>PVKE010000006.1:0-373125 GCA_004027555.1 Craseonycteris thonglongyai | reverse complement strand
GCAAATCTGGTCACAACAGAGACCAAGGTGCTCCTGGGACCTGGGTGTTTCTGCCTTCTCCAACTGAGCAAGTTAGCACTTCTCCACGTACTTTAACAGCTCTGTTTCCTCAGAGAAAGGCTTTTCTTCAGCCTCTCATTCTGTCAGAGTTCCGTAATGGCCACAGTTTGCCAAGAGTATCAGACACGGGGTACTTGGATGAGCAGGGTCTGGAAGGGTAACCTCCTGAGTGAGGCCACACCACCTATAAAAGGCCCAGTCATGCCCGTGCATCAAGCCAAGAGAGCGTCCTCTTACTCCTGTGCTCTTCGTATCTCCTCTACTCTACCTTTAACGTCTTGACTCTGCTTTCAAGATTTATTTCAAAATTAACTTACTGGTGCCCTTAAACCTAGATAGGAAACCATAACATTCTTTTCAGATGAAATATCTGTCCATTTTATTTACGCTTCCTCATATATGGATGTATAACTGGGATGCTCTTTGGGCTACGCAGGTATTTTCTTAGTGCTCTGTTTTGTTGTAATTGTTTTGTTTGCATGTCTGTTTGCTTGCTTGCTCAGGAAACCTTAGTTTTGCAGCTGGGGTTGAATCTGGCATTCTATTCAATTTCAAGAGTTAATCTGAGAATATCCTGGCAGGATAGTCTTTGAACATTAACATCCTAGAAAATTAGAATAAGTATTATGCATTGTGTTACATTTCTGTTTGCACACAAGTAATATAAAAATCAATAAATGTGAATTTTAAAATTTAATTGATACAGTAACTGGATTTAAACATGATCTTTCAGAAATGGAGTAAGAAATTAAAAAGTAGAAATGCTCACAGTTTTGTAATAAACATGGTATAGACATTGGTTGTACAACAATGCCAAGTTATTCACATAATTTGGGAAAAAGATATTTACGCAGATAGTTTGCCTATTCTGTGGCAACAATTTATCAATATGGTGAAATTTCTTTCATTTTAAAGAAATTTAAAACCAAATATTTGTGGCCAAATATTTGGCCACATTGTTAACCCAGAAGCAGAACTGAATGTCTACTGTAAAGTAGCATATGAACTCTACACTTGAAGCAGAACAGACAGATCATGTGATATGATAATTGTCTTCAGATACCTGAAGAGTATCAGCTGGATGAGAGCAAGGCATATTTAGTTCTAGAAGTCAGAGGTAAGGCAAACAAATAGGGTTATAAGTCATCATATTTTATGCGTGTAAACAAGGACAATCTAAGGGCACAGTTAAAAGCAGAACTAATCACCTCTGGAAGTGATGAGTTTCCTATCACAAGAAGTATTTTCAAAAATATAGATTTATGTCTTTCCATCATTTACACAATTTTAGGTTTGGAGCTAGGGATTGAGCTGCCTGGAAGAAAAAAAAAAAAAAAAGAAGCATCTATTGATCTTTGTGCATTTGCTTCCTCTCTGAGTTTCAATTATATGATTAAACTCTTGTGTATTAACACCCAAAGGGCTTTTCAGAGAGAAAAAGAAATCTCTGAACACAGAGGAAACCACTTCAAGTGTATTCCGAGTGGGAAGGAAACAGACGTGATGATCTCATTGTTGTACTTCTAGGAAAGATGAGTCATACAGTCTGCTCAAATTTAGGGTAGCTGGAGGGAAGCTGGACATCAATGATGCTTTCTTCCTCTTTAATAGGGACCAGAATCTCAAGTTTCTTTTAAAATAAAAGAGAAAAAAGCACTTAGAAATTGGCCTAAATCAAGAAAACTTCACTAGAATGTTCTGTGAATTATTAGTATAAATAAATCTGTTTCAACTTGAAATAATTACATTGAATGAAGGGGGAGGGGGTAGTGAAAGGCAGGGTGATATAAGTCACCCCAACTCACCGCTCTCTCATTTCCAGCTCCCACCAGCCATCATGCCAAGATACAGTTTTAATTTCCCCTTGATTTACTTGCAAGGACAAAGAGCCAGTTCAGAGAGCTGAAGAGTTAGAAGGGAGCGGAATAAGTCAGGCGTTGACCATGGCTTCTGTCCCTACAGGGACCCCGAGTGGGGAGCAGAGGCCTTTTTCCAGAAGAAACATTCTGTCAACGGGCCAGGAGAGAATAGCTGCCACAGCTCTGGAAGCATTTTTCTTTCTAAATGACCCCAAAGTATATGCAGTGGTTTTATGATCCTATAAACGAGCATTTATGAAAAGTCTCCCATGGACCAGACACTGGGAAGTGGGTTTATGCCTGTCAGATTGCCATACTTCTCTAGGGAAGCCAGTGTCTAAGACTGGAGAGCATTCTTTTGTTGGTGATACACTTGACCTTCTCCTCTCTGTCACTAAGAGGAGAAGAAAAGGACAGGTATATTGACCTTTAATGGAATGTGGAAAGATATCAAGGTAACATTCTTCAAGAGAGACTATTTCATCATTTTATTATAATAACAATAAAACAACTTGCAAGTATATTTTAGATTCTGCTTGTTTGAATATTAAGCTTATAATAAAAAGTTAAAATTAGGTACAAAAAAACACAACATTTGAAGACAGCATCTATATAACTACACTGAAGCCTTAGTAAATATGTAGTAAGTAAATTAATAAAAATGTTAGAGTCTTTAAAAACTCTATTATCTAGGTCAATTTTCTCATTTATTGAGTTAGGAAACTCAAACCTAAAGAGGACAATGACTTGTTCAAGGTCCCGCAGTTAGATAATTAGGTACAATGTAGAAGTACAGATACTGTGTGGTGTGCAAGGGACCTTGGTTATATTATTTCATTTAATTTTTAAATTAGTTTTATTTTTATCAAAAGTATATTTTAATATAGTTGAAATTGTTCAACAATTCTACAAAGCTCATTAAAATATATATATTTTTATTCCTAGCTCCCAGATACCTAATTTTAATTTTCTAAATTAATTATTTTTACATCTACTCTTACAGTCCTATAATAAGATGTTGATATTACTACCTTTAAAAATTTTTAATTCTTGTATTTCTGGTTTAAATTTATACTCTAGTAGCTTCCTAAGGTGCAATAAGTAACATTTTTGAAAAATTCGATTTCTGAAAGTGGTTGTACTCTAACACTTGCTCTTTTGCCTGGGTATCGCATTCTAGGTTGGAAATTATCTTTATAGATGGCAATGATATACTTTATTTTAACTTCCCATATTACTGAAGAGGAAACAACAAAATTCTGACTCTTGTACTAGGTTTTACAACCTACTCTTTTTTTGAAATGGAAGCTTATCCTCTCTGTCATCAGTTCTGAAATCTCAGATGATGTACGCTGGGGAAAGCCTAGGGGTCTATACTTATCTGTTATGTTGGGAGCATGGTGCTCCCTATCAATGAGAAAATTCTCATCGGTTCTGAGAATATTTTTTAAGATGTTTTTTAGACAGTTTCCTCACCTTTGCTTGTCTGCTCTGTCTCTCCGGACATCCTGTACATTTGCTCTCATCCTGTACTTTTCTTATCTTAATTTTCTATTTTTTACCCTTTTATTTAATGTTTTCCTTGTGTTACAAGGATCTATAGATTCCGTTTTACTCTATGCTACTTTTTTTCATTTTATTTCTTCATTTCATGTTAGATGATTTCCTCCAAGTCTAATGATCTTCAGTTTCCCAGCACTACTTAAGATTAGGATACTGAAGAACACAGTGGGAGCTTCGTGGTGGTTGGACTGACTGTGGTTTTATGCTGCTTTCCTCAACAGGATATTGTATGAGAATTGATCACTAAATACTTAAGGCATCTGTTTGTGTAATGAATTAACATCTTTCCTCTGAATCTGGAAGATACTAATTTTATGACATGGGAGAATTTAGAAAATAATCACTAGTAAAATTGTGATTTCATGTGGCCATTTTGGAGGGGGGTCTTCCATTGTCAATATCTTTAGTTCCTTTCTCTTGATTCCCCCCAGAGAAACCTTTGAAATCTTCCTAGAAGGTACAATCTGGGGGCCTAACATTCTGGGAACCAAAGGAAAGAAAATCTGAAGGTGTCAATGTTGTTAAAGTTTCACTTAATCCTCTGATTTTTTTAAAATGTTTTTAAAAATCTGTCTTCTGTTACCCAGGCACAAAGTTCTTTGTTTTACTTCTGCAGAGACTAAATTTCATTTTCTACTCCTGTGTCTGGCTCCCCCTCTCCCCTTTCTTCCTTTTTAGATATACCTGGAGCAACTAATTCCCACATCTCTTGGATTGATGCAATATAAATTTGGCTGCTTTCTGGGCTTTCTTGTTTGCTAAGTTGAAATTTGGCTTTCTTCACCTGCCTCCCAACTTCCAAAATTGCCCTGGCATTATCTTTCTCTTTGCCCTTATGGTCCTTTCAGCCATGTTCCTTAGGGAATAACAAAAACAAATGAGTGTTCAGTTCATGTCTTTGGAACAACCTTACTAGACAGGTATATCAGTTATATAGGGCTTCCATCACAAAATACCATAGGCTTGATGGCTTAAACAATAGCAACTTATTTTCTCACAGTTATAGATTCTAGAAGTAGGTACTGCAAGAACTTGCCTTATCTGTGTCACTTCAGTGGATTTTCATAACGAGGGAGAGGAAGAAGAGAAATGACAAGTTTGGAAGACCTACTGTATGCTAAACCCTGAATCATGTAACTATTTTATGTTATTTTATTCATACAGCAATTGTTGATGGTAGATATTATCAGCATTAGTTTTTAATGTCGCAAACTGAGTCTTAGGGACATGAAGTCTCATCTCTAGCTCCTACAGATGTCACCTGACAAACCTAAGTATTAATTCAATGTTGTATCCAGAGCCAAGACTCTTTCCATTTATCATTCATCCATTTACTGGGAAAAGCAGACCATGTCGTGCTGTGTCTGAGGATTCAGAGATAAATGAAGCAAAGCACCTGCCCCTGGGCATTCATGTTATTCCAAGAAATCCAATACCTGACAAGTGTGCTAAATGTTCTCACTAAATAATTGTCAGCAACTCAGCGTGACACTTTACATTCATCCAAAATTCTCACCATTGAGGCAAAATAAACAAAAGTCAAGTCAAGCAAAATCAAATTAATAAAAATGAGGATTTATAGTTGGGGAGAGACTTCTGCATTCTAGAACACTATGCAACAGATCATGTTACTCAGGTCACTTGCTAGTTTTCTCACTAGATTTGTGGTCATAGAAAGGTCCATATTTATACATATTTCCAAAGCACTTTTCAAGGTTGTGTGCTGCACACATTTGTTTATAAAATTAGTGAATAAAAAAATGAATGAATGACAACCTTCAGACTCATCTATGTGGGTGGTAGGACCATAAGCAAGTGGGAGCAGAAGATGATGTGGATGGTTTATCTTAGGAAGACAGTCTAGTGCCAGCTGTGAATCTACAAAGAACCAGGGGTGGCAGAAAGCTAGAGGACTGGTTAGTAGAATCCTACAGGGATTAAAGTAATCAGAGGTAAGCAGACGTGGTGGAAGGACAGGCATTTCAAAGCAAAACTTAGATGTGTCTTTAGATGGTATTTCCAGTAGGTGGTGCCTTGGAAGAAGAGGGAAACTGAACTAAGAAATACTTCCTATCACTGACTTGCAATTGGTGCTATCATATTTTACCGCATTTGATAATTATCAAAAACATAAGTGGGTCTATATCTCTATGTTATAGTAAAAGAAACATGCTAAGGAAGTATAAGTCATCTAGCCTCCCTATGGCAACTTAGGGAGCTCAGATTTGAAATAAGAGCTGATGATTCCAAAGTTGCTGTTTTTCTCTCTAGTTCATAATCACCTTTCTAATCAAGATGAAGGAAGTAGAAGGCAGAGCTGAATTGTGGAATTGGAAAAAATTAGGACATACATCACTTTGGAAACGAGGTTGCTGACTCAGAGTGATATAGAAATACAGCTCACAATCAAATTAAATGCAGTTCTAGACAAGCTAACCATACTCCAAGGCAATCAGCATGATATATTTATTTTCCATTTCCTCTCTGTTGCTTGAGATTCAAAGGATAAAGTCATTAACGGTCTCTCAGAGGCTTGCCTTTTCTGGGGAAATGACAGGGTGCTGGGTCTGGAAGGCGGGTGTTGTCATTAGCAGGGCTTTATTATTTACTCTTGATGAAAATAAAGATTAATTCAGGCCTCCATCTGTAGATGAGGCTCTTAAATAGTTCAAAGGTGTATTTTGTTCTGCAAATGAGCCAAAGCCCCTTCTGCCAGGAATAGCATCACTTGAGAAAGTACTTTGCACTAGCAGAGCTGCGTGTTCTCTGAGCTGTTCACCACGTCGCTCACAGATGGAACTGGATTTCACGTGCAGAAGGAAAAAGTAAGTTTGAGGTTAGTGAGGAGCATGCTCCCCACTCAGGAGGGGGCAACAGCCTTGGGGGCGGTGACCAATTCCACAGCCTTGGCTAGTGTGGGCAGCAGGCAAGTGGACCAGTTGTGTCTTTTCCCGAGTTGGTCTTTTGACTACCAGGTATCAGTAAGACGTGCCTTTTGCAACTCAGGTCTTTCCCAGGCTTCCTGAGGACCCACCTGTCCCCTCGGCAGTCTTGGCCCTGATCTATAAGAGCCAGGGCCAGCCTTCACCCCCCAGGGCTGCAGTCACCCTACATGAAATCAGGGCTCTGAAGACAGAGCTTGGGCTGTCACTCTTTTTGCATTGTTTGTTACTCCTGCACCCAGGCAGGATGAATGCCCATCAGCTGGACTTTTACAGCTCATGACAGCCTGCTGCGCATCTGTGCCACAGAAGACTGAGATGATGTAGTGACACAAAGCCTGAAGGTGACCAGGGACCCACGCCATGTTTGGGTGTGTTCCAACTGCTGCTAACGTCGCCCAGATGACTCCAGGCATGAGTAGCAGACCATAATACTCCAAATTGCTCTTGCGCTGCGGCTGTTTGGTTGATGTCTAATGACGCTGCAGAGGAAGAATCCTGGGGTCCACATGTTCACATTCTAAGCACAGAGTGAAGCTTCCCTCCAAAGGAAGATTCAGAATGTCTCCCCTACTACTCAAGGTCACAGAAGGACTGATCTGCAGAGAAAATGCAGACTGGTTTTGACAGACAGGTGCTGCTTTACACACAGACACTTGGGGAGCAATACGCAGGGCAAGGCATAGACATTGACCCGTACGGTCCAGACTTAGGCAAATGCTGAGGCCAAACAGAGACCCAGTGAAGTTCCTGAAGTCAGAAGCCCATGCCACGACAGATCAGACCCTGTGGGACAAGAGCAGGGACCCTCTTGACCAGACAGAAGGAGAACCAGCACCCAACCTCCAGGGTGTGGGGTTCCCACCAGCATCGGTATAGAGAAGATGGAGAGTGAGACCCCACCCTGCTTAGTGCAATGTTCTCCATTGTGTCCAACTGCAAGTGTGCGTGACTGTGTCTAATCACCTTCACACAGCTTGGGTATCGTAGTAAAAATTTGGCTTGAACAATATTAAAAAAGCTGGAGAGAAAAACTTAATGTCAACAGACATCTTTCTGGGGACTGATGTGTACAAATGAGTGAGCTGGACGCCTGTGTCAGCATCAGAAGATAAGCAGCACTCCCTCGTCAGTGCCGAGAGGGACAGGTACGTGCATTCTGCAGCTGTCATTCTGCAGGGGTTCCAGGCCAAACACCTGGGCCCTCGTCGGCTATTACAAACAGACAAACCTGGGGCCTCCTGGGGCCCCCCTTAGCACCCCGTGTGCAATCTGAGTTGGCTTCAGTGGAGCTAGCAAGTCTGAGTAGGCATATCAGTTGGCAGCATACATCCCCTGGGAGCGATCCTTAACCGGTTTGGGCAATGTCATTTTTAGCTGAAGGGAAAATGAGGGGAAGAGAGGAGAGAGAGAGAAAGCACTCTAGTACGGAGGAGCGTTGTTATTTTATTGTTATTGCTTGAAGCTCATGATCTGGTGACGTCTGACCATCAGCACGTGGTCTGGTCTTCAGCGCCACTGGCATTTCTTCTCTTTGATGTGCCTGAGGCCCTACTGCACCTGCCCACGGCTCGGGCATCCTCGTTGGGCTGCGCTCATCCCCTTTGACAGAATGACGTCGGCCCTTATTGGCATTTCCTTATTATTCCAGGTCTAGGACAATAGTCTAGAAGCCACTTGTTGCCAATAGAATTGACATCACCTGAACTAGTGGATATTCCAATGGGAACATGAAGGTGAACACAGAGCTTCGAGTTCGTTTCAGTGTGAGCAGCTGGCTTATCTTTAAATACACATAATGGCAATATGACAGAGACAGAGTCTACGATTTAAGGACATGGATGTGCCTAAGCCCCCAATATTCATACATATAGATCCTTTGCACACATCCGCACTGCAATACCTTCCCATCCTCTGTAACAAGTAACCTTGATGGGATTCATTCACTATGCGAAGAGTTCTGATTAGCGTTATCACAGTCCAGTCTTCACAGCCTTGCTATGAGGTCGGTGAGAGAGCCACTTCAGAGTTCCTCATTGTGGAATTAGGATGTGGAGATCTATTTACAGAGTGCAGTCTCCCAAGGAATTCAGTTTACCCAAGGAACTGGATCCTAACCCACGACTGTGTTCTTTGCTGTAAGTACCACATTGGAAGGCAGGGCCCCTTGGGTCAGCATGACTCAAGCTGCATTGTTGTCTTTAGCCTTTGACTGCATTGTCGTGTGTTAAGAGGTGTCAACTCTATTCTCCTACAATAGAGGCCCCCACTTCTTAAGGACTCCTTACCATCTCACCCTAGGTTATTTTTCAAAGTACTTATCACTCTTTATCCTGATCTTTCTATTTATTTTCATACTTACTGTCTGTTTCCTCTCACAAGGACATAAAATCTAGTAGAAAAAATATAACAGAAATAAAATAAAAAATAAGAAAGAAAGGAATATATGAAACAAAAAAGTGTGTAAAATCTATAAAAGGTACTACTTAGCCTGGCAGAGGTGATGATAGATATAGATACAGATATGTTAAACAGAAAGTAGCTGATGTTATTTTTGAGGGCATTTCTATTTATACGTCTACTTCCATTTAAAATGTTGAAAATCCTCCTCATGATTCCAGAACTTCACAGTGCATGCCCCGTTCTGTAAAATCCCAATGGCCAGAAGCAAGAAGGCAGGACAAGGTCACAGTCACAAGTACAAAGGAGGCAGCGTGCAGCTGGCCACATGGGTTCTCTCACTGAGCATCCCAGAGCTCACCTCGCTATAGATCAAAGGCAGCGACACCTTTCATACAGGGATGCAGAAGTGAGTGTGCAGTCACGCTGTCTGTCTGTGCTTGAGTTTGCTCCCATAGATTTCCAGGATGGGATGAGGAGTAGAGAATGTGTTGGTCTAACTGCTAAGAGCCTAATCCGTCCACAAAGAACTCATTCTCTGTAGGAAGAAAGGAAACTACCCCCCACCCCACCAGCAGCGCTGAGATCAGGAGTGATTATATCCAGGCTGTTTTAGCATTGCCCTCGATACTTAGCCCCTCAGGACACAGATAAGGCTACGTGAGGTCTGAGTCCAAGTGAGGACTTGGATCCCTGGATCAGCCTCAGGACAGATGATCCTCTAGGAGCATTTCTGAGAGGAAAGAGTGAGGAGAGGAAATAAGACACATCATTCCGGAAAAGCTTAGTGTCGCGCTGAGGAGACCAAATATCGAGAACATGTGAGGGCCAGAAGAGATACCAAAAGAGAAAATAAAAACCAGGAGCTAGGCACCAAGCATGAACAGCAGCAGAGAAGACAGGTTAGGAAAGAAAGAAAGACTTGGGGAAGGAGAGCGAAAAGGGGAGGGCGGTCTATCTGTACAGAGCAGCCCCTCAGCACGTGTGACTCCTGTTGGTAAGAGCCTGGTGCACAGGTGACTGACCAGTGGGTGAAAGGAGTAGATAGTCGAGGTGAATTTGTCACATGCACGGTGCTTAACTGAGAGCCTAGTGCATACAGATGGGAAACAGACACGTGAGCCATCCTCCCACTTCCTGCAACTCCCATGTGAGGTCTTCGTGGTCAGCACCTAAGAAACACACTTCTGAGTTTCGACCACCCTCTGAGTGGGGTTTCTCAAGGGTCAGACTTCAAGCCCCCTGTGTGATGTAGTTTAAATGTCCTTTAAAGGTCCTCTAGAGCCACGCCAGGTTGATTCTCCCCCGATGCCATGTGGCCTGCAAATATACATATACAGAGTTACTAATTTCTTACGGCAATGTTTCTGTAAACAGTTCATTGTGATGAAAATCTGGCATCCACCAAACTCTCTATGACAAAGAAAAGATGACCACTGCTTAATATTGTTTTTATTGCCTAAGGAAAGCCCCACAAGGAACGTATTCCACTTGGGATCAAACTAACAACCATTCCTAAAATTTTCAGCGTAGTGTCAGCTAATGCTTATTGCCGCCAGTGTACTTGAGGTTTCACTAGCCCAGGGGGTCTCCAAACTTCTCAGCCTGCGGGTGCATTAACTATCAAACAGCAGTTTGGGGGGCCGACTACACACTTGAGGTCCAAATAAAAAAGAATCAAACATAGATGTTGTTTTTAATTATTTATTTAATATTATTTTATGCAGATAAAAAGTCTCCACAGGCCAGATGAAAGGGCCTCGCAGGCCGAATGCGGCCCGCAGACCATAGTTTGGAGACCCCTGCACTAGCCTATGAGTGCAAATGAAGCCTTGGGAACCCTAATATTAAGATTGTGCTTTTTTAAAGTTGCAACCTACTTTCTAGGAAAAATTTCAAAACTTGTCACCAAGCTCCTTACCCTGATATTTCTGTGGTGCAGTCTCCCTGGTGGTCTGAGCCAAGTGCTGTAGCTGTGTCCCTTGTGTGAGCTGTGTGTGCTCTCCTGTTGTAGTTAAGCCTTGGTTGCTGTTGGCATGTCAGTGGGAGGGGTTGACCCTCCGGCTGATGGGTCCTGAGGACTGATTAGGACCGCAGTGTAGCTGTTGTCCAGGGGCTGATGTAATGGAGCAGGACTCTCTGTAGCGGGGCTTTGGTTCTAGCCCCATCTGCCTTTTCGGAGTATCACTTGTGGAGGTGGTTGAATGGTGCTCCAAGGTATTCTGAAGTTGGCTACTGAATGTATTGCTTCCCAAGCCTTTTGGGAAGGGACTTTGTTGAAGGCTAAGGTCACCCTGCCTGGGGCCACGTGGTAAGGGCTACAAAGTGATCTGAAGATGGTTGCCACGTATGCTGGGCTTGGAGGTGCTTGCGAGAGGCTAAGCTGTAAACTGAGGCCTGTTGCTACTAGTACTGGGCTTGCAGCTTCTTAGCAGGAGGTACAGGGCACAGTGCGGCCTGTTTGGGTTTGTGAGCCCTTGAGACACTTTGGGAATGTCCGAAGCATAAGCCTGGACTGGCTGTTCATGTGGAAAAGCCACTGGAAGCTGTTTGGGTGGGGCAGGGTCTCAGGGACTCACTAGGCAAGGCAAAAGAACCATGTGAGCCACATTGATGGAGACTCAGCTATGGCACCCACCTGAGTCTGCATGTGGGCTTCTGCCGCCACTTCTGTCTGGAAGACAGCTGCCCCTCCAACACTCACCCTGAAGCCAGATGATTCAGTTTAGTGTATCCCTGTGTGTCCCTGGTGCTTTTTGAGCTTCTGCCCCGGAGCTGAAGCTCAGAGTAAGTCTGTCGTCAAGTAAGTCTGTGCACGGGCCCTTTAAGAGCAGTGCTGGGGGCTCCGGCTGCCCCCCCCCCCTCATTCAGCTGCAACCTCTGCTGGTCTTCACGGCCAGAAGTTATGAAAACTTCTCTTCCCAACATTAGAACCCTGGGCTGGGGAGCCAGGTGTGGAGCTGGGGCACCTCGCAGCTCAGGGGGACCTCCAAAGCCCAGCTATGCCTTCTGGTTTAACTGCCCCCTGTGGCTGTGGGACCAGCTGCATCTCCCCGGCTCCTACCGGTCTGCAGGCGGCTTCGTCTGCATGTCCTTATTTGGAGGACTTCTGTTTAGATGGCCTTCAGGCCGTTCTCGGGGATGGCTATTCTGTAATTTGGTTGTGATTTTGAGTGTGGTCACTCAAGACAGGAGACAAACACAGCATTTACCTAGTTCATCCTCTCGTCCAGAACAATAATCCGTGTTCTGAAGACTCCTCAGGGTGATAAACTTTTCCTCTTCCATGATACACAGGTCAAAAGTGCTACAAAGCTCACACTTTCAAGATAACTAGATCAAAATACATTTCTCTAATCATCTTCCAGTTCTCCTTCCTGAGGATTTATGAATTACACAGAACTCATGTAGTCTAGCATACTCACGTTCTACCTTCAGACCTCAAGAACCCAGGGCTTGTTTCCTTTTATTTCTGCGGTGTCTCAGCCATTGACTAAATGTATTGATGAAATTAAGTACTGAAAAGGAATGGGACAACCAAATTTAGTTCAATCTTCCAACAGAGTCCACGCTCCATGGTTCATATGCAATCAAAATGCACTTTTAAGGTGGCTTGTCTTTTGATGCTCAAAGAAAATCTCCTGAAGAGTATTCTTTGTCTTATATATGATAGAATGATCCACAGTTATACAACTAGGAAGCATCAGAACTTGTATCCAGTACCTGATATATCTGATTCAAAGTGTATTCTTTTGGCTGCTGTCATCAATCCACAGGTTGATATGCAATTCTGTGTAAATTGTCCTACAGTTATTGGTTGTATCACTAGCTAGAGTCCAGACCTGTACTTCTGTTCTGTCCTAGCAAACAGACCTAACATGATTTACTACATAATTGGTGCTCCAAAAATATAATAATTTTAGCTTGAATTGAATTGAGTCACATTGGATTGGGTAGAATTAAATTTATGTTCTTCATTGATGAGGCTATTAATAACCTTGACCCCTGCGCAAACCACACTGCGCTGCAATTGATATGCCCCCTCACATTGCAACCACATGATCACTGAGCTTGAAAAACTATCATTGATGACCGCAACGATGGCAGCCTCTAAAGCTATTCATCATCGCCTCTCACAATTTTCAGAGACTTGAAAGGTGGTGGAACAAAACAAGGCTTTGGAGTTTAAGAAACATGGGTTAAAATCCTCTCTTCATTGTATAGAGCTATTCAAGTATTACCAAGTTACATGACATATTCAGGGCCCCTCTCTTTGAATCTATAAAAATGACTATACTGCTACTTCCTCAGAGGGTCACTGTATATTTTCAGTGTGATATGATATGTCTGACCAATAGTGTGAACCCCCAAACTATTGCATTTTACTTCTCAATTTGTCTCTCTTCCCTCCTACTCCTAGTAATAAGTTGACTCAGTGTAAGAATGAAAGCATCAAAACAAATCCTTGGCTGATTAGATTATAACGAAGACTTTTTCTTTAATCTTATACAGTCACTTCTGTGGAGGGAGTACAGTGTTCAAGCAAGAGCCAAAATATCTGGGTTTTGATAAATATTTGCTGCTGCTACAACTGCTATCACCATGATATAAAAGACCCCAAAACCTCCAATCCAAACAGCCAAGGTTACAGATGCCTGAACCAGGGCCCCAAGGCTAATAGAGACTCTCAGGAAGGAAACAGGGAAGCAGCATTCACGGTGCCACCCACCCCCACACCGTCTCTATGAAAACTCGCTTAAGTGTAAGGTGACCAGATGTCCCGCTTTTGGCGGGACAGTCCCGATTTTTGGAAAGAATGCACGACAAGCTAGGGAACGGCGGGAGATAGACCCAATTTTTAATCAAGAACCCCCTCCCCCCAGGTCCATGGTGTCCCGCTTTACCAATGTTAAAATCTGGTCACCTTACTTAAGTGGACAATGTCCAGAAGCAGGTCCATCCTGTGCGAGAGGACATTACACCTGCCTCGCCCTCTGCCTACACTCCTGAAATCTGAATACTCGGCTTTATGCAATGTGCTAATTCTCATGCTATAGCTTTCCAAGGAAATGACAATCGAGATGAATATTCATGGGCATGAAAAGTTGTTTACAAATGTTTCCTGAAAAATTTCACGGTGATTGTACTTTGGGGATCATGGAGCTTATATGTACATGATGATTATACTTAAAGGAAGGCATTTTAATATTGCTTATCTCTGTGTGGTGAGATTATGAGTTCTAGTTTTGTTTTTTACTGTTTTAGTTTCCTCTATATTTTTTTTAACATTTAATTAACTGCATCTTATGTTTCTGTGTTGTGCCTCTATTGTTCACAAAAGAAAAATATATAACTCATTTTTAATATTTTACGGGAGCTAAGATACAATTCCAAATTACAATCTTTATTAGAAAAAGAAGGAGCAGAAATGACGTCAGAAGCTGCAACCAACATTTTGTGGAATACATACCTTATACCAATACTGAATTCCACATTTAATAGTGAATCACTGCAGGCATTTTAATTTAAATCAGGACATAGATTTAGACCCCTGCTCCACTTCTGGCCAACATAGTAAGATCTGAAACATATAAACAGGCCCACTCGGATAAGATACAAATTAGCAACATTTGCAGATGACATGACAAGTTAACTTCTCCAAAGCTAAAAGCATTAGTTCCACACCACTGAAACTAATAATAACATTTAGAAAAGATAGTGTAATAGAAAATTACAAATTATAGCCACCCATAAAGAACTCACAATCTAAAATTAACTGTTGTTAAATTTCATATTTCTGCTTTATAGCTCTATAAATGTTTACAAAATTCGCATATTGGTATCAAACCATGTAGGATACACACACAAGTATTTAGTTCTGAATTATGCAGCTACAATGTGAAATTGTATTAGATTCCAGAAAACCAATTGTTTAGAACAGTGGGGCCTCTACCCTCATGCAGCTGTTGAACAGGTTCAAATTTAGAGGCAGGAAAAAGGCTTTTGTGGGTGCAGGATTCTTGGAGACTCCCTCCAAGAGGCATGAGAATCCTGTCTCACTGGTATTGGGGGTAGGTTTTTAAGTAACTGTATAGGTGTAAGCTCAGGCCATGTAAGAAATGACTATGTTACAAGCTCCTCACAGGGCTGGCAGCTTACTTTCTGAGTCACTCGGGGTAGAGAGAAAGGAGAGGAATGCAAACCCCTGTAGACATGGCCAGTGACAGAAATCCTACTTTGTAGACAGAGGAGTCTGCCCTCCCCAGGCCACCAGAGCGACCGCACAAGTAGACCCTAGAGATGGGAGAGGCTCAGACAGAGAGTGGGCTGCAAATTGTTCTGAAGTCATTTCTGTGGCTGAACACCTGAAAGATTTTCTTCCAGATGTCGCATCTCTAGCCACCCACCTCCACAAAGTGAAAAACTATTTCTACAGTAGCAGTAAATATAAGAGATTATGGTTTCTGACACTTGGTACTTATTTTCTACTTAGTTAGAAAAGCCATTTTCTGATTTTAGGCAGCATGTTGAATTTTAACTTTTTATCTGAATTTACTGTTTTGGTTTTTCATTAGAGACTTAGAGACAACAAAAGGACAGAATGATGGAATGATATTTTTTTCTATGAAATTTTGCAATTATTGTTGCTCTCCTTCCCGCCCCCCCCCCTTTACAATGGCTAGTTTACCTGGAAAAGATGCCCTAATGCTATGTCCAGTAGGATCACAGTAGGACTTTGTAGAAATGTCTGACTTGCATGACCACAAAAAGAAAAATGGTATCATGTGATGAAAAAAAACACTTCTGTATCACCACCATGTATTCCTTTAATATCACTTTCCTTTATTTCTGAATATGGACTCAATAGCAAGGATTTTCTCTATGTAAAAGGATTTGGGGGAGAGGGAATGGCCAAGTGCTTGGATGCAATTCATGGTACAGTGTGCTTTCCAGTACAATGCATCTCTATCTCTACCTCTAGCTAGCCCTACCCCACCTCTCCGTATCGCTATCTTCTCTAAATTACGCATTTCACCAATCTACAACAAAGGGAGTCATGTTTGCTAGCCATGCAGATCTGTTGACATTACCAACAGAAAATCCTAGTTAAAGGAGCAACGACAGAGTGATGGCTCCGAATTTCCAGCCATTGAAAGAACATGTTTAATAACTATTTTATCATTTGACATGTCACTGACCCACAACACAATGAGTGGCTCTTATACCCAAGGAGCCTTCACTGGGCTTGACTCTGAAAAGTTTGGGATATGAGGCATGTCTCACAGGCTTACCCCAAGTCTCAGTGTGGCTGAATTGCTTTTCAGTCTACCTGCAGCATTGCTCCTGAAAGAACCTTCTGGATAGAGTTTCATCAACAAAAAGGTCTTTCTGGAAGGAGAGGGGTCAAAGCTACCATTCTTTGATGAAGGGCACCATGCTACCTGCTAGAATTGCAGGCCTCTGGCTTCTTGGGGTTACCACATTGTGCCACTTTCAGTTTCAGAAGGACTTGAATTTGAAACTCTTGAATTTCTACTGTATTCATTCCTGCATGTGTTTATTCATTTCCATCAAGTAGTAATTATTTAACTCCATATACTACTGTTTTCTAATCCACAAAATGGTAATGATAACATCGATTTGACTAGGTCATTATGTACACACTCATGTTAATATATAAGCCATGCTTAGAGAGACTCCAGGTACATCACAATTACATTATTAATAGTTATCACCATGATGAGGACATTAAGGCAGTCCCTCCCTATAACTGCCATGAGGAGTGTCCTCTATAATGTGAGCACTCAATAAATATTTATAAGATGAAAGATGACAAGCCTGAATCCCTCGTGTCACAAAATACCTCGAGAGATGAGGCAAAAAGTTCAGTATTCTTTAACACGCGAAGGTAAGCAACTGAGACAGGAAGGGCAGTCCACCACAACCAGTAACAAGCACTGCAGTTTGGTGACCATCCTGAAGACCAGAGACACAGCCCCTTCGCCGGAGGGGAATCAGACTTGAGAACAATGCATAACCCTGACAGTGTAAAGAAGGACCCGCTCAGGGGAACGATGAACTACGTCCACACACCAGGGGCAGCGGTGTGTCTGCCATTGGCTGTGGGTGGAAAGGGGAATGCGAGCGGATTTCCTGAGAATTCGCACATGCAGGCTGGCCCTGGATTTGCAATCCATGCTGTCTGCCTAAAAACAAGCAGCAACAAAAGAGTCCACGAAAAATCAGAACTTCAGCTTAAACTGGACTGGTCCACACACTGCATTTGCCTGACAGAAGGAAACACAAAGTTTCTGAATATCCAGGGCTTCAAAGAATTTATGGAGTTACTAACATGCTCTAACAGGCCCCGTGAAATAATCTGTATACATAAGGCAGTAGCTAGGCAAGAACTGCAGTGTGCAACGATGGGGGCTTTACAGTTGTGTGGGCTCCTGCAACAGGAAGACTAACCGAGAAAAATGGGGCTTGATGCCCCAAAGGCTTAGGGTCAAATCTCATACTGGCCTCTTACTAGCTGTGCGACCTCGCATTTTGCTGAATCGCTTTGATTCTCAGTTTATCTGTAAAACTTGGATAGTATGTGGCAGGCAGGCCCAATGTACGAATTAGAAGAGTTTCAGGTAACATTTTGGAAACACCTAGGAAGGTACCTGGGACATTATCAGGGTTCGGAGCACTTTACTTCCTGGCCAAGGGGTTTGAACTCCACACGTCCCCCAAGTCAACAAATAACCCAAGGAAGTGGAGCCTGCTGCCTCTGTCTCCAAGCCTAGCATAGAAACAGCTGAGAACATTCGGGAACCCAGCGCTCTGCCCATCTCCCCAGCCCAGTGGACGGAAGCCTGAGCAAGCCTAAGCCTGCCAGGGCTTTGCTCCTTGGCCCACCTGCTCCAAAGCCAAGGCAGCGAGCAGCTGGGAGGCCCAAAGCCAGAAGCGGGCCCCCTGCCCCTGGGGGGGCTCCCTGGCCGCCTCTCCCAGGTCCGACTGGAGCCCTGTGCTATGAGCAGCAACCTTAGTGCAACACCAAGTGCCGATTTTCTTTTCCTTTCCGTGGAACGTGGCTTAGTGGTCAGAACTGAGGGCAGCGTCTCCCCTCCTTACATCACTATGACTTTTCCGGAGGCCGATCAGACGTTAATAGGAAAGATTACACCCTCCTTGCGGCCCCACTGTGGGGCTGTCTATTAGAAAAAGCCCCACCGGTGATGAAACCCAGCTGGGGAGTCCCAACACTGAGAGCGGAAGAGAGTTAAAAGGGGGCCATGTGGTTTTTGATGCTGAGCTCTTATTAAGGCGTGCTCACGTGTGTGCGCGCTTGCACACACACACACACACACACACACACACTGCGGCACCTAAGAGAATGGAAGACGAAAAAGGAGGTTGCAGCATCAGTGATTTCTTTCAGATCCTTATCTTATTTTTTGCTGATCTGACATAGCGGTTTCCATAGCAACCTCGGGTGGCCTGAATAACACGTGAAGTTAATTTCGGAAAGGGCTGCAGAGCCAAGCAGCGTGTTTGGGATGAAAGCTTCTTCTTGTCTCCCAGGCCCTGTCGCCATTGGGCTTCAGGAAGTGTTCACACCTGGGAACCTGGTACTACAGACGCTGCTCAGCTGGGGAGACACCGATGCCTTGAGACCCCAGCAGTAGCAATAGCAGAGAGAGGCGGTGCAAAACCTACGGCGTCTGTGCTTAGCTCGGAAGACGTTTCCCAGAACAAAGGATAGCCTGTCCTTTAAAGCAGAAAGCAGATTGCTTTTCAGGGCCACGAACGAAACAAAGGGTGAAATTCGAAGAGATGATCCTGGAGGAAAGAGTGAGCAAAGATGGCAGATTATGTCAAGAGTGTTAAAGAAACCAACAGAGCTGTTAGGGAATATATACGTATATAATAAACGTATTACCTTATTCCATCCATACATAATCCCATAATTATAGTCTGGCAGGGGTTGTAAACTGACATATCAGTAAGCTGTGTCCTGAGACTTCATGTCATTTCTATTTTTCAGAAACCAGCACCTAACTAGAGACTGACAACATGCAGTGGAGAGGGGACGATAACAATATAAAAAGTTAAAAATCACCATCTCGCTCCCTGTTTGGGGAAGGGGGTGCCGTGGAATGGAATAGGAGGAAAGAGGAACTGGGGGTGTCAGAACACGTCCTGAAGAAGATGAAATCGGAGCTCAGCCTTCAAGGGAGGCAGGTGTGAGCTCATTGCAGTGGGGGGGGGGGCAGAGCAGGTGAAGGAGGCTGATTGCAACTGGACACACCTGAAGGTGAAGCTCAGCTCTGGTCTGAGGGAGGAGGGAGGAGCAGGCAGAACGAAGTTGCGAGACAGAGTCTGAAGGGCGATGCAGTTAGAAAGAGGAAAGGACCAAATTGTGAAGTCTTTAGACTAAGGACCCTCTACTTTATGTCACAGGTGCTGAGGGCACCACTGTGTTGTGCACAGCAGAGACATAATCGGATCCGCTTTCTAGAACATCACGTTGGTGGCCTCTGTGGAGAATAAACTGGACAAACCTGAAGACGGGAAGGCCAGTGAGGAGGTCGCTAAACAGATGACAGACCAAGCATCAGGACCAAGGCGAAGGAGCTGGGGCGATGACAACTCAGGTATTTAATAAATGGCCAGTAGTTACAGATTAGAGACGGTGGATTAGGAGCTGGGGGGGGGTGCTGAGAGAAAGAGGGGAGGGGGGATCTTTACTGAGGGCACGGATGTGGGATGGGAGAAGAATGCAGGGATAGATGAAGTTAATTCATCATGTTTCTAAAGCCAACACTGTCTTCCCATGCTGACCTCATGTTCATATTGAAAACACTAAAAGTCTGGTTTCAAATTAAAATTCATATTTACGGCAATTTTCGAAAGATAAACTATGAACATGGCACAACTTTTCTATTTCTTATAATAAGACTAATGATGGAGGATGGCATATCAGATATAAAGCGTCTTAAAGCTCTAACAATCAAAGGAGCGTGGGGTCATCCAGGAAACCAGAGCAGTGAAACTATAGAGTCCAGAACAGAACCAAGAACTGGTAAACATTCTGGAAATGTTGAAATGTTTGGTTTATTCCTGAAATAATGACAGAACAACTGGTTACACTTATGGAAAATAATGTAAAATCCATTAAAAATAATGTAAAAACTACTTAGGGCCAAATTAAGTATTTTTGTGACAAAAATAAATTCCAAAGAAAACATATGCATAATTATATAAGGAGGTGAGAGAGGCGTTAGGAACTATGATTGCAGAAGCACAGCCATTAAGAAAAACTTGAATAAGTTGGATTTTAAAAATTATTTCTATGAAAATATGTCATAAATAAAATTAAAAGACAATGAATTAAGATAAAATTTGCAGTGTACATGACAGCAGGGTTAATACCTTAATCTTTAAAGAACTTTTAGAAAAATAGTGTGGAAATGAAAAGAATCCTAGTAGAAACATTGGCACCGGATGTAGACAGGAGAAACAAGAGTTACGAATACACAATATGTATATATGGTATATATGTGTATGTCCGAGCAAATGTATTTTTATGAATTGTTCAATCTCACTAGAAAGTTTGCAAAGATGAAAAATATAACTCTGTAGGCAGGAGTCGATTAGAAAGGCTTTCCCGTAGATGATTTGAAATCATGTATCAGAATCATACACTATGGCCCATACATGCCACTTCCAGGTACAAAAGAATGTCCATGGCAGTGTTGTTCATAAATTCAAAAATGGAAAATCACCTAAGTTATTCGATCCTGAGAGTTATTCAAGTTACAATACATTTACGCAGCCATAAATAATGAGGAAGCGCAGACATGTTTTCTAATACAGAAGCTGTTTCTCTTTCTAGAATACCAGGAGACCAGCTCTGTGAAAGCAGGGTCTCTGTTCTGTTCACTGTTGTAGCGCTAGAGGCTGAAGTCTAGCTCTAGCACAAAGCAGATACTCCATCAACATATGCAGAGAGAAAGATGGTTAAATGCGGTAGGCAGAATTCTAAGATGGCCCATGACGTTTGTCCCCAGCGACACTCCCATAACATGTTACATTACAGAGCAAAGGGGCTTTTTCCATGCAATTAAAGTTACAATCAGTTGAATTTCAGGTAAGCAAGATGATCCAGGTGGGCTTAACTTAGTGACAAGAGCCCTTTAAAACAGGGATGTCTCCAGATAATACCCGAAGAGGACGTCAGGGAGATGACAAACCTCAGAGAGATTCGATGTAGAAGAGGCTCCTCATTGCTGGAATGGAGAGGCCACTACCAAGGGCCAGAGGGACCCTCTAGGTGCTGAAAGTGGGCTCTGGCCATCACCCAGCAAGGACACAAGGTACCTGTGCCCCTGGCACAGCACTGGGTTGTGCCAACATTCCGGATAAGCCTGGAAGCCGGCTCTCCCCAGAGTCTGCGAGTGAGAGCCCCGCCCCACAAATAACCTTGACACTGGCCCTGTGTGATTCTGAGCAGAACCCACTGAGCCTCTCTGCGTTTGAGAACTATACAGCTAAGATCAATGGGAGTTGTTTTAGGGCACTAAGTTTGTAGCAGTTTGAAATATAGCAATAGAAATCTAATAAATTAGGTAAAATAAGCAGGCTTCAAAACTGGACTTAAAACGTGGTTCCCTTTCTTGTTGATATCTGCATGTATTTATGAGTTTGCATAAGAAAACCAGCTGAAGTATATACTCAATGATGTTAATCACATACACAGTGATCTTTGGGTTGTTTTTTGGTTTTTGTGTTTTTTTTGGTTGAAGAATTAAACTAAAAAGTACAGAATGTAACTGCTAGACATCTGAAAAGCTTGATAGTCCATTATTCTCACAGGCTAAATTGCATGGAATAAGCTTGGTCATTCTCTAAGTCCTTCTCAAATGTCACCTCCACCTGGCAATCAACTTCTCGCTCCCTGCTGTTTGTTCACAGAGCTATCATTCTGCCTTTGAGATATGAAAACTCAGGGTTCAAACCTAATGTCACTACTTAGGAGCTTTTGAAATCTGGATAGTTTAAATAACCTCTCATAGATTTAGTTTTCCTAGAGACGAGGTGTGAATGTGAACAGTCACCAGGTGGGGTCAGTGTGAAAATTCAATGAGATGATTGATGCTTAGCAGACAGTACTGAGTGCCTGGTACCCTGCCGGGCAGGTGCTCACCAAATCAGAGCACCGACATTATACGCACCCCAAGTGAGTTGCTAGAATAGCTGCCTGGTCTTTTCCATGGTCCTAATGTAAGTTTGTCTTAATATCCTTTAGTGCCTAGCACAGTGCGTAGCACTTACCAGGTGCTTAGTAACTTCCGGTTCAATTAATGCACGAAAGAGTGAAATAAATATTGTGACAATCGAATGTTCAGCTGCTAAGACAATGCAGACTGCAGCAATACAGCAGTACCACAAGATGTCAGTATAAATAGGACAGGAATATTCTGCATAATCTGCCCCTTCCCTCTCCTGGGACTCGGGGGGGAAAGGCCCAATTGCCACACTGTAAAGGCAGAAAACAAACTGCGGGCAATTTGCACACCTCTCTTGTACTTCTGTGTGGTTCAATGCCTTAAAAGCACAACTCCTGCTTTACAAACAAAAATCTCTCTGCTGAGCTGGTAGGCCTAAACCAAGGCTCAGGAGACCTCACTTGGGGACAATTCTATATGCACAACCTTTGTTCTTTCCCTGCCTTAAATCTGCATCTCTGGACCTCAGTGGAGAGGCAACACGGTGAAGAAGAAAGCATAGACTCAAGCTGATGTTTCCGCCTAGCATCTGTATCTCCGTGCAAGTTTTTCAACCTTTCTGAGTTTTATTTTGCTATGTGAGAAAAGGAAAGAAGAGAACACATAGAGATCACAGATGTATTGTTGCAACTATAGAAATGTAAGCAGAGCAGAATTCTCTAAAGGCTAGTTCCCAGTGTATCCTGGAATCAAAAGGAAGGATTTTCTGTGCAATTCTGGAAGGGTTTGGGCATTAAGCCCACAGCTACTTGGCCCAGGGTGTTCTATCTAAGGGATCCACAGATTTTCTAAATAAGGCTTACTTTGACATGGCCCCTAACAATAACTTTCCCTTTTAAAAACACGCTATGTTGAGCACAAAAATTGCTCCTCAGCAGACTCTAAAAGGGTATGAATGTCATTGTCTCTCTGGCTTCCTGTGGTGTCCATAAAATCTCCAAGCAGAGTATTCTGGGCTCATAAAAATGTCCACAGCCCGTTTCTCATCTGCCTTAATGACATCTCCTAATGGCTGACAGTGACATTGGCATTTTTTCTCTGGGGAAAGTGTTATGAGACTAGCATTCCCCTTCCCCCCAAATAGCTGGTAGGAGCAGCCCCGGAGCTGGAATGTGGAGCTGGAGTGCTTCTCTTCCCACAAGGACATCGAGCCTCCAGGATATGGGAACCCTGCCTCATTTCCTGTGGCAACTAGCAGAAGGGTCCCCTTGCCATCGGGAAGGAGCCAGCATCCCATTCTGTGCTGGTCCAGGGGCTACAGGCGGGGAAACAGGAATCGATAAGGAAGATGATAGTCCTCAGCATCGATTCGGTGGGAAAGAGGTTTTATGAGCTCCGGTGGACAAACAAGGACATCTTATTTAGAAAAGAAGCACATTACTTTGCTCAACACATGTGAGCAAGCACGTCACTTGATCTGGCAGGCCACTTCAGGAAAGCTCAGAGGAAAGCCAGCCGTGGACAGAAATAGCTCTGGAGATAATGCCAGGCAGCTACATAGGACAGTGGTGAGCATGCGGGGAAGCCAGGGGGTGAGGGGCCCTCAGAGAGTGTGCCCTGACAATCAGAGGAGAGAGCCAGCACTCGCTGGTGACAGCAGGTAGCAGCCCGGGCCTCTCATCCCCGGGCCCTGAGCACCTGCTCTGTGGGGAGCTGGGCGATGCAGCCGGCCGAAGGAGGCGGCCCCGGTTCTGGGCATATAAGGAGGAATCATGTCCAGCCTTGATCTCCAGGGGCTCCCCTTAAAGTGGGAGTGAAAAATGCACTCACAGCCAATGGGTAAAAAAGAGAATAGATGACACTTAGAGAAGGTGACAGCAGCGTGGTGACGCGGCTGTTCCCTGTGTCTCCTCTGGCCTACAGAGCATTCCCCCCTGAGTCACCGTTTGCCCAAGAAGCTCATTTGATTTTATGTAACAAACGTTTCTTCTGATGACTCTGATGTGTGTTTGTACTCAAGTGGTTGGGGACGATGCTCCAGAACCATAAAACCCAAGTTTAAATCCTTGTTCCTCCAGTTGCCGAACCCCTTCAGTTTGTAAACCCTAAACGTAGGAAAAACAGTACATCGTTTTTCTGTTTCCTTTTTTTTTTTTTTGCTGCTGTTGGGTGAGGATTCACTAAGATGACATCTGTAGTTCTCGGTACAATGGTGAAAGCATAGTAGGAACTCCACGTGCATGTCCAATGGTTGTCTCTTTTCTTGCCCCTCCCCCTGCCCGTGGTTGTCTGGAAAGACAACCATGCACAGACATTGTCACCTAAATAATGCTGCTGATAATAAAACCAAACGCCATTGTTCACTCTCTTCTGGGTAAAGACTGTCTTCCTTCTGCCGTTGCAGTCATAGCTGTTGATATTACTGCCACTTCTCTGTTAGGAAGGACACTGACTTGTCTTTGCTGTCCTAGAATCCTTCCCCTTATCCCCCAGGACACGGCTTTCAGCAACCAGGGATAAGGATGTGGATGTGGGAAAGTTCCACCTGCAGGTGGAAAGATGAGGAACTCATTATTCTCCCGTGTCTTCTTTGAATCTAGATTTTTTTGTCAGATTCCCTTCCTCCCGGCCCCTTCCCCTCAATTATCTTGCATCTGGTGGTTGAAATCCTGCGCACAGCTGTGCCGATGCCTTCGCCACTCCTTCCATCTGCCTGTTTGTTTTTCTTGGTTTTAGTTTGCAGTCTGCTATTTTGTATAAGCAAAATTATCCTTTCATGTCTCCCCCATGTCGGCAGTTTCTTCTGCGTATTGTAAACTGCAGCATCTGTGCCGCTTGTCCCCTAATGATATTTCCAGCCTCCTAATAGGAAGGGCGGCCAGGCATCTGGGACAGCAGCATGGAGCCTTCTGCCTCCCTAACCTCCATGGAGGACGCCTCCCAGAATCTTCGGAGCTTTCTAGGGTGTTCTGTTGAGCTCCACTTGCCCAGATAATTTACAAACTTCTGCTCCATGGAGATGATTATAGCACAGATTTAGACAAAGCTGGGCACTTTTTTTTTTTCATAAATGAGTCATCATGGCTCTACAAGTATGACTCTATACGTAGGTACATGTCTCCATTTTCCTGGTGCTAGTGATATTCAAATTATTGCTTATTTTTAGACTAATTTGGACAGCTGAGTAAAAGTCAGAACAAAGATGACGGGGATATGAGTCTGGAGACCTCGATTTGACACCCAACATGGACGCTAACTTGCTGGGGTTGAAGAAGTTCCCTCTGACTCCCTTCGCCTCTATTTGCAAGTCCGTTCAATTAGCAGCTGGACTATGAAGTAAATGAGCAGAATCGATCCAATCAATTGTTCATTGTACAATAATGTATTAGGAATTAGGGAAACAGATGACTGTGGTCTAATAATGGTGAAATCAAATAAATATACAGATGATCTTAGTATAGTAAGTGCTATCCTAAAAGCATGCACAGTTCTCTGTATTGTGTATAGAGCAATTTATTCCAAGGACCATTTTCTGTAAAGGGCAAAATCATACTTTAGGCACTGTGGTCCTTACGATTTCTATCGCATCTGCCCCACTTAGAGTGTGAATTAGGCCATTAGAGTGTGAATGCAGCCATAGATAATAATCAGGCAAACGTCATGTCCGTGTTCTAATTAAACTTTATTCATAAAAACAGGTGGTGGGTTGGACTAGATGTACAACTTGCAGTGGTCTCACCCCGGATCTAGTGAAACAAAGTCATGGATGTTCATCTTCAGTGGCCTCCCCTTCCTTTTATGAAAAAGACAGAACCCATAACACGACCTCAGGACCCTGGAAGAGGCTGTCCCGCTTCCCTTCCAGTGTCATCTTGAGCTTCCCTCCTCTGCAGCCCCACGTCATACCACCACGGGGCGTCCTTCCTGGAGTTCCTCCTCAGTACAGCACCCACCTTCCCTTCTTGCACCAGGCTCCTCATGCCTTGCCCTCTCTCCATACCTCCACCTCTTCCCCTAGTTAATGTCTGTCACCCTTCAGACAGCAGTTCACATGTCACCTCCTCACGGAAGCCTTTCTGGATTCCCCAGACTAGCTCTACTCCCGTGAGTCTACACTCCCTGCTCCCTCTATGTCTCTTTCACAGCCCCTACGGCAATTGTTAGTCCTTATTTAATTTTGTAATCAGATCTTGAATTCTTTTCTTCCCTATAAAGTGTCAGTTTCATGAGAAGAACAACCACATGTGTCTTGTTTTGTTGTTGTTGCTGTTGTTGTTTTTTCCATCGTTGTATCTTTAGTATCTACCACTGAGTCTGGAGCAGAATAAACTTTCAAGAAGTTGAATGGATAATTGAATGAAAGAATGCTATAGAGCGGAGCACTGTTATTAACCACGTCAGCCTGGGAGCAAGGGTGACAAGTGGCCAGGAATGTTTTACAGAGTAGGTGACAATCTGAGACAGGATTGGAAAGACAGGAGGATTGAGTGAGATATTTCAATATAAGACATAAACACTTCACTCATCCATACTTCTCTTCTCCTTTAACAAATCTCCAAATGTTTCACATTCTATTCTTCTTCATTATTTCATTGGTTACTTTTAGCATTAAATAGTGCATTTAAACACCTCTTTCTTATCTCACCAGTGTTGGCCAATATCTAATAGCAATTTTCAGACTGTAAATTCAGGATATGAGGGCCTTTGTACTTTCTTTCCATTTTCTGCCCCACTGAGAGTTGTTGCTATATGTTTAACTATACCTTTATGTTATTAATAGCAATATTTTG
This sequence comes from Craseonycteris thonglongyai, assembly GCA_004027555.1. Taxonomy (NCBI): domain Eukaryota; kingdom Metazoa; phylum Chordata; class Mammalia; order Chiroptera; family Craseonycteridae; genus Craseonycteris; species Craseonycteris thonglongyai. The sequence continues at coordinate 346,291 of PVKE010000006.1, read as the reverse complement.
TACCACAACCAAAACTTCTACTCTTTGTCTAAAGGTTAATTCTACCTACTTACATTCACATGATTATATCAGTTTATACTTACTTTTTCAAACTTATAAATATCACTCATAGCTAAGCCTAGATGGATCCAATGCCAAGATTTATGGAGTTCTCCAGGGTGGATATTTCTACTTCGTAAGATTTCGTGGCTTCTCCTTCCTTAATTCACGTCTGTTATTAGCATGTGAATGGCTCCTTTCATGTATGTCTCAGGTCTCTGTGTTGTTCCCTCTCTTCCCTCCCCAAGATGCACATGGCTAGGCTTCCTACTTGTCTTTTTTCTCTCTGTATTTATTCTCCCTTAGCATACGATATCTTCATTGTAGCCCAAACTCTGTCATACTTTCTATCCAATGAAGTCCACCACTTTATTTTTTTCTCTAATCTAAGAACCTCCCTTCCTCCCTCGCTTCACCCTTTTCTCTGTTTGTCCCACTCTGGTCCGTCACTTCCAGGCTGTGCGCTGTCACACTCTCACTTCCCTTGAGGCTCCTTTGGATGAATGCTGTGTCCTTTCCTGATTGCCTGCCTCCATTTGCTAGATCAGATATTCAGGTAAACCCCTTAAACACAATTTATGAGATGTCCATGTGTGACTACTTCCAAGCCTAAAAATGAAAACATCTTTACATTTTACACCTGATAGATAATCTGGCCTATGTATCATTGATGATGCATACTATTGCCAGTGACAAGCCAGACTCACAAAAGCTTAAGCAATGAAGGTCCTTAATTATCTCAAATAACAGGAAATCTGGAGGAGGGTGGGATCAGATTTGGTGCAGTGACAATATCAATGACCCAAGCTCTTTCTATTATTTCACTTGGCCATTCTCATAAGAAGCCTTGGCTGGCTTCTTATGGCATGGGAACAAAGCGGGTGGCACAGAGCCAAGCATTACATCCTCAAATAACTGAGCGTGAGGCAAGAAGATGGCATTCTAGAGAGAAGGGACCTTTTTATCAGGAACAGTCTTTTGCAGAAGCAGGTCTTGGTTTGATTTGTATTCTAATTCTCCACTTTGCATAATCAGTAGCAGTGAGGAGTGGTTTTATCATGGTTGATGCAGACCAATCACTCATCATCCAGGGCTGTGGGAGAGATCTTCCTGCCTTAGCATGTTTGAGTTCTACAAATCCTTAACAAAAGTGGAGATGTGCCTACAGATGGGACCAGAAAAAAATGGTTATCGGTGCAGAAACCACAGGTTCCCACCAAAGCTGACTATAGTGTTCTACATTGAGCTTGTTCCCCTCAGAACCATAGAAAACATTCCACCGTGGTCCAGCATCTTACATGACCGATGAGAAATCTGATGCCTCTTCGTTTTCATTCCTATGATGCTTTCTCCTCTTCATTCCAGTGTTCGAAACTTTATGACTATGTCTGATTGTGACTTTTTGTTCTATTTTTCTTTCTTTTTGCCTTTTTTTTAAACTCATGTCCATCATCTTTAAAAATGTCTTGTAACAATGGGATTGATCCAAGGCTAGTTACCAAGTCAAGACTCACACCTATGTCCAATTAGCATTGAAATCCTTGCCCATTTGACTTCCTTGCTCCACGCTCCACAATCCATTGTCAGTTCTGTTAGAACCAAGACTCGGCCCCTGCCCCTTCAAAGTCCTCTCCCAAATCTGAATTCAGTGATTGCTAATTGCTGAATAGCTTATGCTTACGAAGCCAAGGCTGGCGTCTTGCTCTTTACTGTAAATACTTCTGTTCTGACTGCACTTGACCTTTTCCTCCAACTCCCACCTTTTTCCCAGGTAGACCCAGTGGCCAATGGAGAGCCACGAAAGTGACTCAGCAACAGCCATACTCGTATTCTCTTCCACACAGTCATTTTACTGATAGACATCCATTATACCCTAGCTCATACTTTATTATTCTTTAATCTTATTTTTGTCCATTTCATAGTCATCTGTTTTTATTTTTAAAAAATCAATGCAAGTCATCTGTAAAAGATAATGTTGTCTGTGATCTATTATTGCTGTTATTTTAGCCACCAAGTTTCAGGGCGATTAGTTACACAGCACTAGAAACTGAGATGTTAACTAAAAGTCTGAATAAAAAAAAAATTATTTTTTAACTGAACTGGAGGCCTCACCGCTTTTAGGAAGCACACCCCAGTTCAGCATGTGGGTCCGTCCACACAGGCCGGGCCGGGATTCGATCCTCGGTCCCCAGGACTTCAAAGTGAGCGCTTAACCCGCTGAGCCATCCCGGCTTCCCCTGAATAAAATATTTTGAAAGACATGTCCCTTGATGTACTACCCCATTATCTTTTTTGTGACGTAAGCAACAGAGTGAATCGGCTTTTCTTTTGTGTTCTTGGGACCCCTTATTCTTCAGGCTGATGCCAATCTGTATGGCTCAGCCTATCTACAATTGTGGGCTTCTTGAAGGTACAAACTATGGCTCATTGAAGTCACTCTCCCCAACATCTGACGAAGAGTCTGACACACAGGCTACACCTCATAGATAGTCATTGCAAGTAACGCATATACATAATTTGAAACCAAAATTAAATTGCAAACAAATGCTGGCTCAGGGCCTCTTGCTCTTTGACAGGAAACTTCCAGTGTGGGCCCCAAGAAGCCAGTCAAAGTCAACGGCTCTCCCACATTTCCCAGGTCCTTCAAGTCGCACTACACTGAGTGAAGGGCTCAGAACACTTTGGCAATACCCATGTGTCTTCCTTTAACAAGCAGAAATTGTGAGGCCTGGATGGGATGCAGATTGTTCTCAGTCCGCCTGGGAAACCCGGCGAATGAAACTGATTGTTTGTCTTTCTGTCCTTAACCACTGGGAAGCAATGGCAGCTTTGAGAAAGGTCAGAAATGTAAGGAGCATAGAAACCAAGGGAGCGAGGCCCTTCTCGTCTGTTACTGTCACCTAAGACAGCCCAGCAGAGTTGTTTCGTTCTGGGAGTATTGAGCCTACTGCCAGGAGTCCCGGTTGTTGGGGGGTGATGAGCACAGGGAGATCGGAAGGACATGAAATGGAAACAAGGAAGCTTCAGATGCAAAGTCCCAGGCTCCTGACCTGTGGGCCCCGGGTCACTGGCCTCGCATTGAAGTCTGAGAAGCACCGATGTAGCTCACAGGTTCCCCCAGGTCCTTAGGACACGAGAAGACAGATTTTGTGCCCGGCTGCCATTGGAAACTCACCTTGAGCTGTTCTAGCCACGTGACTCTGTTGCTAAGATTCATGACAGGACAATAGAGTGGTGTAAAGGCCCTGCTGAGTTCTCCATCAAATTCAGAAGCTACACTGAACAGTACAAGTGTATACTGTGTACCGGGAACCGCAATCAACAGTGGAAAAGAAACGAGACATATTCTGGGCACTCTAGAAATTTACATTCTAGATGGGGAGGGAAGAACATACATGGACATTTCCAGTCAGTATAAGGACACTCCTAACTTAGGACAGTGTGGTGATCTAAAGACCGCTTCCTCAGAGGGCTTAGTGCCAAAATCTTAAGGGAGGAGTAGGAGGGGGGCAGATGAAGGAGAGGGGTCTGTTCAGTATAAAGGAAATGACACGCCCCATGATGCAAAGGCACAAAGTCAGGCAAAACAAGACACATCCGCACAACTGCCAGGAGTCCCGGTTGTTGGGGTGTGATGAGCACAGGGAGAGCAGAAGGACATGAAATGGAAACAAGGAAGCTTCAAATGCAAAGTCCCAGGCTCCTGACCTGTGGATCCCGGGTCACTGGCCTCGCATTAAAGTCTGAGAAGCACCGATGTAGACAGCAGTGGCTTAAACGCTCTCCTTGGGCATCACCTGGGCAACTTTTCAGAAACACACGTTGCCTCCGCCACCCCCCACCCCCGATCTTCTGAATGAGCTGATCTGAGGTGGGCCCCGCATGGAGGTACTTGAAAACTCTACAGTGGTTGCTCCCATGCCCCCTCATGACTGGGAGCCACTGAGCCCAGTGGACAGAAGTGGCTGATCAAAGCCACTGAGACTACAGGTGACATTGCAGGTGACTAGCGAGGGTTCTTCAAAAATCTCAGTGTCCCCCCACATCTGACCTTCATCCCCAGATAGTGGACATGACTCCAAAAACCCAGATATTTCTCTATAATGTTGTCTGAATTGGGTTTCATTTTCTTTTTTCCTTTTTTCTTTTTTTAAGATTTATTTTATTGTGTTTGATAGAGACAGATAGAGACAGAGGCAGAGAGAGAGACAAGGAAGGGGGAGGGCCCAGAGCAGTCTCCACAGTTGTACGTCATCAGTTTTCGACATGGTTTCATTCCACACAGGTGGGCAGAGGGCAGGAACTGGGCTGGGGCCTCCCACATGAGAGGCATGCCCTGCCCCCCTTGAGCCAGGGGCCAAGCCGGGGGGCAAAACCAAACTGGGGGTCTTCTGCGTGGAAAACACACACAAGTTCAGTATATGGGTCTGCACGGGCCAGAGCTGGGATTCAATGGGGCTGCAAAGTGAGCACTTAACCCACTGAGCCATCCCAGCTTCCCCGGGTTTCATTTTCTATCAGTTCAAACCAACCAAAAGTTTGTCTAACCCACAGAGGAATGAAGAGTATGAATCGTTCCTTTTCCAGGAGTTACATTTAAGGATTCATGAAATAAAATAGACTTCCTGCCACGTGATAGAGTTACGACCACAGAAATGAGACTGTAAGGAAGACCCTGATAGAACTCTGCCATTTAGTAGGTGGTGTCCCCGTGTATGTGTCCCTGAAGCACACTTGAAGGAACCTAGGAGGACTGGGGGTGTCAGATGGGGGGCAGTCTATCCTCCAATGTCCCCCCAAGACAGCACACACATGCACTTCCTCCAGGAAACAATCTCTCACCTAACCCCCCCAAAATAAAAAAAATAGATATGTTCTGATCATCTGAGAAGGAAGAGAAATGCTTATTTTTAAACCTGACAGTTTTAAAAATTATACTGAAGCATTCACAAATTGTTATGGAAAAATCACAGTTTGTTTTTTTTTTCAAATTAAAATCAAAGAAACCTAAGTTTTATGAAGACTATATTTTACAATTTCTTTTGTTACTAAATAGTTAATACTATCATTGTTTCTTTGCATAACAGAACTATTATAGAAAATGAATATATGTAAGGCAACTGCATGCTCATTTCTTCTCTTTCTTCCAGTGAAGTATGTTTTCTTTAGAAGCCAAATTTGTGATTCGGAAAAGGCATCCGCGGGGCCGAAGTTGTAATTTTATGAAACCACGAGAGTCTCTTGTGAAGGGATCTGACTTGAATCCACACTGCAAGGAAATGAAGTCTCAGTTCAAACATCCGCCCTAATAATGCATCTCGTCCTGCCTCTTACAGGGAGCAGAAGAATGCGCTTGTCCAGCCGGCTGAGGAGCAGGACAAGTATTGAGCAACATGCTGTTGGCGGGAGGCCACGAGAGTTCTTTCTGGGGTTCCTCAGCAGCCTTCGGGGAGCTGCCAGGGCAGGGGTGTGTGGTGTGTCATTGTCAATTTGCACTCTGATTTCCTAACAGTTCAAGAGGCCTTTTGACCAAAGCCTCCGTTTAGATCTAATAATAACTTAACGCTGGGTCTTTGCTTCAACGTCTCCCAACCCAGGAACAGGCCCAATGGCTGGACGTCATTCCACTGCATGCGTTTCTTTTACTGAACCTGGAAGGGACAGCCAAGCAGGCCAGAAAACGTATCTTGGGAAAAGGGTCTCACTTTTAAAAGCTCTTTTCAAAATGATGAGTTCAATTCACTCATGAAGTCCGCCTGAACAACGATTGTAATGCCCCTGTTGCCCTCAGGGATGATAGCAGATGAAAGTCAATGACTCCCTATTCCCTCTGCATCATGTAATTATGAAACCCAATGGATTGCACTGACCTACTTCCCCCTACTTTGTCACACAACTTCTAGTCCTTTTCCAACCAGTGAAATACCCTCTTCCATCCACTACTTCTTCAGGCTAGCGCTTTCAAGGAGACCGCCCTTCAGTCATGTCTATTGCTATTTCTTCACATAAATACAAAGAAATGTCTCAGCCCCTCTCACTCTCAAAAAATGCTGGCATTTGTTCAAAGAGAACGGTGTTTCCTAACTGCCCTTCTCTTCCAACAAAGGTTTTTGTTTTTGTTCTATTCATAAAGGTAACTCTCCAACATTCCATTGAGGATTTTTGTGCCATGTGCTTGGGGCAGATTGTGAGGGGAAAATAACGAGCTGAGGTACGTGAGGGTGGGGTGGGGTACAGAGTGCTGGTTGGAAAGTGAGAGAATGACAGAGTTCAAGTCCACGATCCATCAACATGCTACGCTTGTTGGAACGCTGTTGGGTGCGTCGCCTTGCCTCAGCAACACTTCTGAAACTCCCATCTCATTTGCCTTCGTGTGTCGATCTCTGACCTGATAGATGATTTACGTAGATGTTTTCTCTGTTCTTGCTGTCTCTTTGCATCTTACTCGTTGGTGTGTCCTGAGTTTCCTAGTCAGCTAATTACATCATTAGCAGTAAGCCCAGAACCATTAGAACACTCCTCCTTGGACTCAGTTCCTCTAGCCTTCCAGAAACGTCTTCTCTTTGGAACCAGTTCTGCCCTGTGAAGAAAAAGAAAAGAAAAATCTCCACACCCTCTTCTACGTGACTGCTTCTTGGGAAAAGGTGGTTCAAAATCATGTCAATATTCTTCTTGCCTAGAGCTTTAGAAAGGTCCTATGAACTGCTATGAACAGAGTGGCACACGAAAAGAACTCATTGCATTTGTTTCCATGATTAAACATAAGACACAGGGTACTTAACTTCATGAGAAGGAAGAGATGTTTCAGTATTTAGAATATATCCAGATTCTTTCTGTAAAGGACTTGAAAATATATAAAAAGTTTTTTTAAGTGATTATAATTTAGATGAAAATACTTCTTCGGGGTATTAATTCTAAGAATATAACCCAAAATATGAAAATAGCTTTATATACCTCACTAATCAACTCAGATTTACGAGTATAGTACCTAAAGTTGAAAAACACTGCAAATCACCAAATTTGTGGGATATAATGAAATAGCCCGTGGGCTATTACAATAATTGAAAACTATGAAGTTTTGAAATATTTAAAGCCCTTTGATTAAACACAATATATCAGCATGTGAAATGAGAGAGGAGGAAAGCAAATATACAAGTTTAAAGTAAAACCAGTGCATTGGAAAAGAAATAGGAAGAATAAAGGCCGAAATGCTAGCATTACCTACATTCGAGTATCGAGACAATGAATAATTTATCTCTATTTTTTGCATTTCTTTAAAAGTGCTTTATATTGTTACAAGATAAGTGTTCTTTCTAACGGATCTGGAAGAGCTGAATCTGAAAGAAGGGAACAAAAAATATAGAGAATGTCTGAGCTTGCCTCCTTCCATGTTAAAGCATTTTATGCTTTATTGTTGTTGTTGTTGCTGCTGCTGCTGCTGCAGTTTCTTTTCTGTCTGTGATCGATTTGGTAAACCATATATTCACTTAGGCCCCGCCTTCTTACTCAGTAACATAAAAACGAGGTTATGATGAAATCCTACCAATTCAATATATGTTTTGCATTTTTGTAAGAGTTCCTTTGAGCCAAACTGACACCACGTGTTGAGGAGCAAGAGCTCCAACGTTCCCTTCGTGTTTGTTAACCACTGCAAAACGCCTGGCTCTCGTGGCACCAAACATCAGTCACTTAGCAGACTGAGTATGTGCTGACTCTTAAGCTTTAACGAATGATCTATTTATTGGTCACGTCTCATTAAAAACCCCACTCTGCATGGGAAAAGGGTGTTTAAAATACCAGCTAGCTATCCCTGGGTGCAATTTTCACAATCAAGGTTCTGTGCACTTTTGTACTGCCTGGAGGAGAAACTGTCTGCTGTGACCATTCCACAAATGCCGTGCTGTGCCTGAAGCACACACACCCACGCTTCTGCGCGTGCAAACCAAAGCTACAGCCCTGTTTCTATTTAGGTAAATCTTATCAAAATCACAAGAATCATTTCCTTCAAAGTCAATGTTGTCTCTTGTAAATTAAAGTCAGCTAAGACCTGTTTACTCCAAGAAAATATTATTTGTGACCCAGGGTATACTTTGTTATTTCTCTGTCACCATTAACTGGAAGCCAATTTTCTTTTTGAATACACATTTCACAGGAGGCTATATTGAAATTGTCAAATCAGTCATAAAATAAGGTTTATGAAATATTCCGAAAATGGTATCTTTGTTGCATATTGCTACAGAAAATTGTCTAGAATAGTTAAAAGGTGAGCTGCTCTTAATCCTTTAGGCCAAAATCCTACTTGCAGAAGAATAATGGTGTTAAAGAGAAACACTTATGTGTCAGTAGATTCCTGGAGGCATGTGAGAGAAGTGAGTGAATTATATTTTTAATGTGAAAAGAAATCATAATGAGCTCTTAGGTAAGCCAGCCATTTATTTACTCACCTATTAAATAATGTATTCATTTAGTCATTAATTAAATTACTATACACTAATTTATCACTAAATCATTTCCTCAACCACTACTCATTAATTTACTGACATTAGTTTGATCACTCATTCATTCACTTTTTTTTAATTGAATTATATGTACATTCATTTTTGTAACTAACATTTACAAGGCGCGTTGCTAGGTGCTGGCAATGAGGAAATGAGAAAGACAGTTCTCTGCCCTCGCAGAGTTCATGGTGAATGAGATACACAAGCTTCTTACTAGAGGTGGGGCCTAAGCCCCAGGAGTGTGGAGAGAATGAAGCCGCTCCCTGCATTGGGAGCCGCAGGGCAATTTGCAGTGTTATTGGAAGGGAGTCTGCACCATGAGCTCGTTTGTAGGGAACAGAGCAGGGATGGTTAGAAGGGCTCATGGGAAATCGAAGGAAAGTTCTTTTCAGGCTGGGGAAGCAACTTGTACCAGGTACAGAGCTATGAGAAATTATGCCAAATTTTGAGAATGCTGAATAGCTTAAAATCTGTGGAGAAATAGAGAGATTAAAAAGACACTAGGTAGAACAGCTAAGTGGGGGCTGAATGGTGAGCAGCCTTTCAGACCCCTATGTCGGGTTATCGAGGTGTTGATTACATTTTCATAACAATGGTGACTCCGTACTAGACCCTGTCTTGTTTCATCCTCATGAATAACTGGACATGGTTTTTACAGTTCTAAGGAAATAGAAGCCTGCTGAACTGGTCTCCCTTTGTGTTCCCATCAGACTTTCCAAACTCTGGGTCTCATAGCTCTGTTGGAGCTTTTTCTTTCAACTTTTCCATTTTGCTCATTCGAACACGAGGCTCTGAAATACAGGAATTAAGCTGTCATTCTTCTCTGCACCTTTATCTTCTAGCATCATGCTTCACACACAACAGAATCCAGAACATTTGTAGAATGGAAGATTTAGTGGGTGAATAAATGAAAAAATGCAAGAAGGGAGGGAGGGAAGGAGGGAGGGAGGAAGTTATGTGGTAAAACTGCTGGAAGTTCACGAGTTAAGTATAAGGAAGGATTTTGTGCAGCCAGTTCTTATTCCCACGCCCCACTTGAGGGTTTGTGTTACACACCACACCAATGGGAACTTTATCATTCCATTTTTTACTCTGAATCCTTTCCACAGAAGCAAATTATTCATGTTACTCATGATGTCAATTAACATATATATTGAATAACATAGATAAGCGCTTTCTTACAGTGAAGGTAATGGCTTTTCTTCTTTTGTCCTTGTATTATCTGACATTTAGTAAGTTCTAATTCATGAATGGTGGTCAAATGAATGGCTTCAGTTCCTTGTCAGTGTGAAGATTAAGGAAACGATAGGATGCTCTTACAAAAATGAGAAAATTGTGTAAAGAGTTTATGAAAATAACTCCAGGGGATCAAGTAAGCGAAATGGAACTGAAACCTGTTCTCAGGTTTCTCAGAAAGAAATATTAATATCTTTATCTGTCTTCTGTTTTTCTGTAAATTTTCTTAAAATTACATTGTTTATCTAGACATAGTGAATAAAGTTTAACATTCATATTATTCTTGATGTCCCTGCTTGCCTGAATTCAACATGGTTGAACAAATTCATAATGCCACCAAGAATGTAAGTGCTATGTTCTGTGACAATTTCCCCAGCATTCAGGTTATTATGTTGTTGTTTTTTGTTAGCATGGCTAAGAAATGTTTCCCCAGCGCTGCTGTTATTTGCACGGTGATTGCCAAGGAATTCAAGTAGTACAATTACTGTACATTAATGATGGCCTATAATTCTGACTTTTCACTAAATCATAATGGTTCTGCCCTACTCAGGCCTATTATTCAAAAGTGACATACCTACAAAATTACATACAGTATAATTAGCCCAGGAGTTTTTTGATTTTTTATTTTATGTCTATTCGTACAATCTCAAACATGTAAGGCCTTTATTTTGCCCTCCATGTGGATTATATTTATAACATAATTTGGTTAATGGAATTCTACTACTTTTAACTCTAAAATATGCTTGTCCGATATAAATTGTTCTAGCAATTTACCCTAGACTTTCTAGCCTAGACTTTTCCAAAGAATATTTAATGAAGCTGTTTCTCTGAAAGACGTTAAAATTTATGTGCTAAAAATTGATCCATAATTTGGGAAGGCATGGGTTAAGCAAAATGAAACAAGTTTTGTTTTGTTTTTAAAGATTTATTTTCATTGTTTTTGACAGAGAGAGAGGGAGATACAGAGACAGAGAGAAGGGGGAGGGCCCAGAACAGTCTCCATAGTTGCACATCATTGGTTTTTCCACATAGTTTCACTCCACAGGTGGGCGCAGGGCTGCACAGGGCAGGAACGGGGCCAGTGTCTTCACCCCGGTGAGAACTGAAGTGGGGGCGCTCCCCAGCTCAGCATATGGGTCTGCACAGGCCAGGGCCGGGATTCGATCCTCGGTCCCCAGGGCTGCAAAGCAAGCACTTAACCCACTGAGCCATCCCGGCTTCCTGAAACAAGTTTCTTAAATGCATATATTCTCATTTTATGCGTCATGTATTTCTAAGAAAAGTGTATGATTTAGGAAAACCCAAAAGGAGAATATCCATGAATGCAGAGGCTTGCTTCATTCATCATCCAGGATTCTGAATTTTAATTTATTCAGGATTCTGAATTTTAATTTATTCAGGAGCCTGAATGTAATTACTTGATCAAAGGAGAATTCAACAGAACACATCCCTGTGTTGCCTGTTTACAATGTCCTTTGGCAAATGGATTACTTTTTTCCTAATCGATTGTGTATTTCCCCATAAATCATATATACTTGATTATTAATTATGTGGTACCTCTGAAAATTTTGTGCTCCAGTGGGAAAGGGGCAGCTTCAAAATTAATATGTCTTGATAATCTTCAGTGTTCTTAGATGATTCCAATTAATGGGTGAGATTAGAAAAGCCCTCCATCCTAACCAAATTAGCCAACTGGGGATGTACCTTGAGTCAACTTTATATATAAAAGTTTAGAAACAAAATCCACAGGTGCTCTCAAGCATTCTCAATGTATTTCTAGCACATTTGTTTTTAAAAAATCAATGTGGTTTGAAACTCAAGGCCATTGGTGAGAAAGCACAGCTAGGTTCTTTGTCCCTTTTTCCAAGACAGGATTTTAATATAATCCCTTCTTTAGTAAAGAGCTCTTTCTTTGAAAGAGTCTCTAAACATTTCTGCTTATGTTAAACTGCAATAATATAACTCCCATTTTTTCAGTTCCTAATATGCACCAAACACTGTGTTAGGTGCAGTGTCATGGGGATGACACCTTTGTAAAATAAGTTTGATGATGATTCTGCTTTTTATTTATGTGGAGGCTGAAAATGAGAATTTGCATAGCTCACCAGGCTCACGGGGCTAGCAGTCGGCAGAGCATGCCGGGACTTTCTCAAATTCTTTCTTCCACTCTGAATTCCCTTTGCCCAGTAGGGACACTGGGTGCCACTCAGCTCATTAAAGTGACTCCTCAGGCCTGTCACTGTGCTTCCTAGTCTCCTTTCAGAATCCCCAAAAAACCACTTTGACATTAAAGTTCAAAAACAAAAAACCCTAGAAGGCAACCCTTCCTGTGATCATTTTTCCTCCCAAGGGAGGTTCATTCAACTTGAAGTAAAATTAAAATGTTGAAGGGAGTGGGAGTACCCAGACAGATACAGAGGTAGTCAGGAAACGAGTGGGATCCATGAAGGAGAGCAAGGGCAGACTGAGTCCCCTTGTGACCAAGAGAAGCGGGCTCAAATCCCTCCCCCTTTCTGAAGTTCACTCTCCCCACCTTTAAAATATGAGGGTAGAATGTGGCATTGGGGAGATAGATTACCTCTCACACAAAAGAGACCCCAAGAGAGCAAGATTGGGTACAGCTAAGTCTCATTGGCCAATGAGGCCCAGGAAGGCATCTTCCTGGACCTGGCTCCGCAGCATTTTCAGTCCCATTTTTTTGTTTGTTTGTTTGTTTGTTTATTTGTTCTGTAACTGCATTTTATTAGCATGCTAAGCAATACAAAAGTATGTGAACCTGCTTAAGAATCTTAGTTCTAAGTTGACAGATACAGGTAACACAAACGAAAAAAGGAAAGGGAAGGGAAGTGGGAAGAGGGTAGGAAGGAAGGTCATCTTTTCCACTAAAAAGAAAAACTTAAAAAGACAGGATAAAATACATATATCCCTGAATTAATGAAGACTTAAAACCTAGACATTGAAGCACGTAAACACATGCTACAGCTGACAGTGAGTGGTTTCACTAAACCCAGAAACGTAGGATCTTGATTGTTAGCACACACATAAGGCCTAGAGATGTGACCTTGGGCCCAAATAAGCCATGCGTTGCAAATGAGACTATTGCTCATCACCCCAAATATCACACCATTGGTAAAAGCAGAATGAGAAAATAAATCTCTCCTCTTCCCTGAAAACTAGCAGGAAAGCTTATTTGTCGCTACCAGCACCTCACATTAGTGTGCCACCCGAGTCACCAGGCAGAAATAAACGTACCAGGCACTGAAGATGCTTCAACAAAACAGGCTATGTAGCATTTCCCGCAGGGCACGGGGTTAGGGAGACAGAGGCCTTCTTAATTTGAGTTCACAATCAAAAATTACAAAGTGCATGAGGAAATCATCATCCTAAGGACAATGAAGCAGATACAATCAGGAGGATTGTTAGAGCCTGAGTTAATACGATGAATATCTGAAAGAGAAATTATTAAATACAAAAGCAGGAAACTCAGCATAATAGTAAAAGGGGGGGGAAGGTATGTGAAGACAAAAAATAGGCAACTAGAAGAATAGAACTTCTGGAAATGAGAAGTATTATTCTTAAAGGATTTTATTTTTTTAATTGTTTTGACAGAGAGAGAGAGAGAGAGGAGAGAGATACAGTGACAGAGAGAGAACTGAACTAGGAGAACTCCCCAGTTTGGCATATGAGTCCACACAGGCTGGGGCCGGATTCGATCCTCGGTCCCCGGCACTGCAAAGTGAGCGCTTAACCCACTGAGCCATCCCGGCTTCCCCGAGAAGTATTATTCTTGAAATAAAAAAGAAAGAAAGGGGAAGCCAGGATGGCTCAGTGGGTTAGGCGCTCACTTTGCAGCCCCAGGGACCAAGGATCGAATCCCGGCCCTGGCCCGTGTGGACCCATATGCCAAACTGGGGAGTGCCCCCAGTTCAGTTCTCACCAGGGCGAGACCCCGGCCCAGTTCCTGCCCTGTGCAGCCCCGCGCCCACCTGTGGAATGAAACTATGTGGAAAAACCAATGACGTGCAACTATGGAGACTGTTCTGGGCCCTCCCCCTTCTCTCTGTCTCTGTATCTCTCTCTCTCTCTCTCTCTGTCAAAACAATAAATAAATCTTTTAAAAAAAATGAAAGAAAGAAAGGTAAAAAACTCATGGGATAGATGAAACAAGTTAGACTCATCAGAATAATTAGTGTAATGAGATACCTATTTGGTTATCATTCCCACAATAAAGCCAGGAACGACAAGCACATGGTGATTATAAAGGGATCATTAGGGAGGATAGAATGAGACGGTTCAATGTCATCTTCTACAAGGAGGCAAAAGAAAGAAAGGAGTCGAAGCAATATGTGAAGAGGTAATGACAATATTTTTCTGAAGTGATGAAATAATATGCATTCTCAGAAAACAGCACTCAGGGGAAGCCGGGATGGCTCACCAGGTTAAGCGTTCACTTTGCAGCTCCAGGGACTGAGGATAAATCCCAGCCCCAGCCCGTGGGGACCCACATGCTGAACTTGGGTGAGCTTCCCATGCAGGAGGCCCCCAGCCCAGTTCTCACCCTGCATGACCTCCACCCGCCTGTGTGAAACAAAACTATGTCAAAAACCATGGAGACTTCTCTGGGCCCTCCCCTTTCTCTCTCTCTCTCTCTCTCTCTCTCTCTCTCTCTCTCTCTCTCTCTCTCTCTCTCTCTCTCTTTCTCTTTCTCTCTCTCTACATATATATGTATATGTGTGTGTGTATATATATATATATATATATCTTTTTTTTCTATGTCAAAAACAATAAATTAACTCTAAAACAAAAACAGCACTCAGAGAGAACTGGACATTGAGTTAAACACACACACACACACACACACACAAATACACTTAAGCATAAGACAGATACCTCAAAATACCAAAATAAAGACAGGATTATATTCAGTAGTTTGCACAAAATGCTTGCAACTGCATCCAATGTATAGTACAAAATATATGTATACTAGTTAACTATTCTTATTTGTGCTATATGATAATACACTACTATTATTATTATTCACTTCTCGTTATAGTAATGAAATGTCATAACAAGTGGTATGAATAAGGAGAACAAATAGCTAGAACAGGGGTCTCCAAACTTTTCAGCCACATTAACCATCAAACAGCAGTTTGGGGGCCGACTACACACTCAAGGTCCAAATAAAAAAGAATCAAAACATAGATGTTGTTTTTAATTATTTATTTAATGTTATTTTATTCAGATAAAAAGGTCTCCACGGGCCGGATGAGAGGGCCTTGCGGGCCAGATGCGGCCCACAGGCCATAGTTTGGAGACCCCTGAGCTATAGCATGGTTTAAAAACTGTATTGTGAGGTTATTTGTGTCAAATACAAATACAGAGGCCAATAGTTCTTGTTATTGTCTGAGAATGACACACAGCCCGTCTGAGGACAGTGGTGACTTGTGAGGGTGAGGAAGGAGGAGGTAAGGAATAGATGGTCAGGCTCACACTGAGGTTCTTGGATTTGGGCACTAAAAGCAAGTTCCAAAACCAACACAGCAACATGTTGACTTCTGTTCTATTCCAGTGGCGGTCGTCTTCCCTGGTGGTGGCTGAGGTGACCGCATTCACGGGCCAGCCCAGGCACAGGGTGCCACACGTGTCCCCAGCTGTGGTCATGTTTCTGCCTGCAAGAAAGCGAGCCTGTTTTTCCCTCCACACACAGCTGCGAGCTTGCGGTGAGTAAATGGCTGGCTGTTACGCTAGTTTCTGTACTTGGCTCTGTTTGAAATATTTCACCACTTCGAAAAGGAACTGTGTCTTCCTGCAGGGAGCTTAGGGTGGAAGCAACATCGCTGGTGCTCAAAGTTGTCCCAGTTCCTGTGTGACTGGATCCTATCAGCCAATGGGCCAGTTCGCCATTTTCAGCCAATGTGGGTCAGGCTCCCCTGGGCCTCCACTCCCAGCCCAAGGAGTCGGGGAAGGGTTACAGGCTAGGCACCCCAGACCTCAGTGGAAGAAAACATAGCTTTCAACTCTCCAAACAACCTAGTTTCCCATTAGCTTAAGAAAGCCTGGGAAGGACAGAAAGCACCTTCTGTCCTGCTTTGGAAGCGTGAGGAGGCTACGGCACCACAGCTGGGCTTGCTGGTTGAGGGAGAATTCAGGTACTGTACAGACTGAGAGCAAAGGATCCTGAGCAGCTTACTCATCCAGTTGGTGGAGGCATCATTTTTATAGTGTTTTCTCCCCAAGAACACAAGACCACAGAGGTCAAAGGTAGTCCCCAATGGCTTGATCATCCTGGTCTGGTTACCTATGAGGAAAAGAAGCCCACATGTACTTCCCTTTTCAAAAGTGGAATGATCATGATACATTTTACCCCAAACCCACTGACTAATGTGTGAAAACCCAAATACTCACCATCCCTGCGTGCTATTTAATAGTAAAAACACTGTGCTAACTCTAATGGGAAATAGCATTTTCCTGATAAGATTTCATAGATGATGATGATAGATGGTAAACAGATAATAGATAGATAATAGATGATAAAGATAGATGATAGATATAGATAGATGGTAGGTAGGTAGGTAGATAGATAGATAGATAGATAGATAGATAGATAGATAGATAGATAGATAGATAGATAGATAATAGATGATAAAGATAGATGATAGATATAGATAGATGATAGGTAGGTAGGTAGATATATGGATGGATGGATGGATGGATGGATGGATGGATGGATGGCTAGATGATCGAAAGATATGAAATTTGAATTGCTTTTCTCTCTTTACAAAAGGTGGATGTTGCAAACCACATATCTGACAAAGAACTTTTTTCTAGAATCTATAAAGAATTCACAAAATGCAGCAGCAATAAATAAAATACAATTCGAAAATGAGCCAAAGATATTTCACCAAAGAGGATATATGGATGAATAGCAAATAGCACATAAGGAGATGTTCAGCATCACTCATATTCCATTTATAATACATTCTTAAGTGATACAATTAGAGAAATAGCAAACAGATGAGTGGCTGTCAGAAGTTAGGGGTGGACGGAAGGGATGACTGCACGTGAGTATGAAGAGTAGGAGGACGGAGACTTCTGCAGCTGTAGAAAAGTCTGTATCTTATTGTTGTGGTTACAGAAATCGACATGTGATGAAGTGGCATAGAAAGATGCATGCTAATCCAATTCATATGAAACGGAGGAAATCTGAATGAAGTTGATGGATTGTATCAATGTCATTTTCCCTGTTTTCTGACTTTGATATGTTGCCACTAGAAGAAACAGGGTGAAAGGTACTGACATGGCCACTCTAGTACTTTAGGAACTTCCTGTGACTCTATGGTTACTTCAAAATAAAATGTTAAAAAAGTAAAAGGGAGGAGGAGGAGGAGAAGAGAGAGCAGGAAGAGAAGAATAGTGATATGTGCTTGGTTTTGTTGCCTGGCTTTAGCGCTTAGACCTTTTTGTTCTAGCTTACTTGATTCTCATATGGAGCTTGCGGAAAGCCGTAAAATCACATGGTGATGTTTATGAAAATACACACGGTTATATGGTTAAGCTTCGTCCTCCTCTGAGTAATTCCTTGGTGGGAGAGAGACAGGGATGGGGGTGCAGATGTGAAGGAGGGGACTTGGTGGTTTCATGTGTTTTGGGAAAATGTCCCTCAGATCATTCTGGCCATCATTTCTTTCCAGCCAACCCCCTCCCCTATTTGAGAACCATGGTATAACTTCATAGGTTTATGGAGGGTGTTGATTTTAACCTTACATTGGTTTTCACTTGGAGAAAGAATTGGATATTTTCTTCACAACCAGAAGCTTATCAAAACATTGGATCCACTTTCAGGCTCACCCACTGACTCCACAGCCCACATAAGTGTTGTTAGGGAAAGGGCTTGAAGCTCCAACTTCATTTCTTAGCATGACCAACATTTCAGCCAAGGAGTAAGCCCTTGTCCCCATTCCACTCAGAAAAATACCAAATACCTGGCAGTCTATCAATTTTTTGGGATAATGAGCTAGGTGATTATTTCAAAAGAGGCTTCCTTCATGCTCTCTAATCTCCAGGTGTCTGCTGATGAGTGGTAAGATAAATAGGAACAAGTGTAAGAGGCATGTGCAAGATAACGGGTCTGTCTGCATTGTCTTCCATATTGTTCTTCTTCGTGTCTGAATTGCTGTCTCAAACTGCATGAAATTGGTTCTCTATGGAAGCCAGTGGCTTTCTGGAGAAGTGTTTTCACTCCTAAACCCGCAGTATGGAGTGCGCTGACTTCTGAAAATCAGGCCTGCTGATTCAGTCTGGCCAATGAATGCAATTAGGATTCACTGTGTCTCGAACTAGAGAAGCACCATTTAGCCCCTGAGAACCTGTTCTTATCCTGTATCTACCACAATCGAACTGCATGATCTCGGAATAGTCCATTTATTTCTTTACTTTGGTTCCCTCATGTGTAAAACGTAATTAATAATAGTGCCTACTGCATAAAGGTCAGAGGAGTATTAAAATATGCTAATGTATGCAAATTATCTATCAGGGTCATAGGAAAAATTGAAGTTCAGTAAACGACAACAAATATATCATATTAGTGTTTTCTGAAAAAAAAAAAAAAAAACAACCACTAAGCACAAGTCTTAGATTCAGTTTCTGCCTGACACTCAGAAAATATGATCTCAAAGACTATAGCTAAACACTAATTGCCTAAAATGAGGGGAGATTTATCTACTACTGAAAGATATATATGGGATTCTTAAGGTTTCAAACTGTTGTAAGAATGTGTTGCTGTTCTATTAAAACCACTCCTTTGAAACACAAGGAAATGCTCTATCTTATTACACGTAAATATAGGATAATGCCATCACCATACAGGTCCTTACAGCATCCGTCCCCCACAATTGTTAGAAGCCCTTGACCTCCCTCCCACCAGACACTGCCTCCCCAACTAACTGAATATACAACTGAATCAAGTCCACAAAGAAACAAAACAAAAGAATGCTAATCATATCTCTTCTGTGCTAGAAATGTCCAATAGATTTTCATGGTCTCAAAATACAGGCAATATAAAATATGTAACTATTAGGCATGCTTTCAAGCCTCGTGACGATAGTCCCAAACTCTATTTTTCAAACTTGTCTTCTACTCTGGTCGTCATAGACTTTTCACTTATAGGTGACACATTGCTGCCCCATCAAGGCGCTGTTTTCTCTGTACTCAGCCTTTGTGCACGCTGTCCACTCTCCTTCAAATGCCTTGCTGTGTCTGCATGCATATGCCCATGTACAAGACCCCCCTAATTTCCAAAATGGGGTTCAAAGGCTGTGTTCTTGTGTATCCCAAAGCCCTCTGTCTTCATTTCCTGAGGCTGCTGTAATAAATCGTCACAAAGTTAACACTTCAGAAATTTAGTTTCCCGTCGTTCTGGAGGCCAGAAATCTTGGATCAAGGTGTCAGCAGAGCTGAGTCCCTCCAGAGGCTCTAGGGACAGTTCCCTTCCTTGCCTTGCCCAGCTTCTGGTGGCTGTCAGCAGCCCTTGCCTTGTGGCCTGTGTTAGTCAGGTTTCTCCTGAGAAGTACAACATGTATATTAGTAGAAATATATGTGCAAGCTCACGTGATCATGGAGACTGGCAAGCCTGAAATGTGCAGGAGCAGGTTGGCAGGCGGGAGACCCGTGGAGGAGCTGCAGTTGGGTCTGAGGCCCTCTGCTGGCAGAGTTCCCTCTTGCTCCGGGCAGGTCAGTCTTTTATTCTATTCAGAATTCAAGTGATTAGATGAGACCCACCCACATATGGAGGGCAATCTGCTTCACTTAAAATTCACTCGTTTAAATGTGAGTCTCATCCAAAAACACTCTCACAGAAATACCCAGAATGATGTTTGACCAAATATTTAGGTACCTTGGCCCAGCCAAGTGGACACATAAAATTAACCATCACTTGGCCCTGTCACTCCAACCTCGGCTTCTTTGGTCACATTGCCTCTTCTTCTTTTATCTATGTATCTTTTACTCTACGAATAAATGTGATTGAATTTAAAGTCCACACAGATAATCCAGGATAAGCTCCTCCTTGCAAGATCCTTAACTAAATTTTATCTGCAAAGATTCTATTTCTAAATAAGGCAACTTACACTCTTTTATTCTATAAGGTAATCTTCACAGTGTCCAGGGATTAGACCGTAAACATAGCATTTGGGGGGCCACCATTCAACCCACTATATTTCCCCAACCGTAATTAGTGTCTCGTTCTTCTCAAGTTTCATATAACTTGTCCACACCTTAGTGCCCAAAGGTAACTGTTTTGGGTTACATCACTTCACACTCTTTTAAAGTCAAATATTAATCACCCTACCCCATGGCAGGCACTGTGCCAGCTGCAGGGGTCACAAAGAAGACTAAAAATAGCCCTGACTCTCAGCAAGCTCATGACCTAGGGAAAATGTGTATGTAAGGAGGTAATCGCAAATCCAATATATGTGTAACATGTAAAATATGCCCGATACGCTCCTTTGCTCTCCAGGCATCTTGCATTCATCTCTATGCACAATTCACCAAGATCCTTCTGTTGTCACACTGCGCAGTGCTGCTGAGAAGTTTACAAGATAGGCCTGGATCGCTGAATCAGAGTCCATCCAGTGCTCAGATCAGTGGGGACAGTTGATTCAATCAAGGAGTGGGTTCAGATCTGTCACCAGCTGAGAAGCAACACTCAAGAGTTGCAGTGAGTGAGTAGTCACCAAAGATGCAGGAAAACCAGTGGGAACCAAGTGGGGAAGAGGCAGGGAACTGTAGCAGAAAACCTGATGTTCACCTTCCACTTCCCCTCCTCATTGACGCTGAGGCCTTAGGCAGATTCCCTCTTTACACTGAGACTGTTCTCATATCTGCAAAATAGAAATAATGACACCAACCTCATAAAGTGCCTTTGCATACTAAATATCAGTTATTGCCATAGCCCCTCAGGACATTCATAGCAGGGTAGCTTTTAAACATCAGACATTTATTGCTTAAAGTTGTGGGGGCTGGGATTCCAAGACCAAGGAGCCGGCATGGCCGCCTTTTGGTGAGGCCTTCTTCCTGGGTCACAGCTGTGCCTTCTTGCTGTGTCCTCAGGTCAAGATGTCCTTGGAGCCTCCTTTATGCAAGGCACTAATGCCCTTCAAGAGGGCTTCACCTAATACTACTGTCCTTGGGTTTAGGATTCAACATATGAATGTGGGGGAGGACACGCCATGGAAACCATAGCATGACATAGCAGCTGACACAAAGGAGATTCTAAAGGGAGGCATGGTAGCTTTATGATAATTAAAATGTTATTGCTACACTATCGGAAGAGGAAGCGGAAGGAGAAGGAGAAAGGAGACTGCTTTTAGTAAAGCGGATACAGACATAATTATAAAAGCAAATACTTATAGAGCGCTCATTAGACAAAGCATGATCTAAATGCTTTGCGGTTTTAATCAATTTAATGCTTATGAGCTTATGAGAAAGACGCTAGGACTCTCCCTATTTTACACATTGCAGAAACAAAGGCACAGAATCACTTGCCTGAGATTATCAATAATAAACAAATAAGTAAATTCAAGCCTGGGCAGTTGGACCTCAGATCTGCTGTGAGCCACCCTGATTTCAGATAGGGGCTGCCCTGCCTCCTCCCTCCGGAGTGGAGCCCAGCTACGCTCTCTCCACTCAGCAAGAACCTATGAATGGCTCTGTTGTGTGAATACCCTGGAACTCAGAAATGCAGTTGTGGAAGGCGGGAAAGCTGAAACCCAGTGCTACAGGACTTGGGTCCCAGCCTAATGTGATGGTTCGGAGCACCTGGTTCCCGGCGAGCTGCCTGGCTCCTTCTCAGGGGCGGGTCTGCGTTTTCTCTTTACACTCTTGCCAATACAGCGCTGACACCCAGTTGAGCGAAAATCCAAACAGCCACAGTTTGGGCTTGTTTCAATCCTCCCAAGCTAGTTCCTGTTTTCAGAGCTTCACGGGTTGTTGAAATGCAAACATCCTACCTAATAATTTTAGCTTTGCACAAAAAAGCCGTCGCTGGTGGAAAAGTGCCCATATTCAGTATTCATTTGTCCATGTATGTAATAAATATCTGTGGCATGTCACATGGGCCAGGGGCTGTGCACAAGGAAACATATAGACCCACCCCTTCTCTACGAAGCTCAGAGCAGGTGGAAGACACAGACATGCGAACAACAAATCAAATCATGCCTCTTGTGCGGAGAGCCTCCGTAGGACACAGGAGAAGCACAAAGTCAGAGTGGCCTGTCCCATCTGAGAGGCAAGGGAAGATTCCATCGGCTTCCCACTTTCATTACTTCCCAGAGGACGTCCTCGCCACTGCCTTGCAGTATCTGCATAGAGTTGCACGGAAGAAGTGTGCCCCTGGCTTTCTGAGACTCACGAAGTCTTTCTCAACTCTCTGTTTTGAGAAGCATTCATGAGCCTTTGCATCGGTTAAGGTCTGGCGGTCTGCCCTCTTTGGCTGAACTGAAATTTTGAAACACATTCTGACGGGTGGGTTATTTTTTCCAATTCTTTAATTAAACAACTGGAAAGCTTCATGAGATTCATTCATCTTTGTATCTTTTCAAATGACTTTCACTGAAAGGGCCACTATGTTGAAGTCACCGCTTTTCTTTAAATAATATTTCTACTGTGTATTCTAGCTGTTTATTTTTATAGTTCTGTGTACTTGACCTAAAGCTTTTAACCTTGTGTGTGTGCCCTGAAATGACTTTATTGCAAAAGGCTTTGGCTTATAAATCTAAATAGTAAATAATATTCAGCCCGAAGAGGAGGAAAAGACATATTGAAACAGCCTGTTCCCTCCAGAAATGTAATGGCAAACGGAGAAATTACAAGGGAACTCATGTTAATGAGTGTCCACAGGGCACATAGCACAAGACACTAAAGCCCTTGAATAGAATTGCGGAAAATAATGCCTGTGAAGTATGTAGAATATGCCAGGAATTATGGTCGGTGTTCTAGGATATAAATCTTAGTAGGAAGCCGAGAAAGAGGAGAAGCCAGGCTCAGAGAGGTGGAGAGAAGTCCCTAGGGTCACCTCTCCAGCAGGTCACAGGACAGGAATTGCAGTGGTCACTGCTGCTCACTCCATTGAATGTCAGCGCTCCATCCAGACGCACATCCATCTTGAAATTTGTCAAATGTTATGTCTCTTGGGAATTTGGATTCAGGAATACAGAGAATTTTAAACGATGAAGCAGGAAGGCCATTTGAGTTCATGTTGTTCCTTAATACCCAGTCTTTTCGGGGCAGGAATGTCTCCTCTTACTGTCTTTTCCTTGATGAACCATGTTTGGAACCACATTTTCCCCACTTAGAGATGCATGGTCTCCCACATTGAGCGGCGACTACACGTAACAGACCAGCCCTCCCCCTGAGTGAAACCAGAAAACCAGATCCAAAAAGTCAGCAGAGAATTGCTGAGGCCACCAAATCTGAGCAGTTGGAACGAGGCAGTGAAAGGACTCGCCCTGGAACACAGCGGGTGACTAGCTGTCTCGGTGTCCTGCCTGCCACCACGCTCCTGTCACCTACTTGACTACATGGCCCACGACAGGAAGTTCAGTCCTCCCACCCCATGAGGTTCCGTGCTGTCTCCTGGCCTCTGCTATCTCTCACAGCCACTCTGCACCTCAGAGCCCAGCACCTGTTCAGCACCTTCTGCTCTCAGTCCTCATCTGGAGGGGAGCCCACCATGTGGCTTCTCATGGGGGCTAGTGCCCCGCCCCCATTACTGTTGTTTGTATGTCCTTGGTGCAGGGACCTAGTCAGGTGCTGAGGTCCCTGGTCCTGCCTTCATCAGCTCAGGTGGTCATAACAAGATTCCAGCATCTGGGTGCCTTGAACCACAGACCACAGTTTGTTTCTAGCTCTGGAGGCTGCAAGTTCATGGTCAAGATGTAAGCACATTTGGTTTCTGGTGACATCTCTCTTCCTGGCTTGCAGATGGCAGCCTTCTCTCTGTGTCCTCACAGGGCCATTCCTCTGTGTATGTGTGGAGAGAAAATACTCTGCTGTTCCTTTCTCTTAAAAGGACACCAGTGTAGGCCCCACCCTTATGGCTTCATTTAACCTTCATTACCTCCATAAAGTCCCTATCCCCAAATAAAGTCACATCGGGGTTCAGGCTTCAACCTATGAATTTGGGGTGACATAATTCAGTGCAGAACAGACACAAATATAATAAATTCATTCCCTTAGCTCTCTTTCCTCTTTCTGAATAATATCCTTCTAAGCCAGTCCCAGTATTTCTACTTTATTTGAACTAGTGACTAAATAAAAGAATGAATAACTTCAGAATCACCTAACTTCATCCCACTTAAGAAATGAAGAGGACTACCGGTAATTACAGGAAGGAAAAGCTGTCTCTCAAATTGTTCATGATTTTTATTCATTGCCTCAAGTTTACTTATTCACTAATTGGCTAAGTAGGAGTTCAGTCCATGATAGCTTGTTATCACATTCAGCTAAGTTTCAAACTGAAAGTGGTAAACATTGATGATAGTATTTCCTATGGAGACTCTATCCGCTGTCAGATACCTGTGCTACGTGCTTTGTTTCTGTAACTTTTAATTATCAAAACAATCTTAAAAAAGAGATATTTGTTTTCTCACTTTATATATTGGAGATCAATACTGATAAAATAGCTGACTGGCATGATTAAAACCCAAGTCTGTGTGATGCCAAAATTAATGTGCTTTCCACAGACAGGAGCCACGAGAAGCTAAATAATCATTAATGACCGGGCTTTATAGAATATCCAATGGCCAGTATCACACCAGGTGTAATAATACCATATGATCATCTCAAATGTGGGATCTAAAGAACAAAATAAATGCGCAAACAAAACAGAAACACACTTGTAGCTACAGAAAACAAACTGATGGTTTAATGGTGGAAGGGAGATTGGGGTGGGGGGTGAGAAAGGTGAAGGCATTCATTGCAAATCAATAGTCACAGAGTAGTCACAGGGACGTAAAGGACAGCACAGAACGTACAGTCAATAGTGTTACAACTCAGTGTCAGGTGGGTGATCACTGCATAAATCATGTAAAGGTCTAACCACTCTGCTGTACACCTGAAATTAATAGAAAGTAATATTGACTACCCACTGTAACTGGAGAAAAAAGATTGTTTTAAATATGGCTTGCAGACCTCTGTCAAGACCTTACAAATGCCTGTGAGGCCTGGAATTCTACCACCAAAACCTCTAGTCATGTCCAGCCCTTTCTCACAAAGAAGGAAAGACAGGCCCAGAAAGCAGGGCCGTGTCATGACTTTCTTGGAGCCTCAGCACATAGGTGCTTCATAGGTCTCTCTGTCTGTAAGAAAATATGAAAAGTGGTGATTTTACATTGTGTCGGTACAAAGACAAAACAAGGTAACACTGTGTTAAAGCGTTTTCTTTAACCTAAACTTTCATTGTCTTCTTCGGATATATTTTTGGTGGACACATTTCATGGCGGCCTGGAAGCTCAGCTTTGGGCCCCGCTGTACCTGGTCAGGGGGTTGTCGCTGCAGAGAGGTACACAGCCAGACTCGCCGTGCCTGCGCACTTCACAAAAGTAGAGTAGACATGTTGTTATTCTTATCAGTTATATTCAGTTATGTATACTTATATAGCATAGGTATAGGAAGAGATTCTATAGAATGAGATTTATCATAAGGCATTGGCTCACGTGGTCATGGAGGCTGAGAAGTCCCCGCATCTGCCATGGGCAAGCTGGTGCCCCAGGAGAGCAGGTGTGGTTCAAAGGTCAAGGGCGTAGAGTCCAGTCCGAGTGCAAAGGCCCAAGAACCAGGAGCACCGGGGGCAGGAGGAGGTCCATGTCCTCGCTGACCACTCAGGCAGAAAGCAAATGACGACCGTCATCTGCCTTGTTCTCCTCCAGCCCCCAGTGCATGACATGATGCCCACCACACGGGCAGGACCCACAGCTTACTCAGCCCACCGACTAAATGCTAATTCAATGCTCGTCTTATCCGGAGACCAACCCAGAACTGACGTTTAACCAGACATCAGGGTGTCCCGGAACCCAGGAGAGCTGACACATAACATTACTCATCACAAGTATTGTTATCCATATATGTCAGACACTACAAAGGCTTACCCCCTCGGGCACAACACCTTCTTTCTATTTTATATTCTTTTTAATTGATAAATCTATCTATCTATCTACTTACCTATCTATTATCTATCTATCATCTATCTACTTACCTATTATCTATCTCTCTATCTCTCTATCTCTCTCTCTATTTCTTTGTACGTAGATATTGAAGTGCCCAAAACTAACAAGTGTTTTTTCACTCCGTGACTCTGACTCGCTTCTGTAAGAGAAAGGAAACTCCACAAAGAGGAAGAAAGAGGGTGGGGACGGGGAAGTCAGAAGCAGCAGCTGCCGCAGGGAGCTGAGCCCACAGCCACGCGCGCAGCCCGCTCTGTAAATCCTCTTCATGCGACTCTCAAATCCTTTCTCTTTAAGACACAGTTAATGAAAACCACCTGCTGGCTGCTCTTGCTTAGTGGAGGCTAAGCCCTGTTTCTGCAAATGTCTGACGATGGGAGGAAACTGAGGCACGGAGGGAGATGGGTGGAAACAACCAGCAGCGATGCTTCGCAGAGAACCCAGGAAGCTCCGTAGTCACTGGCGTTCTCCTGGAAGTGAAAAATCCTCTGGCTTAATCCCACTAATGCCAGGGGTGCTGACTTCTACACATGGCTGCCACATGTGCTGCAAGAATGAGCTTGTGTTTCTGCTGTAAGTATGTTACCAAGACGTCTCGAGTCAAATTGTACCTGCTGTCCCCGAGCACCTGCGAGGGGCAGGCTCCTGACACCTGGGCCTTCGGGGAGACAAGCAGCCGCCCGATGGCGATGCGCGCCTCACTGGGGCTGCCTGAGCCGAGGGGCAGCAGGGGCCCGACCCCCCTCTCAGCCTCCTTTAAATGCCAGGCACAGATGTCACCTCGCTGTGGCACTTTGTCCTTTCATTCCTCATCACACATGTGTGGAGTCCTTTTACACCAGGGATGACCTAAAACAAATGTCCGGTCAAAATCCAACAGGAGACAAACAGATTCCAAATCTCCAATGGCCTCAACTGCTTTTGCAGCTGTCCCAGGAAAATTCTTCCCCAGTGACACCAGGAGCTTCCTTCTGTCCCCAACCTTTTAAATATTAAACTCTCCTCTTGTTCAAGCAACCCTCAGCTTCTAAGCTCCCCACCACGTTTCCTCACTCCCACCCTCCCATTAATTCTTCTTTCTTCTATGGAAAAGCTCAGGGAGAGTTTAGTTTTGCAAAAGTTCTGTTTCTCTGGGAACTGCATGCTTACCTCACTTGGCAACACAAATCTCATAGTGAGAGAATAAAAAAAAAAACAACACAAAAAAACAGAGGGATGTCTGACTCTGAGGACAACCATGGCCTGGATTAGAGATCGAGATGGGTCCTCACTGCTTGTCGTCTCATGTGACTTTAGGTACAGAGTTTCCTTGTGGCATGCTGGCAGCCCCTGTACCACCAGCTGCAGTGACACTCCCCTGTGACGTTTTGGTAATAAAAAAAAAATACACCTAGTATGAAAATGATCTCGTCATAGTAAAGCAAAGGATACCATTAACAGCTGCCAGTGTTGTGTACATGCCCATGACAACTGCAGTGAAATAAATAGGTAGCTTTCTTCTGAATGCTTGTTTTGTGTTTTATAAAGACGTGAACAAACACATCATATGGTGCAAAAATGCAGACATCATTCCATACAACAGCCTCACTAGTTATTGGTCCTCAACCAGGCTGTGTAGTAAAGGATCTTAATGACCTTCTGAGCAGGTTGCTTCCGTGTTTATGTTGTTTGTAGTTAATTGATTCTATAGTTCTTAGCTTCACATCTGTTTCTACTCCCCAAGGCTTTGTTCAGGTTTTAAAAGCTGGACTTGATTTGAATGTGGGGATCCCACCATACACTCCCACTGGGCGGAGGACAGTACAGAAAGTGGAGACTTCTGGGACGTATTATTGTCCCCTCTAAAAATATTCCGCAAAAATGGCCTCTTTGTAACACCTGTTTAAGGTCACAATTGACTGAAAGAAATCCAAGTCCCTGGTGACAGTGCGTTAGACATAACGTGCAGTGTATAATTGCCACACCGATCAAGGTCGAGCTGGGCATCCAGCCGGAACACCATTTGGGGTCTGCACCCTCCCTGCCCCTGCACGGGGCTTCCCCGTGAGCCTCGGCGTGTGGCTGTGACTGGAACACACCGCTATGCTTCTCACCTCCTTCCTTCCCAGGAGGCGCCTCAATCTGCTTTGCAAACACAAAGAGTTGTTTTCCTAGTGGGCTCAGCCTTCATCAGTTCTGACGTGTTTCTTCCCATCAGACACGGCGACTGTTGTCTTTGGGGCTCTTGCTCTGCCCCCTGCCACAACCGCCCTGGGTTCAATTCAGTACACTTCTTGCACAGTGTAAAGAGAGCTCCAAAAATGTGAGCTGCTGGCATGAAACGCTATGAAGTGGCCCGAAAGAGCCAAGAGAAACCACATTGTCTTTAATGACGCGGCTTCAGGAGTCACACACTGTCACCTCCACTATACACGGATGGCCACACGACCGGCTGTGATTCAGGGAGCAAGGAGACAGCACAGGGTGTGAGCGCCGGGAGGCGGTGATCACTGGGGACGCGCGGAGTTGGCCACTACATAGAGTGTCATCTGAACTATTTTGCATATGGTCAAACAGTTGTAAGTGTTATCCTTTCCTGTATATGAGATATTATTCAAATATATAGTTATAGTAATACACGTTGTGGAAATATAAACATTTTCATGAAAACTGTGTAACTTTTCAATTGTCATGCTAACTAGAAGAAAGAGAGAGAGAGAGAGAGCGAGAGAGAGAGAGAGTCGTCCAGTCTTCCTGTGTCGCTCCTCCCTGCACTCTTCCACACACCCACAGCCAATGTCAATGACTGAGTTTGACACATTTTCCACCTGAGCTGACTTTGGCCTCAGCACCCTTCCTAACACAATCCTGAGTGACCCTCTCAATCTACCATATTTAGCACATCAGTTAGTCCCGGTTTCCCATCTGTGCAGCTGGTCCGTTGATGAAAGGTAAATAAATGGATAACTGTTTGGGTGAGAATCTCAAACTCTACGTAACTAAACACATGAAAAATAAAAAGCCACGGTATCCCTTTCACTGCATTGTGTCGGCCAGAGCCAGTCTTAAAGTCAGGGACATTTCGAGGCAATGTCTTTTTGGAGCATAGCTTTTCCAGGAAGGCAAATGGGGCCCAGTTGGACCCTGCAGGGTGGGCTGTGTGGCGTCTGGTACGTGGGGCATCCAGAGGGAGGGGCAGGGAGAGGAGAGGCTGGGGTGAACCGAGTGTCAGGGGCAACTCAGAGGGCCCTGCATCAGACCCGAGTCGCTTCTGCTGTGAATACTCTTCCCAGAGAAGCCCGATCCTGAGGCAGCTCTGGGATTCTAAGGGGTCAGCAGCGTGGCCCCAAATGAAAGAGACTTGGCGGGGGGGGGGGGGTGTCAGCATGGAAATGTTCGTGGAGACGGAAGCAAATGCAAACACCATAGAAACTTGCATAACTGTGTCAAGGGTGGTACCTCAGTGTCACCTTGCAAGCAACATGGATACAGGGAGGGGAGGACCATGGGCCAACTTTCCATCTACCACATGTACCTTGTGCTCACATCAACGTTCTCACTCTCCCCTGCCACAGTGGACTCCTCAGTGATCACTGCGGAGGGGTCTATACATGTCAGACCCCAAAGTAAGTGCTCGGGGTTTGAAGACGAATTATCTAAACCCCCACCCTCAAGCTCACTTACATAAGCAAGCAGTTAAAGATCTCAGCTCCAAGGTGTTGAGGCCCCGGCACTGTGACCAGGGCTCTGAGGGGCACGGATCCTCAGGATGCCTGTGGCCAGCCTCCTACTTAAAGATGCTCAGAGAAGAGAGGAAGAAAACCGCATGAGCGCTTCCTCTTGTGTAACGTAGAGCTGCTGCAGACGGGCTGGGTGTTTCTTAAGGTTCTGCGTCTTCCTCACTCGTCCCTTGTTCTCTGTAAGGAAGAGAGTGAAGGATAGGTTTGTAGCAAACGTGATGAAAAGGAAAGGGGAAAGCTAGGTCTCCACGTGGGGGAGGACTTCCTCTTCCCAGTTGCTTTGTCAGCAGGTGAAGGGGGCTTTCCACTTTGAGCCCGGTTTGCCCTCCTCCCTGTCTCTAGTGTCCTGAGTGTGCGGGCTGGGTGTGACCTTGGGAGAAGGAAAAGCTGTGCCCTGGGATGCTAGAGGTCTCCTAGAAATTCAGCAGAACCACCCCTGAGACCAGCATTGCCAGACTCTTTTGATGATCTAAACAGGCATTATTGACTATAGCTGTTGTTAAGTTGTCAGCGTCAACTTTCATTTGCTGTGTGCTCATAGGCTGCATATATGAGCGATTCATGGTCAAGAATTATGTCGGGCGATATCCATGTTGGGGACTGCAGACAGAGAACTGTTCTCGAATCCAGCTATGCACATACGCAGTACACACACCAGGGTCCGCAAGCACTGTGGCCGGATGTCTGCTCACTCTTTAGGGACATAAAGGGGACAATCCCCGAGCTGCGTTTTCTTCATCTGTGCAGTAAGAGAAGTGGGGTCTCTGGGATCTGCTCTTCCTCTCTCCCCCCAGCTTCTGACTCTCTTATATTCTACATTACAGTGAAAATTCCAAATGTCCTCTATCAGTGGGACTGTCACCAGCTTTCCAAAAGCTTCTGAGGCCAGTTATCGTGTCGATGGTATTCATAACCTAGCACACTCACCTAGCCTGGGGGCAGGGGGGACACATAGTAGGTGTGGATGAACAGTTGTTGAATAAATGCACACATCCCTGAAGATGACTAGGGCGGCACTAGACTAGGAGACCGTGCTTGGGCAGGACTGAGACCCTGGGCTGCCAGCGAGTCATGCAAACGATGCTTCTTGCCAGCAATGTCCCAATCATCTGCCGATGACAAATCCAAGCAGTGACCTAACTCCCTTGACCCAGTCCTTCTCGAAATATCAGCCAGGCCACTCCTTCACGTCACACG
Source organism: Craseonycteris thonglongyai (assembly GCA_004027555.1). Lineage (NCBI taxonomy): Eukaryota > Metazoa > Chordata > Mammalia > Chiroptera > Craseonycteridae > Craseonycteris > Craseonycteris thonglongyai. Next base: position 315,385 of record PVKE010000006.1, on the reverse strand, counting down.
GGCTAGGCCCTGGGACTGGGCTCCTCTCACAGCCTTAGGAATGCAAGCTCTTGTCTTCCCAGGGACCCTCAAATGCACGCCCCATGGCTAATGTCCCCTGGGGAGCCGCTATGGGAACAATCCTGGGCCTGAGAGGAAGGAAGGAGGCTCAGGAAAGGCCGCGACCCACAGTTATTTTAAGCCCAAGTCCTCTCAGTTCAAGCGGAGGTCACACTCCTTTCTGGAAGGCAGAGGAGCTGCAAACCTGCTGGGGGGGGGGGGGGGGGGGGGGGGGTTAGTAAAGAAGAACACGTCTCAGGGTTTGAGAATGATCACCTTCCCTCTCTCCTACCCACCATGTCGGTCCGAGAGCTGGTTCTGTGCCTTTCCTAAGCCTTGGCCTTTCGATCTTTCAAATCCGTCTGTCCAGTAACTACTGGGAACCTACCAGATGCCAGGAGCAATTCTAGGTGCTAACGATATGGTTCTTCTTGTAAAATCCCTGGTCCCATGAAACCTGTGCTCCAGTGGCAGGAGACGATCAACAGAGGGAAGGTGATTGGAACCCCCGGGCAAAGGATGTGCTGAATAGCTGGGAGCTACCTGGGGGCAGTGCAATGCATTCTGGGAAGCACAGGTGTGCATTGAAGGACCAACAGCAAGCAAGTCAGCGGAGCTTGGGGAGCAGAGGGGGCCCCGTGAGTTCGGGTGAGGACTTGCTGTTTTCTGCTGTGGGAGATGGAAGGAAAGCCAAGGAGGCTCTGCGCGGTGGAATAACAACAGACTGCAGGGGAGAAGCAGAGAGAACGTTAAGAGAAGGTGTCAGATTCCGCGTATTCGACAGGATATGCTCATTGATTTCATGTGAAAGAAAGAACATCCTTAAGTTTTATTGCAAAGTTTGGGGTCTGAACAACTGGGGAAAAAATCTGAGATTTACTGCATCACTTGAGATTGTAAAAAAGAAAAGAAAAGGCCATTTTGGAAGGCTGGGGAGTTGCGTTTTGGACGTATCACGTTAGGACACCTGTCACAAATCCAGACGGACTTGGTGAATGTAGTTGGACATCCAAGTCTGGTGGTCAGGAGGGAGTTTTTGGTGGCCATGCCATCTTTCAGAAGCACAATGTTTCACCTGAAACACACAAGACAGACAACGGCTTACGTGGCTGTTTGCTCCATTTCCCATGGATGGTTCATGAATATAGGACCAAACGCATAGGTGAGAAATGAATCGTTGCACTCAATTCTTGCTTTACAGGGTGGGCCTCGGCCTGTGGCCCAGTACACAGCCACTTTGCGTCACCTGGGAACATGATAAAAATGCAGAGCAGACCTGTGGGGATGGGGTGAGGAGAAAATAATCAAGCCCTGTGATTGATTTGAGCCCCTGGCTTAAGGCCTGAGGACACTGGGGTTTAATGTCTGTTGGACCCTGAATGAGGAAGCCTTCAATCTATAGAATGAGAGACGGGACTTGCTCTCTAAAAATGAAGTATTTCTACTCCTGTTCTTCCCAACAGGACAAAAGACACAAATAAGGCACCAGCTGTCGTGTTTTCATGCATTTCTAGCTGGCTCACGTTTCCAAATTTGCACTCTGCCACTGTCCCATCCAGCCAAGGACTCCGTGCTGAGGAGGTGCTTACTATGTCTGAGTTTAGCATAAGAGGACAGGCCTTCAAACTGTCATAAGGATGACAGTAGACAGAACTCATAGCCCCAAAGTTCTTTTAAGACCTAAGAAACTCTATCCTGAATCTATGCATTGGCTGGTGCATCCCTGGGAGAAGAATGAAATCCAGCTATAATCCAAGAGTTTTAAATATTTCAAGCTAGGGGAAGCCGGATGGCTCAGCAGGTTAAGGGTTCACATTGCAGACCCGGGTACTGAGGATCGAATCACAGCCCGGGCCCGGGCGGACCCATATACTGAACTGGGGTGTGCTTCCCACGCAGGAGGCCCCCAGTTTGGTTCTCACCTCCCCCCCACCCCAGTTTTGTCACTGGCTGGAGGGGGCATGCCCCAACCCAGTTCCCGCCCTGCGTGGCCCCCATCCTGCCCACCTGTGTGGAATGAAACCATGTTGAAACTGATGATATACAACTATGGAGACTGCTCTGGGCCCTCCCCCTTCTCTCTGTCTCTCTCTGTCTGTCTCTCTCTGTCTGTCAAAAATAATAAAATAAATATTAAAAAATACATATTTCAAGCTATTCTACAGATCACTTTTATTCCTAAAGGAGTGCTCTACACCCAATCAGCATGCTGAGTTCATTCATCCAGTGGTCTGAAAGCTGTGTGCCAAGTCCTAGGCACTAAACCCTCCAATTGCCTAGGCCTGCTCAGAGCCCACGGCCACATTCCAGCCCCAGCTCCTGTCTGTTCTACGAGATTTGACCTGTGGAAGGTTGCTTACTTGGCTTCAATAGGTTTCAGTTTTCTTTATCTGTCAAATGGCAACAATGACCGTAGTATTTACCTCCAAGGGAACAAGTGCTTACCACAAGGAACACAGTGTCATTAAAATGTCATTTCTTTGCAAGGCCATTTTTCTTGATGACACTTACATTTATAATTAGATATATTAATATATGTGCATTTGCAGAAGTGATTGTATCCCTCACTGGGGATGAAGATAACCATCTAGAGTTTACAACTGTATCAGCCACATCTGGGATGCTATCTGGGACTTTGTATACATTCGATAAACAAGTCTCTATATTTACCTAATTGACACATTCCACATCCATGGACACAGACAATATGCCATCCTTTGTGACTGACTTCGTCCCCTCCACATAATGTTGCCAAGGTCCATCCATTTGTAGTATATGCCTGTCCTTTGTTTCTTTTTCCTTCTGAATCAGTCCACTGTATAGATACAGACTTCATTTGTTCGTTCACCTACTGATAGGCACTTTGTCACTTCTAGTTCAGTGTTTATGAATAAAGTTATCTTGACTGTTCATGTACAAGTCTTTCTATAGAATCTGCTTTCACTCTTCTTGGGAAAATGCCTATTGGTGGAATTGCTGGACTATATGATAGCTTTAACTGTAACCATTTAAGGAACTGCCTCGCTGTTTTGCCAAGTGTGCTATTCTACAGTCCCATCAGTGGTATATAAGGATTCTAGCCTCTACATTCTCACCAAGATTTGTAATCTCAATTCTTGAGATTTATATTTAATTTCCTAGTTAATTTCCTAGTTTTCAGCATTTCTTCTTTTCTAACATGCACATTTCATGAAATGAGTTTACATCTAAGTATTGATTTAGCTACATCATCATTTTTTAAAAAGATTTATTTTTATTGTTTTTGACAGAGTGATACAGAGACAGAGAGAAGGGGGAGGGCCCAGAGTAATCTCCATAGTTGTACATCATTGACTTTTCCATATAGTTACATTCCACAGGTGGGTGTGGGGCTGTACAGGGCAGGAACTGGGCCGGAGTCTCATCCCAATGAGAACCAATCTGGGGCACTCCCCAGTTAAGCATATGGGTCTGCACAGGCCGGGGCCAGGATTCGATCCTTGGTCCCAGGGCTGCAAAGCAAGCACTTAACCCACTGAGCCATCCGGCTTCCCCCATAGTCATTTTTTTTTAATGTTGTGTTCTGTTTTTGCTTAATAAAAATATTCTTAAACTTCCCTTATGATTTTCTTTGGATTTAGTGTTATCTAGTTGTGTATTTATCAATTTTCAAATTAATTGTGGAAAGGGAACGTATTCTATGATTTAATACTGAATTTATTGAGGTTTATTATATTGTACATTAATAATAATAATATTCTTTAGAAGAATAGCCAAAAATCAATTATTAAAATTAGTGTTTAATATTTGTGCATTAGAGAAATTTTTTCAATCATGTTCATCAAATATGATATAAATATGTTATAGTATGAATGATTTTTTTGCTTAATTTTCTATAAGTTACTGGGAAAAAACTTAACAGCTCCCACTACAATGATTGATTTGTCAATTTCACATTAAGTTATGCCCATTTGGTTTTATGTATTTTGAAGTAATATTCTAGGTTCATATAAACTAAAATAGCTCATTTAAAAAATAAAAACAAACAAAAAAATAAATAAATAAATAAATAATAAAAACATTTGATCTTTATAAAACGACCATTATAACTAGTAAGGCTTCTTTTTACATTAAAACTTTTTGAATATAATATAGATGCACTAGCTTTCCTTTTATTGCTATTTAGGTAACATATTTTTCCATCCTTCCACATACAACTTTTCTGTATACCTTTTATAGAAGTCTGTAAAAGATCTGTGAAGTGTATATATTCTGACAGTCTTTTTAACTAGAGTTCATTTATATTTGACTTAAATTTTATTTATTTATTTGGCCCACTAGCATATTTTTTTCATTCATTTTTTTCAAAGATTTATTTTTTACTATTTGAGAAAAGATAAGAGAGAGAGAGAAAGGGGGAAGGGGAGGGCCCAGAGCAGTTTCCATAGTTGTACATCATTAGCTATGACATGGTTTCATTCCACACAGGTGGATGTGGGGCCACACAGGGTAGGAACCGAACTGGGGGCCTCCTGCATGAGAGTCAAGAACCTTCACTGCTGAGCTGTCTTGGCAGTTAGCAGTTGCACTGCAGTTCAGTATATTGGGTTTGCATGGGCCGGGGCCAAGAACTGAACCCTGAACCTCGCAATCACAAGGCAAGCATTCAACCGCTTAGCTAACCCTGCATCCCTGCATCTGACTTTTAAATTATACTTGTTGTGATTTTCATTTCAAAATAGTCTAATTGGCTCTTTGACAGAACTATGATGTTACTTTTTGATAGTTTTCTCTTTCTTATAGCTTTTTTCAAAGCTTATCTGTTGCCTTTTTAAATACAGTAATCATAGCTGCTACTGTTTCCTGTGTCTGGTAAGTCCAGTATTTGATGTCTTTGCAGCTCTTTTTCTCTTATGTACCAGATAAAACAACCCAGTTTTTCCTTCCAACAAGCATCTCTCATTCACCCCTAATTATCAACAATAACAGGTAGGACAATTAAAAAAGAAAAAAAAAGTTGGCTTCAGCCAAATCTTCTGCTGCCCCATGATCCAGGGGATTAATCTAGCAAACTAGCTCCTTTGAAGTTAACTAAAAATTATCCTGGCTAACTGTCAAGAAAGACAAAAATTGCAATGAAGGGATGCATGTACATAAGAACGGGAAAGACAAAAAGCCATCTTCAAAAAACAAACAAACAAAAAATCCCTGAGTGATAATCCTAAACAGAAAACTCTTAATAGACAGGAAGAAAGCTTTGAAAAGTAGGTTAATATTAAAGCATCAAACATCCAGCCTGACTTCATCACTTTAGAAACCAAATTAAATTATCTGCCATCTGCCCTAACATAGGGAACCTCTCCAGTTTATGAATAACAAAACTAAGGTTCAAATATTATCATGTAGATGACCTGCCCAGGGTTTCAAACAGGAAGTGTCAGATCTGAGTTTTAGAACTTCACTCTACAAAGCAAAGCTCACTGTTTGCTAGTCCATAGTTCAAGCTCTCTGCCCAGAAGGCGAGGCAGAATAAGGTGAAGCTAAAATTATGAATCACTTAAACACGAATGGAGAGCTGGGAAGAGAAAAGTATGCTGCATAAGTCAGGCGATTTCCTTGTTTGGGAAACGCTTTACTTGGTCTCCAAGGAAAATGTCATTCCTTCTGCCTCCAGCTGCCTGCAACCAGCCCAGCAAGAGCCTGCGGTCTCCACTCACTGCCCCCTCACGTTGAGGTTGGAAGAAAGCTGTAAGCGAAGAGGCTGCGGAATGAGCAAACATCGAGCTTTGCAACATGTTACTCACTTGCTCCCTCCTAAGGATGGATGTTTCAAAATGAACCACATAGCTTTCCAACCCTTTGAGCTACTTCATGCTAAATTTTATAAACATGCAATTTTGGAATTATAAAATACAGGGTGTGATGCTTCCTTTTTTTATTTTTTGAAAAAGCAGCAGCCCCAAAGAGGTTTAGTCACATGTATAAGGTCACACAGATGGTTAGTGTGGACTGGGGCGCTCTTTGCTTGTTTTTGATCTAAGCAAGTGTTTCTTTGTAAAGGGTCATATAGTCAGCGTGAGAGCAAAATGCTGTTGCTTCTATATTTTTGAATCCTTCACTTTGGTTTTGAAACTTTCAGAAGTTACACCCAGGTAAGGGGGTATTTCCCACCTGGGGCCAGTGATTCTTATTGTTATGTTCTCTGATGGTCAAGACTTAAAGCTAAAAGCAAAACGCATTATTCTTTTGCGTCATTTCTTCCACTAAATTGCTATGAGAACTTGACTTTCATTTTCTGGTTTGTAAAATGGACTCTGTATGAAGTATTTGATTCCCAAAGTTCCTTGCTCTCGATGAGTTTGATTTTCTTTCAAATAACATATATATATATATGACTACATATGTTGTATTGGGCTTTGTGATAAGCCAAAATAATACAGAATTAATTATGTCCACTTTCTGCCCTGGAGGAACTTGAATCCAAGAGAGGCCGCAGACCTGAGAACGTCCTTTTCATATAGTAAACACGGTGTCTTTTGGTAATAACAACAGATATGATTTCTCTGTATTGTTCCCTTACGGGTCTTCTTATCTGTCATGTAAATGTCAGACAAGTCCCCTAGAAAGCTCACTGGAGGCCGGAAGATGCTGCTTTGACAGCTACCTGTCATAAAAGGAAAAGTCTGTCTTTGAACTCGCTTCTCTCCGTAGGCTAAGGCTTGCCAGCTGGCGCAGGGCATGGCTTTCAGCCTGTGATGGGAGGGAGGCTGCAAGCACTTTGTACACAAAGCCATTACGATCCCGGCGCAGCGATGGGTCCCACTGAGAAACTCCCGTCAGTCAGCCTTGCAGATGCTCAGAGGCCGGCCCTGCACCGGCACCGACCAGTCAGTGCAGACTGCGTGCTCACCAAGCCGTCCTCTGGACAGGGTGCGCTCGTGTCCCCATGGCTGGAGTGACTGCCAGGCACGGCCCCGCCCCGCTGTGAGGGCGCTGCTATGAGGGAATCCCACAGAACCAAGAGGCACACCTTGGCTGGATCTCGAGTTGAGACCTCTGTGGGTCTTGTGTGTTTGTCATTCAAATCCAAGTGAGGTCTCGTCTAGAACATTCCACAGCCCAAATAAATCCATGGTATCGTTTGGCCCATCCTCTTTTCATCTGCAATGTGCAAGTCAAGGCCCTGGGGCAAATGTGACTTCTAAAGTCACCACCCAAGGAAGGACAGAGCCGAAGCTAGAAGTCTTGTTGTCTGGCTCACAGGCGAGTGCTGTCTTCAGAATGCCACCCTGACAGATTCCAGAGAGACTTCATCCGGGATTGGCCTGGAAGTCACTGATGTATCAGGAAGCTCCTCTCAACGCTTCCCTTCCTGCTTCTCGGCTTTGCCTCCAACGCCGGTCCCGCTGGGCGGGCAGTCACTGACCTTTCCTTGTCTGCCGTGGACTTCTGTATTCCCTTTCATGTTTGAGCACCGCACTAAATATTCCTTATCGTGATGATTGACTTTTATACGATGCCCCCTGAAGCGTCGTGCAATATGAGCGCCTTGTCCCAGCCCTGTTACTGGCCTCCAGGGCATCGTCTTGTGGAGTCTCAGGGAGCCGCTGGAGCTGAGGAGGTGCTGGATGGAAAGCCCCTGAATGATGGGAGGAAGTGAGTGTAACCAGATCTTTTCTCGAAAAGACCAGAAAGTAAACCTTTTCGTTTGGAAGGCCGTAGGGTCTCTCTGACGCCTGGTCGGTGTTGCCCCACAGCAGCGGTCAGACAACGGGAAATGAATGGGCGTAGCTGTGTTCCATTGTGTCTTTACGGTCCTAGAAACGTGCATTTTATAAAACGTTCATGTTTCGTACAATATTATTCTTCAGATTTTTTCAACCATTGGAAATGTTAAAAAAATATCTTATCCCATGGGCCAGTTGGCCAATCCCTTGTGTGCTCTACTCCCAGCAAAAGCTATTCCTCTATTTCAGTCGGCACTTACTTAAGCCAATTTCACTGATCCCAGAGAAAAATGGCAGTTTAATGAAATAAGAATCTCTAGAAAAGGTAAATAATTATGAAACAATGGGTATTCACTTACGGCGTTACAAACATCAGGATACAAAGAGTAGGGAGAGACGTTCGTGATGGCAGTTTGGTGAAGTGATTAGGTGGTTTTGTGGCATTTTCTGCTTTACTTTTTTTGGCGTGATATTAATTTTGAGGTTTTTGTTTATTTTTATTAGTGCTGTTGTCTGTTTTGTTTTGGTTTTTGCAAGGAGGACTTGCCAGAGCTGAAAATTTTCATTAATTCAATGTTTTTCTCTAGCAATTAATGTCGTCCTTCATCATGAAGGGCTTGGTAGTTCATTAAGTAAGCTGCTTCTCACATAACCCTCCCAGTGAATCTGTGGAGTACACAGAACCAGTGTTATTAACAGTGTAGGTAAGTTGTGGATGGAGATTGGAGAGACTTAAACACTTGCAAGACTCACACAGCTATCAACATTGTTGGGTTGGGATTCAGTCCCCAACCTACGTGTTCAGTTTGGTGCCATTTTCCCTCTGTCACTCTACTCATGCTGTGGCAATAGCCTAGAATGGGTGCCTGGGAGATACCGAAGTGGCAGGTTCTAAGGCAGGAGAGAGACACAGACAAGTACAGAGCACAGTAGAAGGTGAGATAGTCAGTGACTCAGCCAGTGCAGGGGTCTAGAGGAGTATCAGCCTCGGTGACTATGGAGGGGGCGACACCTGCAGCAAAGGAAGCTGATGGCCCCTAGTCCCTAGATGTTATAGTACAAAGCGATAAGTACCACACTAGCAAATAAGACACAGAGCACATAGAGAGACAGAGTTACTAGAACTCAAGCTCCTGCTTAACTGAGTGGCTGACAACTCAGTAGGTCATGCTGATCTCTACTGAGTGACAACTGATACCACACGGGCACAATGAGGGGACACATGCTCCCAAAGCAGCCGGATGGGGGTGCAGCCTGTCGTTCTTCTGTGCGTGCATGTGTCCAGCAGCGCTGGAGCATATTCAATGGCAAGCTGCCATGATAGTGGCCGTAAACTTTTATTTGCAGGGTTGCCTTCTCCAAGCGCTCTAAACCCTATGAAATGAGAAAGCCGAAGGCATAACTGTTTGACTCACATTGGCCTAGAGGCGGGTTATTCACTTACTCCTTCTGTTTGGCCCTGTGACTCCTAATTGGTATAAACTAACATCATGTCATGTTAAATATTTATTGTCCCAGCTCATTTGTGTCTCTGCAAAGTAAGCATAGAACCCAAAGTTAGATGTCTTGTCATGCCACTCTGAGGCTATAACATTTCTCTGGCTTTAAAACTTTGTTCTCTCAGGACCGAGCATCTGAGTTTAATGATGAGAAATAAAGCTCTAATCAGAAGTTGTGTTGAGTAGAGGAGTCAGTGAAATAACCAGGGACATCAGCTGTCTGAACGTGAATAGGCATCTCACCCCACATCTGAACACTACAAGTGAAAAAATGGGCATTTTAACTTCGACCAGTAAGAGCTGTATCAATAATCATAAAAGTTACAAGCTTTTGAGGCCCTACTATGTGTCAGGAACAATGCTGGTGCATTACATACCTTCAAGCTAACCTGCTACTGAGTCTGTGCCATAGACAACATTGTAGAGAGCTCAGTGCAGCTGCTCTGAAATGGACTGCCGGTTCAATTCCTGGCTCTATAATCTTGGAAAAGGAGGATAAATAATAAAAATAATTACTTATAGTGGCAGTTGAATGATACTTTGTCTGCCACCCTACCCCACCCCGACGCCCCCCCAAAAAATAAGATACTTCCACATCAAGTCCCTGAAACCTGTGGGTATGACCTTATTTACCAAAAAAAAAAAAAAAATTTTTGCCAATATAATTAAGGATCTTGAGATGAATTTTTTGTGGATTATCTGGGTGAGATAATCCAACTACAAGTGTCCTTATAAGAGAAAGACAGAAAGAGATTTGAGACAGGTAAAGAGAGAACACACAGAGAAGGACCCAGTGTGACCTCAGAGGCCGAGATGAGAGTGAGGTGGCCCCGGGGCCACAAGTCCATTCTGCCAGCTGCCAGGAGCCAAAGAGGCAGGAAATGGAGCCTCGGCCAGGAGGGTAGCATTGGGCGCAGTGGTAGACCTCGGATGCCCAGAACTACGGGGCAGTAAATTTCCATGGTGTTAAGCCACCCTTTCTTGCTAATTTGCTGTGGTGGGCAGAGAGAACGGGTCCACCCACAAAGCCATTGTGAATGTTAAATGAGTGACTGTGTAAAGCACTTAGAACAGAAACTAACACATAGTGTTAAGCAAAATGTAGCTATTATTATTATCACCCCCTTTTAATCATGAGAAAAGGGGAGATGGAGATGGAGACGGAGATAACCAGAGCCTCTATAACCTAATGCCAAAAGCGTCCCCTTTCCTTGCTGGATTCAGTTCATTAGACGTCAGTCACCAGGTTCAGCCCACACTTGAGGGGACAGGAGTGGCCATACCAGGAGACAGGGGTCACAGTGAACTGTATTAGAGGCTGCCCACTACTCAGTCCATTCCCCATTGAGAGGACAAAGTAAACTTAAAAAAAAATGTGAATTATAGAACTCTCAAGTTGAAACTGGATCATGAGTTCCCAGACCCTGCACTGAACCCCACGTTTCTGCCGGTGGCATGAGCAGACTTCATATGGCACTTGCGCTTACCTTATCTTGCCCTGGACTCACTCCTCCCCACCTCCCCCTCATCACATCACCCTTCGAGTTTTATGTGTCAAACACGTTAAACTCTTCACCACTCAGGGAGTTTGCCTTTGCTTCTTCGGCGTGGAGCAGTCACCCCCTAGATGTCCCTAGAGGTTACCTCATTTCTATTAGTCAGATTCCAAAGTCACCTTCCGGGTTCCCGAGGCTATCGCCTCCACTCCCCACCCCAAAACACTTCCTATCGTATTCCCTGATTGTATTTTCTTCCTTGCACTTGCCCGGTCAGCTGCTTGTCGTGAGGCATGCGCTCTATAGATCAATCATGGTCAGCGCCCTCACCTGGCACCTGGAACAGTACCAAACCCACACCAGTCATTCATTGCATGTGCTTCAAGCCACTGTGAGGAAGCTGGGTCGATTCAGAAGCGGGTGGGTGCCAGGCTGGGGAGCCAAGACACAGTCTCAGGAAGCAGTATCTTGACAGGACCTTGATACGTTCAAAAGACAGAGCTAGCGGCTTCTAGAAGCAAGTGGAAGAATGGTCTGGAGGACAGAGCCCATAGAGCACCTGGGGATAGAGATAGGCCAGAGGGCATGTGGGCACTGGGAGGGCTGGAGCCCCTGACTTGTTCCATAAAAAATATTTTATATGGGGAAGCCGGGATGGCTCAGTGGGTTAAGCGCTCACTTTGCAGCCCCGGGGACCGAGGATCAAGTCCCAGCCCTGGCCCATGCAGACCCATGTGCTGAACTGGGGAGTGCCCCCAGTTCAGTTCTCTCTCTGTCTCTGTATGTCTCTCTCTCTCTCTCTCTCTTTGTCAAAAAAATAGTTTCCTTTATAAAATATATATATATATATATATATATATATATTTTTTTTTTATGGAGATATTTATACATGCTTGTGCCTGAGTATGCGTGGCAGGAATCCAAATAAATCTCCACTTTCCACTGTGTACATCCCAGGGTGCATGCAGTTCTATTTCTACCCAATTCTGACGGTTTCCAAAGAGAATGTCTGTGCAGATATTGTCATAATAATAGGAAGGCCCCACAAAGAACTAATCACCTCTATCCCTTTGATTTAAGACTTTTTTTTTAACGTCCTCATAATTCCCACACATTTGACCCACACTGTTTGTACACTTTGAATTCCCAGAAAAGTTTATCACATCTCTTCACTGTGTCGTGAGTCATCCATAGGGTTCTTCTGCAAACACATCAGCAAAACAGGAAAAAAAAAAGTATGAATCAGTATTTCAACACTCTGGCCCTGCCTACTACTTCTCTTTGTTTTCTGCTTTTTGAGAGAGAGGCCGAGAAAAGGAGACAGAGAGGTTGATGGGTTGATTTGGATTCTCTGTGAGCGGCCCTGGGCAGTGGAGGTAGAAACTTGATCCTAGCACGGCATTGAGAACAGGACATTGAAGCTACATAGCTGTAGTTTCTTAGCCTAGAATTGGTTCCACCTTTCCTTCCTTTTGGTGGCTCAGCTCATATATTGTTAGAACTAGAAAGAAACCCACTTCAGCCTCAGTTTCCTGATCTGAATAAGGAAGTGGTTATACTAGATAAGCTTTAAGAAACCAAGATCTTTAAAAGGCTGTGATTCTAAATACACACACAATTAGGCAAGATTCTGCTTGGGGACTCTTGTGCATTGTATGCACTCAATAAACATTTGTTGGTTTGATGTCGTTTGATCTTATCTAATCCAACATCATCTGCTTTTCATTTTCAAAAGGATGTGTGTTGCTCAGCGTCTTATCCATGCTAATTATTCCAGTTCCTGCTTTTCATGTGCAAAAGCCTACGCTCACACAGAGGAGGGAGCTACGAGTTTAGAAGGGGCAAGAAAGGGACGTTGCACAGAAGAGGCGATACTGGGGTCCAGAGTAGAAGTTTGCCAAACAAAAAGAGATGAGGAAAGGCATCTTGGGAGAATAGAATGATATGTGTAACAGACACTAACACACTCAGGAATCTTGGAATGTGGAATAATTGCAGAAATTAGACAGGAACCTAGACCAGAGGGGACGTGTTGGTTTCACCTGTCCACTATCTGTTCCCTTGCTGGTGGCATCACTTCAGTTGTTCCTCAGGGCTTCTCTCTGTCCCACTCAGTGCCTATGGGTTGGCTCTAGAAGACGCTTTCTCAGCCTTGCCAGCAGCCCCTCCACGGTCCAGGGTTTTTAAATCTAAGATGAGCAAGCAACTCAAGTTAGGACCATCCCACCAGTGGGACCAGGATTTCTGTTCAAGCTGATGGGCAAGGCAGATGGGCATTCGCTAGTGTTGCTCCACTTGTAGCCCGAGGCTCTTGGTGGCTGTTTTACCAGAATCTGCATGCCGAACGTCTGTCTGGCCAGGAAGCCATCATAAAAGCAAACCAGAGCCAAGGGGCCAACATTCTTGGGGGAGTGTTCTGTTCACCTGGTCAGGGCTCCTCACAGGGACAGCTACCGGAATTCTGGGTAAGAACAGTTTCCACGAGGCCCGAATGTTCAGCACATTGTGGGGCTTTCACATCTTTACCCAAAGCCCCTAAATGTCAGCACTCCCCTTCCCCCACCTGTGATAAACAAAACTCCCCCGTATTTCCAGGTGGCCCCTGCAAAGCGACATGGCCTCACACAGAACCTGATCTGGTTGTTTTCCTGACGACTCCAACCTTGGGGCACAACCGTCCATTTGTATTTTGCTGTTTTGTTGTAGGTTTGGCTACTTGAATTGGGTTTCTGTCCCTTGCAAGTAAAATGATCATAAGTGTTTCAAGGAAGCAAGGATAAAGGTGTTCTCTACCGCATCATTTGGTACCTGAGTTATGATTGTGTGTGTGTTGTCGATTTTGGGGGAGATAGAAACTTGAGAGAGAGTCACCGTTGATGGTGAAACTAGATAAGCCTCATCTGAATATTGCTAGCTGTCAGTTCAACGTCAAAACCCTTAGGGTTAAAAGAGATGTGAACATAAAAGAAAGTAGGAAGGGCCAAATACCTTGATATATAAAATAAGCTTTGAAAATTAGACACCCAAGGTAGATGATATATGAAGTATTTAACAGCTGATATAGCAAGGGCACAGAAATTTAAAAATAAACCTTTATACTCAGAGTTTTCCAAAGAACCAGAACCAATAGGATAGATAGATGATTGGTAAGTAGATAGATCAGATAGATAGATAGATAGATAGATAGATAGACTCATAGATGATAGTAGATTGATAGATAATGATAGATGATAGATAGATAGATAGATAGATAGATAGATAGATAGATACTTGTAGACGATTGATAGATGAGGATAGATGAGGATAATGATACATAGGTAGATAGATAGATAGATGTTAATACATATATACATATACATACATACATGCATACCATTTAAGAGGAGATTTACTATAGGGGTAGGCTCACATAGTCATGGGGGCTCAGAAGACCCACAATCTGCTGCCTGCAAGCTAGTGAACCAGGAAAGCCAGCGGTATGATTCAGTTCAAGTCCCAAATCCTGAGAACCGGGATGCTGCTGGTGTTAAATCCTGGAGTCCCAGGGCCTGAGAACTAGGAGCTGCAGCGTCCAAGGGCTGGAAAAGATGGACATCCCAGCTCCAGAAGAGAGCAAGGGACTTCACTCTTCCTGTGGCTTTTTGTTCCCCCTGAGCCCTCCGTGGATTGGATGGTGACCCCTTGCATCGCTGAGGCCAGATCTCTTTACACAGTCTACTGAATCAAATCCTAATCTCTTCCAGAAAGATCCTCACAGACACACCCAGCAATGCTTGTATCAATTTTCTGGGCATCCTTTAGCCTAGTCAAGGCGACATGTCAAAATTGACCAACACAACTCTATTAGTAAGAGTTGATGCCAGTGGGTAAGAAACAACTGACCCTTAGCTCTGCCACCATTCTCACTGAGCCTTCATTGTTACAATACAGAGTATCTTTACATAACTGTGGTTTCAACAATAATCATTAGGATTTTGTTTCCTCAAACAACCACATCCTTTACAGTTTAGGACCAATGGAGTGGATCCCAGATTCCAAGCCAGTGCACCAGTGAATCTGCTCCCCTCATTTCTCGCTGACTGCTTGTGGACTTTTCTTTTTCTATGTAATCTGTTATACCAACTCAGCTTGATAAAGAAACTAAAGTTGAAGACAACAAACAACGATGATTAAACATATGCATATCATTCATGAGGTTTCTCTTTCTCGTTGTATTTTCTATTTTATGTTTCCTATTCTTTCATCCTTATAAAAAAAAACACAAACTTTTTTTTTTTTGGCTTGAAAAGCACTAAACCCTGTAATCTCTTATTTCCCCTCATTTAAAAATATGTCTTACTACTCTCTCAAAGGAGGAAAAAATAACTATGTTTCCAGTTTCCTTCAGTTAATTGCTTTTCCCTAAAATACTCCATTCACACAAAGCATTCATGAGCAATATGTAATTTACTGGAGTTCGCACAGTATGCTGGCCCAGCCAACAACAAATTGAAATGTCCTTTAGACATCTCTGTGGTGCCCACCGTTTTCCATGGGAGCCTGTGTGGTAATTCTCTCCCTTCATTCAGCCTTCTCCTTTCCTCTCCAGCTCTTTTTATTCTACCTTGAGTTTTCACATGACCTTCCAAATCCTTCTCTTCTGTATTAGGTAACATCACACTGTTTTGCTCTACCTTTATCTTGAAATTTTCCTATCTACCCACCACCTTACCCGCCAAAGCAAAAGGCCCCTCCACGTAGTAGGACTGAGGCTGTTCAGAAGCAAAGGGCTAGAAGTAACAAAGCATATTATCTCTCTCACGCCAGACATTCAAGAATGCTTATGTGTGACTGCAGGCGTCGTACAATGATGTCCACTAAAGAGAGACGGTGAATGACATTATAACACAACTTGAAGCCCTAGCCCTTTTGAAAGATACGTTAACCATTGCCCACGACCCTGTAATGTTTATGGCATGGTGCTTGTCCTTTCTAACCTCATTTGCCTTTCTGGGAAAAAGTGCTGCTGACATTTTATCCTGCTCGTTACGCTGGTTTCTCTATTCCCTTTGACTGCAGCCTCCCACCAAACTCAGCTGCTGCTCAGTGCAGGAAGGGAAACGAGGAATTTCATTTTAGAAGTAGAAATGCGATGGGATTTCCTGTTTGTTTCCCACAGGCTGTGAGGCCTTTGGAGAACAGGAGGCATATGTCTACTTCCTTGGTAATAAATTGTAGGTTATATAATAAAGCAAACTATGTGGGTCAAAGGAGAATAGCTGGCTCCCTGCTTTCTTTCCTCGGCAGATAATTGGGGCCTGCTTGCTTTGCAGAGAGGTTCATCTTATCAGCGTTCACTTACTCATTTTTCTCAACCATTGAAAAATGGTACAGGGTGTGTGTGCTGTCCTAAATGTTACATTAGGTGTCCGAGAATGAGTGCCCAATGTCTGCCTGCAGGAGCATTTTGTCTAGCCGTGCATGAGGGAAGATGAGCAAAGATGATAAAAATGACCGTGACAATGAGAAAACAGGGATGATGGTGGTGCTGGTAGTTTACATTCACTGAATGCGAACATTCACCACTCCCAGTGCCACGATGAACAGCTGACCTGCGTCATTTCACTTGATCCCCAAAGCAATCCCATGAGAGATGTGCTATTAATATTCCTGGCATATCGGTGAGGGAACTAAGAGTTAACCAGAGTCACAAAGCTCGATGAGGTTAGAGCCGGGAGGGAATGCAGTCTGTCCGAGACTAAGTTCATGCACTGCCACACTGAGAAATACGGTAAAAAGGGTCAAGCGCCTGGATCAGGATAGAGTAGGTATAGTCAGAGAAGACAACACAGAGAAGGTGGCATTTCTGTTGCATCTGAAGGCAGAGCATTTGGAGGCACACTTGCATGGGGAAAAGCAGCAGGTCCAAAGGCCACACTAATTAAATGTGCAAAAATGGAGTTTGTTTGGGTAAAGCAAATAAGTGGGTGTGACAAGAATGTGGGATACAGTTAATAGGAGTTGTCAGGAAAACTGGCCTGAAAGTAGTTTGGAATGGGGTCATGGAAGAGTCCAGATTAGCATATTCAACTGACTGAACTTTATCTGTGAGCCTGAGTTTGACACTAGTCCCATGTCACAGGGTTGCTGTGCAGGGAAGGCGCTGAGCATACATCCGGACACTCCTGAAATATGCCCTCTCTCGTCCCCGGTCACATTCACCCCCAAGTCCTGGTGTTTCTACCTCCAACTATGCCTCCAACCCATCCAGTCTCCCTCAACAACATTGCATGTCCCCCAGACAAAGCTACTCATCTGTCCTCTAGATCCTGTGACAGTCCCCTCTGCAGTGACCTGCTCCCAACCTGACCTTCCTCCAGCCCAACCCCCACCTGAGCATCTTGAAGCACTGATGTGATGACGCTCCTCCTCTGATTAAAAACTTTTATTTATTTATTCATTCATTTATTTATTTATTTGTTAATTTATTGGGGTGACATTGGTTGGTAACAATTAGATAGTTTCTAGGTGTACAAATCTACATGACATCACCTATGTGTTGCATTATGTGTTCACCGCCCAGAATCAGCTCTCCTTCCATCACCACATATCTGGTTTTGCACTTGAGACACAATCCACCAGCACTAACATGACGCAAAGCCCTGAGGTCAGGGACGGCCTCCCTCTGCAGCCTCCTCCAGAAACACTTCCTCTGACCCTGTCGCTCAGATTTCTCCACCGTCCTCCAGTGTCACGAGTGCCCGAGCCTCTTCCTGTCCTGGCCACCATGCCATGCGCCCGACCCTGCCTCTGTGCAGGCCCCAGTCTCCCTCCCTGACTTCCTCCCCTTCCCACCACTTGTCATGGTTTGCACTTGCATGTTCATCCGAGTAACTACTCATACTCCCTCCTTTAATGCCATTAGGATGAGACCCTTTTTGATTCGGAACCCCCCTGCTCCCGGGTACCTCAGTACTGCCTGGTACAGCATCTGCCCCACTACATGAGCATGCACAATAAATCCATTCGAATGCACATTTGAAGGACGACATGGACGAGTAAGTGAGTCAGTCCACGTGGGAACTCTTCTGTGAAAAACACATCTGCAACCCTGAATCCACCGTACAGAGAACGCTCACAGCAGCGCTCAGCCTCTGAAGTGCACGCGGCTCCTGAAAGCCAAGAGCCATCAGGAGGCATGACTGTCAAGAAGAGTCGCTGCCAGACGGGAGGAGCCGCTGGCACTGCCAGTCAGGGGCCCTGTGAGCGAAGGTCCTGGTCACCCTGCCGTGGTCCCAGCAGAGGCGCTCCACGGATGGTTCCACGGTGGTTTCCCTCAAAAAGCATTTCAAAGACAATGCCCGCATCTGCGTGTGCAGTGACCTGGCATCAGGCCCACGATGCTGATGGTTGTTGCCTTGCACGTAAACTGCAATTCTGTGACTATCGGGCCCCGATAGTACCGACTGCCATTGGGGCGCCTGTGTGAATACATGTGCCACACGAGGTGTTCGTGTGTACTCAATGTCTGCAAGCCTACATTGGCTATGAAGTGAAGAGCTGTGAAGAGAGTTTGCAGTCAGGTTTCTGCTGTTGTCTGTGCAGACTGGCTTGTGGGAGCTGAGTCAGTAATTAGCCCACATGTTCGCTCCTCCTGATGTTCTTGCTGTAGACAGCTGTCAGGCCCCCAGCTGGGGGCTCGGGGCAGGCACACCAGCTCCGTCTGCCACTTGATCTCAGCAGCTGAAACCAGGGCCTCCCCTGTCGGAGGGCGTATCGGTAACACGAAGCGGTACTGCTTCCTTTGATTTCCTCTGTCCGCTCTCAAAAGGCATCTCGACAAACAAACAAACACAACAAAATACACCGTGAACCAGGCAAGGCAGAGCCCACAGTAGAATGGAAACAACTGCGTTCCTCTGCTTTTATAATGGGAGACCAGGAAGGAAACTCAAAGTCTATTGGACCTGCTTTTAGGCGCCCTGGTCCCCATATAAGTTCTGCCATCAGTGACCTGTGTGGTCAAGGGCCAGCCTGCTGGCCCGAGGGCCCTTGCAGATGGTGGTTGGGGTCAGGCGAACGCTGCTGTGAGCCCTCTCGTTTGCCATTTCCGACACAGTTAGAAGGACAGCCCTGTCCTTCAGATTTTAAATTATTAATATGTCCTCTGGAAATAACAAGTTGGTCATCTGTTCATCTCTTAAACACTTTATTTTCAAAACTGTGGACTCAGTATAACAAAAGCAGAAGAGAAGTATAAATAGAAGCCACATAGAAAATCTGGGAGCAAATGTCAGCAGCTGCAGTGGATCACAACCTAGTGGCTTATAGAATTTCACTCCAGGCCGTGCATGTTCCATCCTCGCCTCTGCCACCCCCATCCCTCCCACACACACCCACGGCTGTCCTCTGCTCTGCTCTGGGCTGGGCTGGTCCTTACTCTGCGGACTGCAGACTTCCCATCACAATTCCTTGCGAGTGGACCTTGGGGCCTCTTCAATAGTCCCGCGTTAGTCTTTTCCTTTTCTTGTTCTGTTTTGTTTCTTTGTTTGTTTGCCCATATTGCTCTTTCTTTGTTTTGGAATGTTTCCTCCTCGCTACCCAACCACCACAGACCACAACCCGGGCCAAGCGGCTTCCGTTCTGAAGTTCCCCAGCCCTCCTGCGTCCAGGGGACAGTTCTGCCACCCACGGAATCTTGGAGCGCTGCGAGCACTGCCGATGAAGCGCTGTGTTCAAAACGTGGCGGGCCGGGGACCTGCCCTGAACCCGGCCCTAGTGGTTCCTGACTGTGTGGCTGGAGACAAGCTGCTTCACTTCTTTGACCCACATGCTCCGCTCTATAAAATGAGGAGGACATCCCAAGCCCGTGACATATGTGCCTTCATGGAGACTGTGGGGTTTAAAGGGAACAACCGCCTGTCTGAAGCCCCGATAGAGAAAAGCCCTCAATAAATGCCGGGTCCTTGCCCGCTACCTTTTCTGGCACGCTCCCTATCTTGTTTTGCTTCATAATTCTCCGTGCCTTCCCCACTTGCGGACGGGAATGGTGCCTCACTCACCCTAACCCCACAGTACTTAAAAGCCAGCACTGGATGCACTGAAAGAAACAAACGTAATGCGTACTGCCATTGCTAGACAGGGACATTGAGACTGAAAGGGGACAGAACTCTGAAGTTCTCAGGTGAGCCGGCCTCTCCCAGTGACCTTGGTGGAATGGTAAGTTAAAGAAAAAAAGGCCCACACTTCTCTCACCCACATGAAACATGAACATTCCATGCATTTTATCCAGGGCTTTAGCTAGTGCATTATATACATTGTGTTCATTCTTAGCCTCCTTCGAAAGGAGTCACAATGTCCTACTGTGAAGTGCCACTCACCTACCCACTCATTCCTCCTTGTTCTACACAAACACATGGAACTGAAAATGCCCTCCCTGCACGTTCTCCAGGATAACCTTCCTCCCCAGCAGCGAGGTCGCCTCACACACGGTCACCCTGCCCCTGACTTGTGGGCGGAGGCCCTGGCACGGGACTGTGGGATTCTCGAATGTCCAGAGTCTGCCCTCTGTTCCTGTTGTGTCATAGTTGTCCTCCTGAGAAGGTGGCCCATGGTCCCTGTGGAGAGGAGCATGACCCCCGCACAGTGAAAATGCCACCATGTTGTGGGTGTGGGGCTTTCACCCCTTGGCCCAGGGTTTGTGGTCCTGCCCTGGGGAGAAGGCAGGAAGAGTGACAGCAACCAGCCATCCCTGGGCCACTCCAGCTTTGTTGTTTTGAATTGCGTTTTTCAACATCTACTCCCTAGGTAACAAGGCGAGGAAATCACAAGGTTAAGTTAATGTCTCCAGGGAACTGGGGGAGGGGATAACTGAACTCAAGAATGCTCTTCGGTGGCCTTGACTTTACTAGTGACTATTTGCACCTTTTAGGGTCAACTACTCTTGGGATGACTTTGGGAAATAAAAAGAATCAGATTCAATTTCTGATGTGGAAAAAGCTACAGGAGCTATGAAAATAGCACAGATCTGATGGCAGGTGAGACAGGAATGGACTATTCAGTTTGCTATTTAGAGCACTTTGACCTTGGAGAAATGACCTACTGTCTCCGAGGCACAGTTTTTGTATAATGGGTAATTTTTTTTTTTTTAAAGATTTATTTTTATTGTTTTTGACAGAGAGAGAGAGATACAGAGACAGAGACAGAGAGAAGGGGGAGGGCCCAGAACAGTCTCCATAGTTGCACATCATTGGTTTTTCCACATAGTTTCATTCCACAGGTGGGCACGGCTGCACAGGGCAGAAACTGGGCCGGGGTCTCACCCTGGTGAGAACTGGTGAGAGCCCTTGGCCTGCCACCTTCTCTCTGGGTCGTCACACGGCAGGAAGAGTGGGGGCGAGCTCTCTGGTGTCTCTGTTATAAAAACCCCACCCTCTCGGGTCAGGGCCCCGCACCTATGACCTTGTTTAACCCACATACAGCCACACTGGGGCTGGGGCTTCCAGCCTGGGGAAGCCCCAGGGACCCAGTGGACCTGGGGGCACTCCCCAGCTCAGCATATGGGTCCGCATGGCCGGGGCCAGGTTCAATCCTTGGTTCCTGGGGCTGCAAAGTGAGTGCTTAATCCACTGAGCCATCCTGGCTGCCCCTGGGTATTTTTTTAAAAAGGCCTGTGTTGGTGGGTTTGTGAGGATCTGAGACAACAGATGCAGCACAGCCGGCTGGGCCTATGGCCTCTCATTAGTGGTGGAGGGTCTAGGCTTCTTTAAGTGGATTGTGTTTGATCTGAATCTAAGGGGGATAAGACCGGCAGTTATAAAGGGGAAGAAACTGCCCAAGCTCTCCCTAAACTGCCAGCAGATCACTTGGGTGCAGACCACCCCCATGTTCACAGGCGCTCTTCTGCACGCACTGGGGAAATCTGTGGGCCACCAGCCCTGGGTCCCCGTCTGGCTGGATTCCTGTTAGCTTCTGCCCACAGGGGGCGCTGCGGGCAGACCAGAAGGCAGAGGGCAGGTGGTGCTGTTCTTAAATCGGTCCTGTAGAGCTGTAGGATGCGCCTAGCTGTGGAGACATCATCGGCACAAATGAACGCGCAGGTTCTCGCTCCCATGGTGTGGTCCTGTCAACAGAAGTGAGGGGTCCCTGGGGACCAGGCAGTGCTGGGCTGGCAAGTGGGGTGCTGGCAGTGGCTTTGTGACTATGTGGACTCTTGTAAAGGGTTTTGGCCACAATGGTTCCAACGACAGCCCCTGTGGTCATGACTGTGGCCCTGGGCAACATTGTTCTACTCCCCACACCTCCCCAACTTTCTTTTCTTACTGCCCTAGGGGAGGAAGCATCTTTCTAGAGGTACTCATTTCGGGTAAACCTCCCCCTCCTTTTGATTAAAAGAGACTTCTCATCGGAAACGGTGATGGCATCGTCACGTGATGGCTTGTCCCAGCCACAGGTCCCCGAACTACAAGTTGCTCTGAGCTCAGAGGTGCCCCCAAATGAAACTTCTTGGGAAATTCACTGGAGATGCTCCCTGAAAATGAACATGTCCAATGTTCTTCAGGTAGCATACACTGGGTGTCTTATTATCCGTCCTCTGTAATTACAGCCTTTGGGCATTCTGAGCTAAAATTACAATAAAGGTAAAATGGAATCTTAGAATTGTATTTCTAGGAGGAAATTAGCAGACTCCATGGATGTTTCATTGGCTGTGTTTAAATATAAAAGAGTGGGGTATGTGTGCATGTGTTTCTGCATACGAATGCGAGAACTGTCCAGAAAAAATGCAACCATTGTCAATCATTGTCAATATAACAAGAACAGTTACATGGCTGGATACTTTCTGAACAGTATATATATATATATTCATATACACATCCACTACTGACTCAAATCTCAAGCTGTATACATTAATTTTCTATTGCTGTGTATATTAATTTTCTATTGCTGTCATAAGAAATTACTACCAATTTAGCAACTTAAAACAATAAATGTCTATTATCAGGTGATTTTTCTTTACCTTCAATGACATGCATTTTTAAGCACTCTGATTTCTAAATTCATTGCAGAGACCCTGGCGAGCAAGCACTAGATAGCTAATCAAGAATGACATGATAAAACATCGCCACTGATGTCACCAGCGTTCACTGTGAGAAATTGAGCTTTTCACAAAGTAACTACAAAGTTTGCCCGAAGCGCCTGTTCTGTGCCTGGCACTGTGCAACAATAATCAAATGTGATTGGTTCTGTTCTATCTTAACAATAATTGACTTTGTTACATTTTCCTTGGGTTGTTACGAATGCAAAATTTCAAGTCCCACAACTTGCTGAAAAGCCTCTCTATGTGCCTCTGCTTCTTTCTCTCCCTGATCTAAGAACAGAGTTGCCACCCACGTGTAGGGTGGTAAGTGGTTCACCCTTATTTAGACGCTGGGTGGGAGGAAGCACGGAAGGCCAACGGGCCATCCCTCCTCCGCTTTTATGTACATAGTCAAGCCAGCTTCAAAGCCGCTATTTAAAATAAAAGAGAAAATTGGATGGCTTCCCCTCAGACTTCAGAAACATAATCTAATATATGTAAAGTAAAATTGTACATCACAGATTTGTTTTGTTTTACCAAAAGACAAACAAACAAACAAAAATAACCACAAAGTAATGAGCACAAATTTCACATTTCTCTTCTCCCTCCCAATTTGACTGGCTCAGGAATTTGGTGAATCATTCTGCATGAAGAACCAGCCCACTTCATTTATACGAACAAATTGTTTTTGTTTCTACTTTATCACTTGTGTGAACAATAGAGTCAGATGAGCTAGCTGACTGCTCAATTCTCTTTAATTCACTCTGGAATTTTTATACTGATTCCTCGACAGATGATTCCTGATGGGATTCATGAAAGATTGGGATGGACAGATAATTTATACCCCTATCCTTAGCTATGTATTCATTTCTAAGCTGTGGGAGACGTTGACTCATTACAAGAGTTTCAGCCTCAGCAGTTTCTATGCTAACTTGTGCCTAATTGAGATATTTATTTGGTGACATTGATAAGAAGTGCCTGGCCTTACTATTGTAGGTATAGTGAGAACCACTCATGTACAATCCTTTATAATTCATAAAGTACTTTCACATATAAAAAGGCTGTCCCAAAATTCACGCAAGATTTGAATTTTGTGTCATTTGTGTGCTAAAGTGATGCCAACAACAACAAAAAAGACAGTGTGACAGCTGACAGTTCAGGGTTATTAAAAATGGAGTGCTACAAGAAAGAACAATGCATTTTCATTGTTGAGCAATGAAAATTTACAATTTTTAATTATAAACCTGTGTTTTCTATCAAAATTGCTTCTTGCGTGAATTTTGGGACGCCCTTTATGTATCATCACATCTTGCAATGTGTTTTACTATACCAATTTTACAGCTAAGGAAACTGAGGCCCAGAAATTTCAGGCAACTCGGCCTCTGCCAGGTGATATCCAAACCCAACTTCGCTTGCCACAAAACCAGAATCCTCATCCCTGTTGTGTTCCATCTTGCGCAGGAGTTCTCTTGTCTTTCCCCTGTGGCTACTTGCTTGCGTTCTTCCCTCCCTTTTCCCAGAGAGGAGAAAGTCTCCCCTCTATTGCAGAATGACCAGTGCCTTCCCACCTTCTCCAAGTCCATGTCCTTTTGTCACCCCAGGCCTTGCCTCTTCTACCTATTTCTTCTTCCTTGTCTGACAGGGTCATGGGGAGACTTTCCGGGAGGAGTTAGATTTCTTTCTACCAAAAAACAGATGTTCCTTAAAATTATATGTCCTCAGTTGTTCTAAACACATTAATCTTCTACTTCCTGGGTGAGCCTAGCTTCCAACCCCAGAGATCCTGAGGGGGCTGAAAGTTGAAGGTCATAAGGGGGAACGTTAAAATCATATAGGGAGATGGTCCCAAAGACAATTACTACTGTAAAAATCTCTAAAGATTCACCCTGTTTCTCAACATGCCCTTGAATTCATTGAGCCATATTTTTAGAGAGTTCTATATAAGTTAACTTTACATATTTTACCTTTAAATCATGCAAAATTGATCTCTTTAATTGTATTGTACATACATGGACACTGAGTTTCAGAAAGGTCCATGCACTGCCCCAAAGTTACACAGCTGGTCAGGGGTAAAGTCAGGATAACAACAAATCCCATGCTCTCAACGACTCTCTCATGATCACTTTCCTAAAGCAAGACACCCCTCCCAACTCGGGTTCAATGATTAATCTTCCCAGCGCCTTGCATTTGATGAGCCATCTTGGCAAACTTCTTACTGAATGAACAAGGGGATTTCCAGAACAGGTCATGCTGTTTCTTTGAAGAATGCCTGTGTTGATTCATCAGCCTCTTTGTAAATTGCCTTTGATGTGAGACAATCTCCAGGTTTTGACTTTCAGGAAATTGGCTTAAGCTGAGGCTTGTAGCACCTCAAAGTAGGTGCTGCCCGCGCTGTTAATCAGAGCTGAGACCGGTGCAGCTCACACCCCCAGGTGTGTTCTGCTTCTCCTTTGTCCTTACTGTTTGAGCCTCCGCATGTTTGCTTCAGCAATTACACACTCATCAGGATGAGCTAAAGAAGGTCTTCGCTTTGGGGCTGGAAGAGACGTTGACAGTCATCTCATTCAACCTCCTGCCTTTACAGAGGAGGAAAGAAGCTCAATGTCTTACCAAGGTCACTGTCACATTAGCAGCGGAGCTAGATTTGTAAGCCCAGCCTGTGACTCTTAAGAAGAGGATGCTTTCTACCCTTTTGAACCACCTCCACACCAAGCACAAAAGGGTTTTGTTTGTTTGTAACATGCTTTTCTGACAGTGACACTGTGTCACATTAATGAGCGTGCACTTTGATGTCAGGCAGACACAACTGGAATCAGAGACTTCAAATTCTGAAGATGCCGCTGCTGGATGTGTGGTTTGAGAGCTTAATGTCTTCATCTGTGGAAGAGCATAGGGATACTCTCCTAATTATTCTGAGGCTTCAAAGAGAAGTGGTTCAGGCAAAGCCTTTTTCATATAGCAGGTGATCAAGAAGCACATGTGTGTTCCCTCATTCATTTGGATGGGACTTTGTAATCCACCAGAGTGAATATACTTCTTCCATGAAACAGGCCCTTGTGTATTTGAATTTACAAGTATATTTGTCACAGTAGCACATACAGGTCCAGTCATTTATTGAAGACCTTACTATTGAGATCCTGTCATGCGCCAAGGATTATTTTAGCCACTGGGAACATTGAAATGAACAAAAACTGCTGCTTTAATGGAGCCTCCACAGTTTCAAGGGAACACAGATACTAAAGCAATAAGATAAGCCAAGAGTAAGGAGAAGACGAAGGAGACACAAATCAGGGTAAGGGGAACGGTGAGGGCGGGCCTGCACTTTGCATAGTGAGCTCAACTTGAAGACAGGAAGGAATGAGCGTGATATCCAGGCAAAGGGCATTTGGGAACACGGTGTAGCCCGTGCAGACCTTTGAAACCAGAGGCACGTCAGCTGTGCTTGAAGACAAGCAGAGACCAAAGGCGACTGGAGCCACGCTAGATCACACAAAGACCACCACTTCATCCTCGTTGGTGCTGTCTCACCAGGTAGCAAACTCTTCAGAGAGTTATCATCCCATCTCTATAGGATCTGAGGTTCCTGGGACTAAGATGCAGTCGGTCGTTGGCAGAACTCAGACTAGAGTCCAAGGACTCTGAATGTCCGACTGTTCAGTGTCTGTCTCGTTCTGATATAGAAAGGGAAACCTGTGCTCAGAGACCAGAATATTTCTGGCAGGCACTGAAATCTTCCCACCTGCTCTTGCTCTCTCCTTGCCATAGCTACGAGTTTTCAACCCGAATCTTTCTGTGCTTGAGAATAAGGGAACAGAGAAGGCATGACCCCTGCACTTTGGAGCTCAGGGGTCACTGGAGAAGATGGATGTAAATACGTGTTGTGCACGTATTTTCTCAGTGCCTGATGTGCACCAGGCTCGGTGCTAGGCCCTGTACACTGAGCAGGGAACACAACAGACACAGCCCTTGAACTCAGGGAGCTAACCATTATCAGTAAAACGGCGATGGCAGCCGACACTTCATGCATGAGAAGCCATCTGATGTATTGGTGATCAGTGAATAGATCCCCCGCCACCCTTACTAACAGGCTGTGAACAACACAGCCGGCCACATACAGACCAATCCAAATGCACCAATTTCAGATTGGACAATGGATATATGTGTTTCCTTCTAAGAATCAAAATTAAACCATAGCATACATCACTAGTGCTGTTGATATTTTAAAGTGGCAATGATAGAAATTAAAATACTTCCTACCCGTTTTTGAGTATCTACTTCGTGTCTATTGGATCAGGTCATTGATATTCATTATTCCTTCCCACAAAACAACCTTAGAAGGGACATATATGTATCTCTCTGCTATAGGAGAAATTGAGGCTCAGAAAATTAGGTAAATGGTTCAAGGATACACAATTTCATCTGTTCCAATCATGAAATACACACCCACCAACACATTCTCATCAGCATGGCTTCAGCCCAGGCAACTCAGAGACGATGTTAAAACCATAAAGACTTCAAGTTGAATTTTAATGTGCAGTAAGAATAAAAAGGGGGCTGGAGAAAAGAAACTCACAACCCATCAGAGTGGAAGAAGAGTAAAAACAACCGATAAATCACTATGAGGATTTTTTTTCTCTAGGAAACCCAATTTGTCAGGTAAAAAAAATGTAGAGAAGCCTTTAGCTGTCTCCCTCCACCCAACTGAGGGTTAGCAAATAGCGTCTCGAAGTGCAAATGTGGCTTAAAAGCCTGTGAGCTGACAGAAAACGCCTCTGAGACTCCGAGAAAGCTCTGTGGCCTAGTGCGTTGGTGTGAAAGTGGAATGAAGGGGAGCTACGTCAGGCTGATGTATGCCGACTCTTCAACACCTTGGAAGGAGTAAAAGGCAGGAAGATGCAAGGAAGTGGTGGCTTTTCCCTGGTTCCTAAAGCGGAGGCCCCAGCGCCCACTGGGGAAGCAGGTGGCCGAGCCACGGGAGCTGCTCTCACAGAGAACTCTCGGTAGGAGTCCCGGACAGGGCGGAGCTCGCTCACAATAATAGAGCCCGGTGCCACCTGCTCTCCACACCTGCCCTCGTGGGAGAGCTGTGGGCACCACTCACTGCCGGCAGCCTCGGTTTTCTTATCTGTCCAATGAGGATGGTGAGGTTTCCTGGTGGTGCTGTTGTCGCGTGCAGTTGTTGTTATTATTAATGTATGCTTCTTTGCCTGGAATGCCTTTATCACTGGAGACCCTTTTAGAAAGCTGTCCAAGACAGCCTCAGTTATGGGCTGAATGCATACTGGCCCTCCCTCCAAGACCCAGCTGTGGAAGCCCCAGCCCCAGTGTGGCTGTATGTGGGTTAAACAAGGTCATAGGCGCGGGGCCCTGACCCGAGAGGGTGGGATTTTTATAACAGAGACACCAGAGAGCTCGCCCCCACTCTTCCTGCCGTGTGACGACCCAGAGAGAAGGTGGCAGGTCAAGGGCTCTCACCAGGAACCGAAGTGCCCAGCACCTCTACCTGGGGGTCCGGCTTCCAGAACCGTGAGAAGCCCCTTGCATTGTTCAAGCCACCCTGTCTGTGGCGTCTTCTTCCAGCAGTCCAAACCAACGACACACCGTGTCCTGCAACCTCAGCGTGGATGCGTCCACGGAAGGGACCCCGCTCCTGAACTCCGCAGCGTGCTGGGCCCTCTTCTGTGACATTAACAGTTTCTCATCTGTGTTACAGGTATCTGAGGCATGCCCTGTCCTCGAACGTGAGGTGAAATCGCCCTTGGATGGCCCGCCACCAGCACGGGAACAGGCGCTCCCAGCAGATGCTGAGTAAGTGGATGGTGGCTCCGGCCACGAGCTCACTAGTGCATGTCGCTCTCGAAGGTGATGATTGGCTTGCTTTAGGTAGACAGAGCTTTATTTTTGCTGACAGGTTAATATTGGTTCGCTTTAGATGGATAACACTTCGTTTTGGCTAACCTCCATGATGGGGCTCAACGTAACATGTCACGTCTGTGTTGTCAGTGCAAATGTCTGGCTCGGTCCATAGAGATTAGGGTAGTAACATACGTGCCGCACCCTGAGAAGCATCTGGAACTCTGTGTGCATTAATATACGACTGGAGAGAGCGTCATCATGATTTGGTAGACTTGCGTGGGGGCCGGAGGAATTTTATTTGCTGGAATTTCTAGGTTGCTAGAAATCACCAAGCGGCCACTCCCTGAGGAGCAGGGCACACCTGGGGAGTCACATGCTGACACGCTGATGTTGGGACGTCGTCTAGCAGAGGGCAGGGCCTGCAAAGAGTTCAGAAACCACACAGGGATCATGAGACCCCCCCAGAGCTTCAGAAACAGTTCCTGGATCCATATTAGCCTCAGCTCAAGTGATTTTTATTGTTTTATGAGAATTAGTTAGATGCAGGATTTGGGGCTCAGTTTAGGGCATGCAGAACCGGAAGAGGAATAGAGGTAAACAGGGGGAAGAAATGCCGGAATCCTCAGAATTACCTGCCAGAGTCTGGCTTGAGCCAAGGTGACGTGAACCCCAGAGAAAGGACATCGGGGGGCTGCACATCGGAGAGCTCAGTACGCAGTTCAGGGCCCTGCTCTGAACGAGGCCTGCGGCAGAGCGCTGACATTTCAAAGGTAAGCCAGAGCCCCACCCGGGCTGTGAAGACAGATCAGGCAGAGGGTGCCATGGCATGTCGATTCGCAGCGTCTGAGTGTGAAATAGCCATTTGCAACGGTAGGCACAGCATGAGAGACCAAGTGGATCAGAAGTCTAGGAGCGGAGCGCAGAAGGGATCGCTGTCACTGTTGCCATCGCGAAACCTGAGTGGCTGCTCAGATCAGTGTCTTTCTGTCTATTTGAAAGATAAACGAAGGCCCAGGGCATGGAATTTATGTACCCGAGGCCACACGCCAGCAGCTAGCAATGGGGGACCGCACCACATGTCTGACTGCCAGGCGGTAGGATCTGAGGGGGAGACAGCTGAGAGCGGGCCTTCGGCTCTGGTGTCACTACTGAGAGACTCCTTTGCTAATCCTGGGATCATACAAACATGACAAGTGAAGGAAGTAACTACACAACCGCTGTTATAATACGTGTCTGAGGGTGTCCATCCATCCCCCATATTCTGGATGACATGCATGCAACCACAAATCTGTTCATACATTCATAAATATAATTCTATTATCATGCTGTTTGTGGTGCAGCTTAGTTTTACTTTTTTTTTTTTTTAGATCTCCCTCTTCATACCTTCTATATCACATTATCTCATCCATATTCTCCTCCATTTTCAGGTGCATCATTCATTCAATTCATTCACTCACTCAATTTACATATTCATATTAAGCCCCAAGTATGTGCCAAGTATTATATGGGTTGTTGAGGATAAAACAAAAAAATACAAAGATTTCTCATCTTTTACACCTTATATATCCTAATGTGAGATCAACAATAAACATAAAAGTCGGTAAATAGTATGTCAAAAGGTACGTGTTTGGGGGGAAATAAAGCCAGACAGTGAGGTGAAAACCGCTGGGCAGGAGTGAGTGGGGCGGGAGATGCCCTCCATGCCATTTAAAGCAGGGTGGCCTGTGACTAGTACAGGCACACGTATCAGACTTGGCATTGTTTTGCAAACAACGGGGTGATAATCTACACACGAGCTGCCCTTCTTTCTTTTCCAATCAATCGTGCCTTACGGAGGTCCCTTCCCAGTCAATCTGTGTAGCTCTAATTCACTCTCCGAGTGACTTTATTATATTCTAAAGTGTGAGTATACCAGACATTATTCAGCCACTCACTTTTGATGGACATCTTGGCATTATCTCGTTCAATTGTTACCGAAGTTCAGGGTGATGGATGAGGAACCAGCAGGGCTTTAGTGGCTCATGTTCACATTTTCCTATAATACAAATGAGCGCTTTTAACACACCCCTGCTGTAGACAAGTAAGGGCGACCACAGTCTCAGCTGTTTTCTTCCTTTGATGTGTTCACACCCCCTTTTTATCCTGTGAACTGGAGGTGTGCTTTCTTCTTTGTTCTTATTTAGAGCTCTTGGATGGACTGGAATCAGTAAGAATCTAGAATCAAGTTAAACAAACAACATCAGAAAAGATCTTAGAAATTAGATGGCCTCAACTTCTAAGGCCATCTGAGAGCTACAAGTAAGAACGGTCTCTCCAGGGCTTCACAGGCAGTTTGTAACAACACCTAAGGGGTCTGGCTATGTCCTGAACTCCAGTCTAGTACCCTGTCCTTCACATCCGCGATACTTACTCAAAGTGTGGTCCACAGATTATTGTCACCAGTATCACCTGGGAGTGTTTTAGAAACTTAGAATCTCACTCCTTTCCCCAGACCTAGTGGTCAGAACCTACATTCTTGACAAGATCCCTGGGTGACTTAAATGGACACTGCATGATGGGAACTACTTCTAGAGAAACGAGGAGCGCAGGAGACATAGGCTTACCTGGGAGACGGAGCAGGTGTGCAGCACAGGAACGGGACTCTCAGTCTGGCTTTGTCTGGGGAGATGGAAGGATAGAATAACAACTAGCTTTGCTTGCCTCTGTTTATTTCAAGCAAAATTTCTAAATAGTATAAATGGCCATGCGTATCCCAGCTGAATGTCTGGCATGAGAGTTTAAATCTAGGCAGGAAATCAGGCATGCTTGAGTATTCCCTTTAACCAAATCACAGAACCATCAAAAACAGAAAGGAAGAAGAAGCAACCATTTCCATTTCTTGTTTACAAAACTATACACCTTGGCTCTTGGGGTATTAGCATGGAAAAGGAATTGTAGGGTAATGTAGAGGGGCTGGTAGGAAATCTGTGTTTCAAAATAAAATGTAGCATAGTTCCTGAAGAAAATAATGTCGTAGTTTTCTAAGAAAGGAGATATTCCATTGTTATAAAGCAAAAGCGAACACATTTCTCTCCTTTTTCAAATGACCTATCATTTGCCATTTAACATTAAACATTTCCCAGATTTTTCACCCCACATTAAAAAAAACAACAAAAAAAGCCTATCTTCTCTCGACATGAAAAAATTCACATTTTTCACATTGTGTGTCCTTTAGCAAAATATGACTGCTAATAACATCTTCATTAACCTTTACCTTCTGAGCTTTATGTAACTGAAAGTATCTAGTCAAATCTAGTCTTAGGGAAGTTATTTTCACTAAGTTGAAGTTAAATTGCAACTCTCATATTTTTAAAACACGCCTTTTCAGTTCTCCAGATACATGGTGAGCTGAAAAATTGTCAGTAGGAAAACAGAAAACAAGAAAAATAAAAACAAAAGCAGAAAACAAATACCAAAATTTTAAAGTATATTTTCAACTTAGATTTACTCATTTAACCCACTTTGTGCTGGCTACAGTAGATTTAATCCAAACAAGAACCTCTCCAAGAAGACCGTATTCTCATGGTAGAGATGAAGAATTAATGCCCAAAGAGGTCAGTTAACTTGTCACACCAGAACAAGCTAGCATCAAAAGCCTTCCATCTCAAGGCCCAGGGTTTCCCCAGCACAGTGCACTGTTGGCGGATTTGGGAAGCATCCATCTTCAGGCTGGGTCCAACCACAACTGTGGAAAACAATCAAGGAAACAGAGTCCCCTTGGGAGGGAGCAGATGATAAGGCGGGGGGAACATGGATGGGCCCCTTGGGGTTCTGGGAAACCGTGACCACAAACCAGAGGCCCTGCCTGATGTGCTGTAACCTCAGCTCAGAAAAAGAAAGCGCTCTGCCCCCCAGCATCGCTCCATGGGCCCCTCAGGAGAGCCACTCCTCTGGACCCCCTTCCCCAAGTTCACGTTGCACAGAAGGCATGAACTTGGAGGCTCCAGCTGGCTGGAGGGAGGCGTGGCCAGCCAGTGCTGAACAAAGCGATCCCACTTCCTCTCTTCAGCTGCAGTTGGAACTGGACAAAAGCCTCATCGCGCCAGAGATGGCTGCCTGGTCGTGGCTGTGTGTTTGGAAAAGAGCCCTCAGCCAGCAGCCACGACTCGCGAGGCGGCCGCTCTCTGTAAGCCAAGGTGCCAAGAGCCATCCATCAGGCCGCTTCCAGCAAGCCTCCCCGCAGAGTCAGGAAGAAGATGCTGGAAGGCTCTAAAGACTGAGCTAGGATCCCCTAAAAGAGGGCAGCGGGAGGCAGGGCCTGAGGAGGGGTGCAGCCCACGCTGGGACATCTGAGGTTGCAGGGGTGTCCTCCGGGAGCTGGGGCTTCAGGCAGGCGGCTCCCCTCCCGCCCGTGTCTCTGCTCAATGTGATCTCAGAGAGGTCCCATCAGGAGACAAGAATGCTGCCTCCCTGACCACCCCCTTCCCCACACGCTTCCTTACACAGGAAGCTTTAAATTGCTGGGACGGGCCACCCTAATTGCTACTCTCCTCAGAACTGAGATCACGGCTTGAAGCCTCCGTAAACATCTTGGAAGCGGTGCAGCGTGACTCCATCTCCCACCGGGATGGGCTTCTGGGAGTCAGGGAGGAGCCAGCCGCCCTGTGCCTCCTCCCCTTGAGACCTCCTGCCTGCAGCCCTGCCAGAGTTCCCAGCGCGGCTGTGCCCACCGGTGTCCCCGACCCTGACACCCGGCTGCCTTTCCTTCTCATGCCCACTGCAGAGAGCTGGGAACGCAGCCAACATCAGGCCTCTTCCTTCACCTCCTCATCCCGGATAGGACCGCGAGAGGTTATTTTATTTTACAAATCAGAATGCTGGGAGAACCCAGAAAGCTAGAAAGTTCGATGCAGTACAGCGAGGCCAGAGAGTGTCAGTGCCAGGACTCCCACCGATGCCCGGGGTTTCCGGTCCCAGGCACCAGCCCCGGGACCGAGGGCAGGAGAGCCCGCCTCGCTCTGCAGCCCCACGGATGGGGTGCCCAGCTTCCTTAGCGTCTCTGTATGGACCAAACAGATTGAAAGGATCCTTTGAAGGCCCATCTGGTTCTTTAAGCGTATGTCCTTTCTGTGTGGTACGGTTTGTCAGGACCCCAGGTCTCTGATGGAGGGGTGGGTGAGGGGGTCTGAGAGGTGTTTGCTGTTGGTGGCACCAATAAGCAAGTCACTGTCCATTTCCCCCAACACAAAGGCGTCAACGCTCTGAACACCCATCTGCAGCAGCAGCCCGGGCTGGGGGCAGGCAGCTGGGTCAGTAGCAAAATGACAGGCTTGGGGGCATAGAGCCCGTGTCGTGGCATAAGGGGAGGCTCGGAGCCGGAGCGAGAGAGACACGGCCGGTCCTAAGAGCCCGCACGGGAGCGGAGTGCACAGGCCACATGGAGGGTGTTTGGGATGAAAGAGCCGGAGAAGCCCTTGTCTGTCTGTCCTGGGAGTAGGCGGGTCCCTGCAGCAGCCTTCAGGGGAGGGCAGGCAAGTGGGTCTTTGGTGGGTGACTGAAATGCCAGGGGCAGGGGGTCAACAAAGTCACTGAAATGATATGTGATGAGGCAAGAGATGTATTCTGAAGAAGGCCTGGCTAAGCCATGTCACTAGAGAAACTGTTTCCTGACAGCATCCTAACTCTGAGCTGTGTGGGCACCAGGCACTTGGGGTCATCAGCTACTGGGTTCAAAGGAAGAGGAAGGAAGGGTCAGAAACCTAATGGAGTAGAGTGGGAGTGAGGAAGCTCAGCTGCTCACCACCGTCAGCCCCAGCTGGCTGCAGGGAAGTCCCGTGACACGTGGTTTAGACTGATGTCATGCAAGGTGGGTAGAGGGGATGGCAGTGAGGGGTGCCAACCTAGACAGTAGAACATGGTGACAGGCCAGTGGGGTTGGAAAAGTGAAAGCAACCTCGTGTTCCAGTAGTGATGAGAGCTTTATACTTTGTGAGCAGGCAGGGCTGCAATTGAATTCCACCCGTGCCACGTACTGGCCGTGATACCGTCAACGCATCTAATTCTCTCCTCTGGGAAATGAAGGTTGTCATTTCTATCTCATAGGGTTGGCTTAAAGGTTGGTCATGGTGACCATGTCAGAGACAAAGATATTAGTAATCAAGTGATCGGAGAGGAGGGGGAAGGGCACAGAGGGTCAGCAGGTCTCATTTCAGCAGCCCCCCCCCCCTCAGATCCCTCCTTCAGGGGGCACCTACCATCCCTTCTTCTGAAGCCCAGAATTGGCTCTGGAACTCTCTGAGGTAAAGAATGACTCCAGCTGGAAGAACCAGGCGAAGTAGGGGTGGGCCTGCTTGTGCTATAGCCACGCTACTGATAAAGTACAGTGAGGTATGATCAGCCCTCATTTAACATCCAGGACATCTGTGCATTTAGGTCATGTTATAAGGACACACTGGCAAAAGCACAGTCCTTACTGCAGGTGGTGCGTGCTAACCATCTTCAGGGAGGAGACTACCACGCTCTGTTATACATGGTAGATCTCAGCTTCGGAAGCCTTTATGTGACAGTTGTCACGGGGCAGTGACAAAATGAAGGAATACATATTACCTGGCAGGCAAATTGGGACACTGAACCCGGGAGTTTTCATTCCCTAATAGCAAACCTAGCATCTAGATGAATGCTGGGATGATGTAAGCTCACCCCGCCTTTCTTCAACGCCCTCCGAGTCTTATCAGGGGCACGGAGGGCAAGAATTGCATTACGGAAATGAAATAAGGCCTTGCTTTCATCTGCACCTGGGCGAGTTCCTGACACACAGTGGACAGAGTGTGGGAAAAGGGAGGGTGCGGGGAGTGAACCGGGGGTCCGTGCTGACCTCCTCATGCACTAACTGCATCCCTTTGAGGTGGCTGATTAACCTCCCTGAACTTGATTCTCATATTTAAAATAAGACAGTAAACTTCCATAAACATTGGTGAGATGTGAGCTGATTTCCTTCACATGCCTACTATTGTGCCTGGTGAACAATATAAGTGAACACTCAGCCAGTGGTGTATTGCTCAATATGAATTTGAGTGAACAGGTGTATTTTCTAGATAATGCATGCCGACTCCTTTAAGCTTCCAAGCTTTCGTGAAAATATTCATTCCATTTTAACCACTCTGTAAATACTATTACAGTTTTTTCTTGTCTTCTTAAATAACGCAACCTTTTCTTTATGGTACAAGATCCTTTTGAGAGAAGCAATACTTACTGAGGGGTTCTCTATAAATATAAATATCTCGGGCTCTGTATGTGTTTTGTGTGTCCACAGTGTTTTAGCTGCCACGTAGCATGTTTATATCCACACAGAAAGGTCTTATTTAGCAGGAAGAGTGGACCCACAGTGTGTTGGGGGAAACGGAACAAGGGTTCCAAGGCGTAGCTCCTATAATTCAGGGTGGGCGACTTGGTCACCCTGGAGTTCCCTCTTCTTTGACAAAGAACCAAAACAAGAACAAGAAAAGAAAAACAGGAGACCCAGCGACGTCTAAGAGCCGCCTGTGTTCTTTCATTCTCGTTCATTTTAGTGAGGCATCTCTCTGTCTTTTCGTTTTACTGGCCCCTCTGAGGAGCTCAGAGTCAGTATTTCAAAGGAGGCCAACTGAGAGCAGGTTTCCTCATGAGCAGTTGTGCTGAGTGCGTTTGTGGGGGTGTGAGGTGGGGGCCTGGGTGGAGAAAAGAGGTACACAGAGGTTTGTTCAGTTATTATAAAGATCAACCTTCTTGTTGCTTATTAAATAGTAGAGTCCTTTCTATTTAATCTTCAGTCTACAAGATCCCTCCATGCAAACCCACCAGGAAGACTTTCTAGCAACTTCTTCTTTCATAGGAAATGAATCGAGGCTCTGTCCTCAAACGCTATGTTAGCATGAAGATTTGAACAAAAAAACAAGGATGCAAGTTAAACTGAAAGCTAAACAAAAGGAAGATACGGTCCATAAATTCAGAGAAAAAGACCAAATGACAGAACAATAGAAAGGGACATAGGAGAGAGAGACAAAGGAAAGTACAAACTGAACGAGACCTTGACTGTGTTCAAATTCAGCATGTCTTTCTTCCCATAATCCGTTACTTCATATCCTCCTAAAGTTGGCATGTGTCTCTGGGAAGATAAAGCCTCTTTGGCAAGCTCACCCCGTGCGAGCGGACGCAGGAAGCCCCAGTCCTCATTGCATTATGCAACCCTGCGTCCGGCCAATAATGGCCTGTGGGACGTGCTCGCCTCCCACATTCCTGAGAGTCGCCTAGAAGAGCCCGGAGATTAGACTCGTGTGTATTTGCAGCTAGTCACCGTCGCTCTTGGCTGTGGTGTCTCCTGGAATCAGGGACTGGGAGCCCTCAGTCCGCTGAGACCCTCCCAAAATGCATGGCCCTGCCCAAAATGTCCACCCCTAGGCGGCAACCCCTACCTGCAGAGAGAAGGAGAGGCAGAACTTCGGAGAAGAGTTGCTTTATCCTGAGCCCCCCAAAGCGTCACATGACGGACTCCATGATCACAAAGCAACAAAGACCAACAAGGAAAGTTCAGGTGAACGAGTCATGGTCCCAGCTTGAGACTGCTCGCATACAGACACTACTGTGTAGTACGAAGAACACAAGTACAGGGTTAGGAGACTGGGGCTCTAGCCCTGTGTCTGCCACCTGTTAGCTCTGTGATGAGAGCTGCTTCTTCAGGTGTCGAAGCCTCCATCTCTTCATGTGTACATTGGGCACAAGAATAACCACGCCATCAGGTTATTGTCAAGATTAAATGAGATAATGTGCAGAGAACCCCTCGAACATATTTGCCTGGCAGAAAATGCCAGCATCCTGTATCTTTGTTAAGCATTGCCTCGGTGCACGTGGTTCTAGTCCTGTATTCCCAGACCACCTATCATAGTGCTCACCACTGTGTGTTGTGATTGTGTGCTGTTGTGTGGGCTCCTTTAAGACAGCCACCACGTTGTATTCCTGCCTCTGGAGAGTATCAGAGAGCTTGGTACCCAGGCAGTGAGTCCATGTGTGTTCAATG
The DNA here is from genome assembly GCA_004027555.1 of Craseonycteris thonglongyai. Taxonomy (NCBI): domain Eukaryota; kingdom Metazoa; phylum Chordata; class Mammalia; order Chiroptera; family Craseonycteridae; genus Craseonycteris; species Craseonycteris thonglongyai. Next base: position 277,703 of record PVKE010000006.1, on the reverse strand, counting down.
TTGAAGGAAGAAAAGAAAGAGGGACTGAAGGAGCATGAAACCGGGTGAGAGGTAAAATGGAAGGAAGGAAGGAAGGAAGGAAGGAAGGAAGGAAGGAAGGAAGGAAGGAAGGAAGAAGAGAGGGAAGGAGGGAGGAAGGAAAAGGGGGGAGGGAGGGAGAAAGAAAGACATGACTTAAGAGCCAAGCTAAGGGTGGAGTAAACCATGTCTTAGCCTTCAACACTCCGTTTCCCCTACTCCCCGTCATCCACCACTCTAACCAGCGAAATCTCATCACTAAGTCACACCTGTGGCTCAGCTTCAGCCTCCATCCTTTACCCAGATGGTCCCTATGTCTAGAGTAGCCTCCGTCCTCACCGCTAGCTGTAAAAGCTCTTCATTTGTCGCTTCCTTGAGGGAGTCCTTCTTAACAATTGTAGGCCACACAACAAGTACTGTCAGGGATTCTACTTCTCTACCTATCTCATGGCTGGGTCACTGCTGTCCCAAGGACTTTGTTCTGTGAGCCGCAGACCTAGAATTCCTAGAAAAATGCTCTTGGCATGATGTGCCCTCTTCAGCTTGTGAGCTGGTGTCCTTGTTCACCAGCAGTTCTAGGACGTGGGCCTCTGGGACTGTGAAGTCCCCGCTCATGGTGGACACACTGTTCTGTGAGGGTGGCCATCAGTCAGCCTCGTATGGAGAGGCTGGGCTGTGGCATGGGACTGACAGAGGCACTTGCAGTGCTGTCTGCTCAGTGGACGCCGTAGCCACCTCTTTCCTTGCCTCAGCCCCACCCTAGCAAACAGCGTTTCCACCACAGCCCTGTGTACGGGTGTGTACGGACTAGGGACACCATTTATTGTCCACAGTCGGGGCCAGGGGTCTGAAGTGGTGATATGGATGGGGCCCTGATTTCTCTGAAAACTGAGGGACATCCTCCCCTGCCATCGCCCAGATTCTGGCAGTTTTCTGAAAACCTTCCATTTTCACAGGGCGTTCTCCCCATGTGTCTCTGTATCTTCACGTGAACGTTTCCTGTTAGGATGTCAGTCATATTACACGAGGGGTCCATCCTCATCCGGTGTGACTTCATGATAAATAAGGCATCTGCGACCACCCTGTTTCCAAATGCGGCCATATCCTGAGGTCCTGTGAGTTAGGAGCCTTAACATGTGAAGTTTGCGGGAACACAATGCAGCCGAGCCAGGAAAGCCAGGAGGAGGGGCAGCAAACATCAGAGCGAGGAGAAAGGGGGCCGTGAAGGCAGCGAGACTGAGCGACTGCGCTGCTTCCAGGACTCCTTGTCGTCCGGCTTAGCAGCGAGGCCTCATTCAAAGCCACAGAGCGAGGGCACATGTGACACCTTCGAAGGAGTGAGCGCCTGTTGAGGGCCCTCTCTGAGCTGCAGTCTGACCTTGGCAACCTGGCAGCGTCAGCCGTGTGAACCACAGCTCCACGTCCCCCAGAAGAGGGCGAGGGAGCAGATGGAGGAGGAGGCCTGAGGGCAGAGGGCATTACAAAGGTCATCTCGTGTGCATAATAAACGTAGAAATGTGAAGAGACTCAGCCTCTCTCTAGAAAAAGTAAGGTAGCAATTACCCTGCCTGTAGAGTCTCACCTTACTGAGTCCTGCAATTTGCAAATGAACGATGGGCCCAGCTCAGTCTGTTGAAGAGCTAATGAGCATTAAGGAGAAGCAGGTCTCTGCAGTCGGCTTCGGAATCATGATGAAGATGAATGAGTCAGACCCTTTGCATCTTCAAAGGGCTGTCCCCTGACCAGCCAGCGGAGGACTCAGTCCCTGCTTTCCCCACTGGAGCTTGGCTGTGGGGGGGGTCTGCTGTGGGACCTCCAAGCCAGGGTGTCTTGAGGAACCCAGGTCGAAGGGGCATGGCCTGGGCCCACCGCTTCAGCTCAGGGCATGAGAAGTTGATAACGGCCGCCCTTGCCCTTTTTCTCTGGCACCAGGAAGGGACCTGGCGGAGGCCTCTAAGGCCTGTGCCTTTCTTTCACTCCCTCGCCCCAACCCCAGGGGGCTGTGCCAGAGTTAAGCGGCATTTCAGTTGTGCTTCTGTGTTCAAAGCACTCGGGACATCAAGGTTCTTCCAAGAGTAAGAGGTATTTTCTGGACTAACTACCTTCACTTTCTACATGTTTTAACTGTGAGGATCCTGGAGCTTACACCGTTGGTGTAACTTCTCCAAAATCACACTCAATACAATTGCCAGAACTGAGCTTGGGGCCCTCCTCTGTCACCCTCAGGCCTTGTGGCTTGATGGAAGGCGTAGGACTTTGAGTTCTTCTAGTCATGGATTTGAACAGGGATCCACACACATCACAGGCTTAGCATGGACTCACTGGCAACTGAATGAGCCAGCTCGCAGACAGGTGGCAGTCTGCATTTCTGGGTCACGTCTGGCAGGATGGCTTCGGAGGGCCACATGCCCATCTGCTTCCTGGAAGACCCTTTGGCCCCAGAGAACTCTGCACAGAATGGCTGTTGACATTTCACCAGCCCCTTTCACAGGGCTTTCCTGACCCCGGACATTGCGCGCTGTGAAGCAGCCCTGGGGGTACCCCTTCCAGTTACAGTCGCTGAATTCGGTGTCCAAGTACATATCCTCATCATCATCATAAATACGTGAGCTTGGCTCTCCCATAGCATTTGCCATCTTCAAAGGGCTTTGTGAACATAAACTAATTAATCTCATCTACAAGTTGTGCCAAGGCCCAGACAGCTCAAACCTCTCGGATCTGGGACAGTCTCCATTGATGGCGGTGAGCACACAGCTCCCTGTCACTTGGTGCCACAGCCCTTAGCTCCACTGCAGATGTTCAGGGGTCCTGGACCTGACCTGATGAACTAAGTTTGCACTTGAGCTGCAAAAAAAGGTCAGCAGAGGACCTTACTGGAGAAGCCAGTGACACACAAGAGCCAGCAAGCACAGCATGTCACAATAAAAAGCACAACTCATGAGCATTTCTTTGTTCAGATGGCTCACATTCCAACTTCCATCTCACAAATCAAAAAACAGGTTCCAAGGGGTGAAGTGACCAATTCATGGAAGAGCCTGATTTCTTCAAGCCCCAAGCAAAACTTTTGCCAGGTAGCATCGCTGAAATGATTTACGTAACCCACAACTTGACATACAAGCGAGGAATGAGCAGTCAGCCTAACTGATGCTTGAGAAATTCAGAGGCAACTTATAAACTTTCCTCTCTGTGCCTGAGGAAGACTGGCTTGGAGATCAAATTTGTGTTGGTCCCTATTTACTTATTATAATAATTTGATTAAGGCATAACTCACATAAGTACATTGCCTGTGACTAACGTGTACAATTTCACACACTTTTATATATGCATTGTACCACCATGACAATAGGAATATATCCGTCACTTCTGAACATTTTCTTGTCCGCTGTGAAAACCTTCCTTGAGTCTCCTCCCCATGCCTAACACAAGGAACTACTGATCTGTTCTACATCACTGTAGATGAGCTTGCATTTTCTAGAACATAATACATTTGGAACTATATAGCTGTCAGTCTGACTTCCTTCATTCTCATAATTATTTTGAAATTCATTCATGTTGTGTATATCATCAGCTCATTTCCTGTTACTGCTAAATAGTATGACATTGTATGGATATGCCACAATTCATGTATCCATTCACAAATCCACACCTGAGGCTTTACTTCTGAACTCTACGATGTTAGTTTGATCAATTAATATTATATATACCTGTCAACACCAATATCACACTATCTTGATTATTATAGCTTATAATAATTCTTGGAATTAGTGTAAACCCGCCAATTTTATTTTTTTTAATTTGGCTAGTTAATTACTTTGCATTTCTAGATGCACTTTTAAATTCTGTCAATTTCTGTAATACAGAAAAAACATATTGGCCTTTTTATTGGAATTTCACTAAATCTAAGGACCAAATGGGGAAAATTTGCATCATAATAATATTGAATGACATGCTCCAGGAGCATAGGATATGCCATCGTTTATTTAACTCTTTTTAAATTGCTTTCTGCAATATTTTGTTTTCCATATACAGTTCATGCACTTCGTTTGACATATTTTTCTTCATGTATAATATTTTATATTATCTGATGCTGTAGCAAATAGACCTGGTCAGAGCAAACCTCCTTTCCTTGTTGCCAGTCTCAGGGAGAAAGCATTCAGCCTTTCACCATTAGCTGTGATGTTAGTTGCCAGTATTTTATGTTGCCTTTTATCAGGTGGAAAAGTCCCCTTCTATTCCTAGTTTGCTGAAATTTTTTATCAGGAATGGATGCTGAATTTTGGCAAATGCTTCTTCTGCACCTACGGAGATAGAGACTGTTTTTTTTCTTTTCTTGTTTTTTCTCCTTTTTGTAGTCTATTAATAAGGTGAATGCTATGAATTGAATGTCTGCAGTCTCCCAAATGTTCATACGCTGCAATCCTCATCTTCAACGTGATGCTATCAGGAAGTGAGATCTTTGGGGGGTAATACACCATCTTGCAAGAGCTAATGGTTAAATATTCAGGTATTTTGCAAGCTGATTCTTGAACATAGTTTTTAGCAGATATTATATAAACTTACAATTCTATTAACGACAAAGGGAATGAATATTAAAAACTCATCATTGCCTAATTATTTTACTACATGTGATCAGTATCTATGCTTGTGAGGTTATTTACATCTATTGAAACTGTACCTTGGAAATACTATATAATGGTTTGCTAGTGAGAATCTCTTCCCCAGTCAACATTCAGTGATGTAGTATCTGTAGATTGTAGTTACTCATGGAGTATATATTTACACCAACTTGGAAAATACTCTATTGCAAGTCTTGATTTCTGGTTGATTATCTAAGCTTAAGAAAATTGTGGAGAAAACCTTAATGCAGATGAAACTTAAATGAGTAGCGTGCTTATAGCTAAGACACTGTGAATAAACATTGTGAGTATTATGAGTAAATATTCTTCCAGCATTTGAAAACAATTATCCAATTCAGCACAGAAGTTGCTAACATCATTGACAAATGAGTGAAGTTCAGACATATTTCTTTGTTGTTTCACTTTGATCCTACTTGTTAAGATAAATTAAAATATCAACTAACATTCATGTTGAAATGCTACATGTCTATCAATTGAAACCACGTTTTGTCTATGGATACAAGAGTTTGGCAAAAATCAACAAAAACATTCTGTGAGAAGCAATGCCTTTGTAAAATTTCTAGTTAAGAGTGCTGTTTTATTGTTATTTGTAAATTATATACTGCACATACATAGATCAGCAAAATTAGACATGTTTTACAGAGAGCTGGTTGTTAAACACTTAACAGCATACCACTGTCTAAAATTCCAGTATTGATGGGTCAGTATTTGTGCCCAGACCTTGCCTTTTCCATATTCCCTGGTGATCTGGAGAATCTGATCTTTCAGAGAACAAAAGATGGCGAGGCAAAAACAAGTTGAAGTGATTGTGTTTTTCTGGCTAATGTTTTCTAAACGAATCCAGTTGCACTGAATTATTGTCTGAGAAGAGCTATTGAGACTGACCAGACCAGGGTAATTCCACACAGAAGGCAAGAACCCCTTAATGATGGGGCTCATTTATTTACAAAGTAATTACTGACCCCCTAATGATTGCTATGCCCTAAGTCTGTCTAGAAGCAGGGAAATTACTGGGTTTTGCATTCTGCTTATAATCAGAGATTTGTCGTTGCTTCAAAAGTAAAGACCAACATGCATAAAGCATTGGATCCTTGGCAAGTGTAATTAAAGGATCACAGTGATTCTTGATTTACACTCACTTCATGACATTTTGTTTGCTGCTGAAGCAGCAAAGTCATGTTTTTTTGTTTGTTTGTCTGTTTTTTGTTTTTTGTTTTTACTTCCAAATGTGAAAAAAAATATGTGTTCCCATGGCTTTCTGCTGTCATTGAAAAATGTAAGCCCTGTGACCGTAAGTGCAGAGTGAAGAAGAGAGAGCTCAGGAGCAGCAGGCTATGCACCTTCCTAGAGGCAGAGAATTTTTAAAACATCAGAAGAATGAAAGAAAACAGAACCCCAGGAAACTGTCTAAAATGGAGCCTTACTTGGGAAAGCACTCTGTTACCTGGGCTTATACCCAGCGATGTAAATAACCTTTAGTAGCATCTCTTACAAAAGGAAATGGAGACTTTTCCGAGTGTTGAAATCTGCATGCTAAAATGGGAGTGGATGGAAGGCAGTATGGAGATTCCTCAAAAAACTAGGAGTGGAATTGCCATGTGACCCAGTAATCCCTCTCCTGGGTATCTACCCCCAAAATTACAACCTTAATTGACAAAGACATACGTACCCGAATGTCCATCGCAGCACTGCTCACGGTGGCCAAGTTGTGGAAACAACCAAAGCGTCCTTTGATAGATGACGGGATACAGAAGTTGTGGTACATTTACACAATGGAATACGACTCAGCGAGAAGAAAAGATGAAATACAGCCACTTGTGACAACAGGGATGGGCCTTGACACCATCTTAATAAGTGAAATAAGTCAGAATGAAAGAATCAAGAAACGTATGACCTCACTCATGGGTGGAATATAAAACTGAAAGGAACAAAGAAGCAAAAACTCATGGACACACTCAATAGTTTAGTGGTTACCTGAGGGTAAGGGGGGAGGGGGGTGGAAGGGGGTGGGAGAGGGTAGTAGGGAGGGGGCATCTAATATATGGTGATGGAAAGAGAGCTGACTCTGGGTGGTGAGCACATAATGCGATGCACAGATGATGAACTGTAGACTTGTACACCTGGAAACTATATAATTTTTTCCAACCAATGTCACCCCAAATGTCACAATTAAAAAAGGGGAGTGGGCTTAGCAATAGGGGGGTTGATTGTCTCCTGGCCTGGTTGATTTTTTTTTTTTTAATTAATTTTCTCTTATACTTTGTGGAACTGAGTTCTATTTTAACATTTACCAATGGTTAAACTACCTCTTACTACATAATATATGACTTGGGGAGTTACAATATCTGAGTCATTGTCTTCTCAATATTAAAACAGAAATAAAAACCATCCCCAAAGGGTTTTGTACAAATGTCTGGCCCAGGGCTTATCAAAAAGTAAATTCTTATAAGAATTGTCTGGCTTACTTCTTCCCTTCCTCTTTGTCGCCTACCCTGCCTGTTCACCCTCCTTCCTTAATTTCTTCCTTCCTTCCTTCCCAAGTTCTTTAATGTATAAATCATTATGACTGTAGTAATCACTACAAGCTTTTTCAGGTCAAGTTTCATTGTGTTCCCATCAACAATATGTGCCTGAGCTATGAACTAGCCGCTGGCAAGAAAATCACACTGCGGGACAGTGGCCAGCCAGCCGGGAAGCTGGGGCCGAGAAGGGGGCTGGGTCCTGGAACTCCACCCTCCACTGGGATGAGGGACAGGAGGGAGAGGGGACAGGAGAGCCAAACCCAGCTCCAAAGTCAGCAGTGACAGCAGTCAGGACCAACATGGTGTCCCTAAGAATTCAGCCAACAGAACTGAGACCATCAAACATGCCTCACCTGTCCTGGCCAAAGAACACGACCTGAGTCACACTTGCTCCCAAGGAGCTCCCTGTTAGGAGAAGATAGACAGAGAAATGACTCTAACCACAGAGGAAAGTGTGTTAACCCAGAAGGAGGCCTGTGGGCTGGGCTCTGAATCCAGTACTGTCCAGTGAAGACCACAGCAGGTAAAACCTACAAATCCAAGTCAACTCATTGGCCTTCAGGTCTAGAACTAGCGGTACTCAACAACCCAGGTGTGAGATTAGGCAAAAGGCGATCCTGTTCCCCGGATGTGGCACATTTAATGAGAGAGCATTGAACCCAGCAGAGAAACCAAAACAGTAGTAAAACAGTAATAATATTTTAGGGTTCAAATAGGACCTACATCGCAGTGAGCACCATTCAAGGGGATTTAGCTCCGCATCCCTAGTCCTCACAGCAGATGTATGAGTCACAACGGAGAACTGGACCATGAAATGCAACAGCTTCCCCAGCTCATGAGGGGCAACCCTGGAAGTCATCCCAAGTCTGCCTCGTATGTCAGTGCCTAGATCTACAGAGGCCAGGGGACTGGAGGAGGTCTTCATATAAGGACAAAGGCAATGAACTGAGGAACAGCAAAGACGTTAACGTTAAAATCAGGTTGGCGTTCCTGGTTAAACGTGGAAGTCCAGGGTTTGGAATCGGAGCCCCAGTTTACCGGACATGCTGCATTGTTGGGTGGACTCTGCATCTACTGTGCAGAAAAGTCCGATTCATCAAGCCACCCCCACCCTCTCCCCATGCCACCCCCAGGAGATTAGAATGGCCCAATGGCTGAAGAGGGATGTGGGACAGTGAGTGATGTGGAGCCTTCCAAAAATGGCTCCCTGAGAAAGTCGCAGAAGGCCGCTGAGTCTACGAGCGGATTGTCACTGTCCCAAGGACTTCTCACAGCCTTACTGGCCTGGCGGGAATCGCTGACCGCACACCGTGTACTTATGTTTAGCATCCGTTAATGTTTTCAAATGAGTACAGCTCTGCAATAAAAAGGCTGACCCGTTTCAGTGACATTCTCCCAAGGACGTCACAACATTGTGTGTATCTTCCCTTCAGCCCAGAGCGAGTCCCAGTGTCCTGAATTAAAGGAAACTTTATTTCAGGAAGATCGATGGAAGAGCCGTGTTGGGATGTGGTTTAAAACACATCATCTGTACGGTGATACTTTCCACTTGAGGAGCCTCACTCACTTTTAATGTGTCCAAATGCACTGAAAGCGCGTGGACCTGTGTGATTGGAACTTTAAGGGCACACACTCTACCCAGGAGAGAAAGACAGTGTGAGATCACTGATGAAGTGCAGAGGAAGCACGAAGCACGCTAACTAGGAGAGTTTCTCATGTGTCATCTGCAGATGTTTTTAACAGACGAGGGAGAGAACTTGGAAGTGCCAAGTCAGTGCCCCAGGCCACGGTTCTCAGTGGTTGTGGAAGGGAGAGGTGTTTACCACAACTTGAATGTCCACACTCTTGTAGTACACAAACTGCACAATCTTATTTTACTTTCCTTCTGTTTCTATTTTTCTTCAATAGAAACATAGAGTGTACATATGTGTGTTTTCCCTTGTATCTCCATGAAAGGTAAAAGTGTATTGGTATGACTTTTCTGCCCTAAAGAAAAACAATAGCAAAAACAAACAAACAAAAAAAACAGCAAAAATGAATTTTGAGGATTTAAAGATTTTTTTTTTAATTTTTATTGTTTTTGACAGAGACAGAGAGCTACAGAGAGAGACAGAGAGAAGGGGGAGGGACCAGAGCAGTCTCCATGGTTGTACATCATCAGTTTTCGACATGGTTTCATCCCACACAGGTGGGAGGGGTCCACGCAGGGCAGGAACCAGGCTGGGGGCCTCCCCCATGGGAAGAGTACCCCTGCGAGCCAGGGGCCGAACTGGGGGCCTCCCACATCTGGTAAGCTCACCCTGGTGAGACCTGAACTGGGGGCCTCCTGCATGGGAAGCACACCCCAGTTTAGCTTATGGGTCCACACAGGCCAGGCTGGGACTTGATCCTTGGTCTCTGGGGCTGCAAGATGAGCACTTAACCTGCTGCGCCATTCGGGCTGCCCCAAATCTTGAGTTTGATAATGGCTTCTCAGAATCTAAGTTTGATAACAATCCCCATTTGCATCTGTTCAAGGCTCCTCGGGTTTGTTCTTCACGGAATACCATGCCTTTGACCAGAGGCCAGTGGGTGGATAGGCCGATTCTTCCTCTCTGCCTGTGTATCCTATACAAGTGGCCTTTTCTGAGCTTCCTTGTTGGTTTGGGGTCACATTGAATAGGATTAATCCTGCCAGTCCTGATGTTCTCACTGACACTTCTCACACCCAACCCTGCCCCCAGCCCCAGGCTGCTGGAATTTTCCATGGCCTCAGTGGGACCAGGCACTTGCCTGGTTGCCCTTGGCAAGGTGGCAGAGGAAATGCTGGTTCGCCTGAGGCTTTCAGTAGCGTTGTCTCCTGTGCCATCCAGTCGCTGATTCTCAGCCACGCTTGGCAGCCCATCAAACTCAGCGTGCATGGTAGCAACGTCCCTCACTGTGTCCTGCCTGGACGAGAAAGTTTGTTTTCTTATACGGGGCTACCCTTGACCAGAGTGAGAAATTCTCCACGACTTCTCCAACTCAGTAGGTGTGTTATCTTTTCAAACTCATTAGACAGATATTGAGCATCACACGTGTATACACTGCAGTCCTGAGGCCTGAATCCCCGTCTTGTAAACACAGTCTGTGTGCACCCCTGTGCATGGACTCCAGTCCCAAGACCAGTCCTGAGTGAGTGTTCACCTCCTGTTTCAGAACCAAAGACGCCGTCTTAGGCAGGTGAAGTCACTCTCCTAGCACCAGGTCAGTGTGGAGCAGACGGCAAAGTGCAGTTTCCTTTACTTTTCCACTACATCCGCCTATTGTTCCCGCGGAGGAACACCATGCTCCGTGGACTGATTTCATTTCCAGCGCTGCAGTGGGGCGCGGGTGGGGCCGGCTCACTGCAAACATTGACTGGAGCCAGGGCAACAGGGCACTCTTTTTCTCTAAAGCAAGGTTGTGAGGTGCACAATAGACGTAGCTGTGGTTAGCGCTCCTAGAAAATCATCCCCCTCCCCCAACCCAAGAATAGAATAGAATAGAATAGAATAGAATAGAATAGAATAGAATAGAATAGAATAGAATAGAATAGAATAGAATAATAGAATAGAACTGTTAAAAAATATGACGTCAGGATGTACTGTTATTAATTGAACCTGCTTTTGCTCACTCTGTATTTTTTACAACACACTGACATCACGGTCACATTGTTATAGTAGACACTTGATCTATAAAAAAGAAAATTAAAAAATCACATGGGCCAGTGCAGGAACCAGAAAGAATCTGTGCATACTAATGACATGGGAAAAATAGTCAAAACGCCCAAAATGCAAGTGTCAACCAGTGTCTTTAGAGGGGTTTACTGACTCGATAGCCTTGTTATTTGGGGCAGATCAGCCTCTCTGAGGTGTGCAGAGAAACCATGAGGCCCTGAACGCTCTTTGCTGCCCAGAGTCCTCGCAAAGAGCTTCAGCATTAAGGTGATGTTGTGCCTGGGTCCAAGTCTTATGGCTGTTCCCAAAGAGCTGTGTGTGCTTGGGTCAGACGGTCAGCCTCTCTGAGCCTCAGCTACCTGGACTAACGTTTTTAGCAACTAGAGTGGTCTTTAGGTGTTATGGGGTCCACGTTTCTTATTTTTGATGAACAGAAACTACAGGCTTCAGGAGAGCTTAGCGAAGTGCCGCAGCAACCTAGGCAGTGTGAACACTGCGAGAGGCCCTTTCTTGCTCACACGCCCATGGCTTTGCGACACAACCATGCTGCCTGTCACACATTTGGCAATGCCCCCATTCATTTTTCTGGGTAAACAGGGCAACGTTTATCCAACAATCCCTAATGGCAGCCTGAGCTATAATGATTTGAAATCTGTTTTCTTTCTTGAAGTAAAGGACGGCCTGTGCATGCCTCATATTTACTATTTTTGTAGACAAGGCTAAACCTTTACAGAAGTGAAGGTTCTTTTGAGGAAGGCTCTGGAAAAGACAAGAACAACAACAAAATCATATTACAGAAAGGAAGACATTAGCCAGTTTGGTCTCAGGGAACTCGGAGACGGTACACCGTGAATCTTAGCCTCCAAACACTGTCCCCTGGAGAAAGAAGTATGGTAAGAAGCTGGGAAGGCCTGGGGACCTTCATTTGCCTGTCACCCTGGGCAAGGGAGCTGAGGCTTAGGAAAGGAATGCGCTCAAGAAGGCCAGCCCCAAATCATGAGTCCAGACAGATTCGGAAGGAATCGGAAAGGCCATCTAAGCTAGTAGCCCTTCAGGGTTTAAATTCTCTTTCAAGAGGGCCCTGCTTAGCATTACTAAGCTTCCTCTCGCACACCTCCAGTGATGATGAAATCACTGCCTTCAAAATATCCCCTGCCATTGCCACTCAGCTGTTAGTGGTGAGAAGCGGCTCTTTTCATCTAAACTATATTTGTCCTCGCGTATTCATTCATGGGTCCTCATCCTTTCTCTTGAGTCTTGTACAGCATCTAATCCTTTTTCCAGAAACCCTCTTCCTCTGGTGCTATACTTGTGGAAGGCGGGGTGTTTGTGGCTAATGTCGTCAGCATCCGCACGCAGACACACATTAAGTGCCCTTAGTTCTCACTTTTCCACCATTTAAAAGGGTAAGTGTTCTTAGATAAATTCATTTCTTATCATTCAACCATTCAGAAAAGCAGAATCTCATATCTTATTCCCTTCCATCAAGTTTGAAAGTATTATAACTTAAATAATTCCTAGGAGAATTGCAAAATGGTATGTGAGATAGGAGAAAAGAGGATTGAAGCCCTACACAGTGATAAACCACATTCGACGACACACCATTTCACTTCCTAGTCCTGCCTTGAAGAAAATTCTGGCTGAACACTGAGGTGCATATGCCTCTTCAAATTAGCATTTTCATGTTCTTCACATAAATATCCAGAAGTGGCATAACCGGCTGCTAAGTCAGATAGAAAAAGACCGAAATTGTCTGATTTCACTACCATGTGGAATATAAAGCAAAGGAACAAGCAGAACAAACTCATAGATACAGGTAATAGATTGGTGGTTACCAGAGAGAAAGCAAGTGGTGGGGGTGGGTGAAATGGGAAAATGGGTCGAATGGATGGCGATGGATGGGAACTACAGCTTCGGTGGTGAGCATGCTGTAGTGTATGCAGATATCAAATTACAACGCTGTATACCTGAAACTTACATGATGTTATTAACCAATGTTACCTCAATTAAAAAAAAAAACTTTTGGACGTTACCACCCCAATAAACAAGCCGTCAACATGACAACAACACTCTCAACTTTGCGTCTTCAATAGAGGGACCAGCAGGGATTAGGCATGCATTTTAGATATAATTTACAGAAAAGCGAATTTCTTTCCGAGCAAAAATTAGATCCAACAGCACAGAATTCCACTTTCTCCTAAACACACACACACTGATGTTTTTAAAGCTGGAAAAAAATATGAAAGACCAAGAAGCAGATTTTATTGCAAGGATACAAAGCTTCTGTTTTTGCAGAAATTAAGATCTTTTTCTCTCAATTTGAAGTGAATATAATAATTAGTACATAATAGACTATAAATTGTTCAGATTTGGTGCTAATAAAGAATCTTAATAATACAAAATATGCCTGAATAAAATTATCTTAAAATTGAAAGCTTAGTATCTTATTAAAGAAAAACAGCCATTTATCTGTTTGTTCCATTTTTAGGCACATTTACCTTTTGCTGAGTAACATTGAATACACCGGCCATTCAGACATAACTTCCCTGGAACATCAGCAGTTGTGTTCTTTTTATATTGAACGCTAAACCCGCATTTCCAGTGTCTTGCTTCGCTTTGTGTGTTTTCTGGTGTCTCCTTCTTTCTGCCCTTCCCTAACCTGCTTATTTCACGAGTTAGCACTGTGACCTGATGTGTCTGTGAAACAGCTGCTGAAATCTCAGGTATTCTCGATAGCCGATCGTTTCTCTCTGGGTATTTTGTCATTACCTGGTTGTCCTGTGGGATGGGAGCAAGAGTAACTTCCTACAAGACTTGTCAGAGTGCCTGTCACAAAAGACATATTTAATAAATGTTTACTTAATAGATTCACAGAGAGGAAAGGCTCGTGACATTGCCCCACAGAACTACATACCTGTCAGGTAGCACCCCTGTTCTTTTCAGGGGAATATCTTATATCTGTCTTTTCTTTTTCTTGATAACCCACCCAAGTAATAAAACCAAGTCTATGCCAATATCTTGCTGAAGGACATTCTTGAATAGATCACCAAGAGCTCTGCTGAAACCTTCGACAGGATATCAGTCATAGGAGTTCTAAGTATCGCAACACATAATACGTTATTGCTAGAATAGTTTAAACACCTTTATTTATAACGTGGATTTCTGTGTGACTTTGATGCAGGACTCTTTTATCAATTGTTTTTCCAAAAATCAAGTATATCTTGGAATTTCTTAATTTTAAAAATCCCTTTTTTTAAAAAAAAGCAAAAAAGATTAAATTGTTCTCTGCTGATAAATTCTTTGATGAGATGTTTTATAGTTCAAGCTAATGACCCTTCCTGTATTTCTGCAATAAAACAGTCACTGATTTAAAAAGGTAAGGATGCTTTCTTTAATTTGTAAGTTAGTAACTGTCACTCTACAGATGCATGGCCTGACAGATTTACATGGATGGAGAGTGTTCATTATCCCAAAGATGACAGGACAGGAGGTCTTCTAGTGATCTGTGGGTAATAGATTTCTAAAGTAATCCCACAAAGAATACATCATGATGAAATAATGCACCATGCCCATGAATGAAAACAGATGTTCTATAGAACGTTTTTTGGTTTTCTTTTTCCAAACGCACAGGCAATATTTATTACATGGGCTTCACAGATTCTCCATGGCTGTTACCAAAGGGTTAACATAAATAGCAGGAGACTGTCTTATTTCAGTTGAATACATACACATCAAATAAACCCCACAATTTTCTTGCATTGAATCTCTTGTTACTAAGACCAGTCTCTATTTTCAGGTTATCGTTCATATTGCGACTATTATACATTATGATCAGAATCTGCTCTTTAGCAGGATTCTCAGGTGATTCTCATTCAAGAAAGGGCATGGGAGTGGTCCTCAAGGTCATGACTCCACTTGTGAGGAGACAGAGTAGTTCATGGTGGGCCAGACTTCTTTTTGAACCCGTGTCCTGCTTTGCTAATACTGCTCATCCATGCTTGTCCTGCTTTCTCCGTTCCTAATGAATGCTTTCTTCTGACTGTTGACACTCAATGTTTCTGTGACGACCTTGGCCTCCCATTGATACTCAGTATTTCTATGACTGCCTTGGCCTCCCCATTGACATCTGGCTCATCTGTAGAAGGTAGATAGGTGACACATATGAGCAACTGAAAGTCTTCCTACACACTGGGCTGTGTAGCAAGGCAATGCGGTGAGCACAGTGGTGGCGGCCCAGTCTTCAAAAGTACTGGACAACCAGTTTGTCAAATGGATAGGAGCAGATACTATCACATAGTTTGGCTGAAAGGTCACATTCTGGCTGGCACTAAAAGATGCATAGCAGCAGAAAGCTAATGGCTCGGGAAACTGAGCTCTGGATTGCTCTTGAGTGTTCTTCTGCTCTTCTCTCCCACCGACTTCTGCCTTGCTACCTGTAGCCTTATTGTGACAACATGCTGATAACCTCACACTGGGACTTGTGCCCCACAAAATGGCCCCAGTTCTCTTGCTGGGTGGCTTGGCCAATTCGGCCATTTCGCAAGCACCCCGTGCTTCCTTCATTCCATGACCTCAGTCTCAGTGTCTTCAAATTGAACTCTTTTCCAAATAAATAACAATGCGTTTCCTTCAGACCTCTTCCCAGTTGGGTGAGAACCCCTTTTAACCTTAGTGGGACTCTTCTAGTTAGGAAGGTGGCAAGGGCCATTGATTTGGTTTTATCAAATGGAGCACAATAGGATTAAGTAACTTGTTTCCCGAGGTCAGCACCCGGGTTTACAGGGGGCTGAATGTATCAAATAAATGAACGGAAATGATGCAAAGACTGGACGCACTCGCCAGGTGGTGACAAGCCCTCCGAGATAGCAGCGGCAGACACACGGGGAAAGTCCAGACAGCATTCAGGATGGCATCGTGCCTATGGGCTGGTGGTTAGAGAAGATGTCCCACAGGAAGGGGTGGGAAATAATAAGACTTTCATGACTTATTATAACTTTATATATAAACCGGGCTGCACTGTGGCAAAAATAGTGGTCACATAAATAAGAAAAAAATTTAATGGAAAATGTAACTAAAACAGATGATTCCTTTCCTGGAGATTAAATTTCTCCCAATTAAGATAGTTATTTCCATGTTGGGGTGTGGGGAGTTTTTCTTTCTAGATTAATGAGTAAAACAAAATACGATGAGCAGGAAGGAGCCTACTCCTGGAAAAATAATTCAGGATAAACATACTTAACAGGGCCTTAAAGTTACTGTCCTACATTTCCTTCTGCAATTCCAACCCAGTTCTCCTTCACTTGCCCACCCTGTAGGTCGTTTTCATTCTCTGTTGCTTTCCAAGAGCGGAATCTTGCCTCTTTCACCTCTTCCTTTCTCTCTCATGAATAATTTCCTCCTGGCAGAAAAGCCCGGGCCAAAAAGCCTTCACGATTTCCATGACACTGCTTCTTCATGTTCTATTGTAGTTCTTTATTCTACCCTGGGGACAGCAACACCCAATTCCTGAACTGGTTTGTGTTTTTCAGTGTGTGAGTTAGCAGCGCTAGCTCATTTAAAAGCAAAAGCTTCCCTTTCAAATCAACAGACAAACATTGGCTGGGTTATAAGCCCATTAGTCAAAAAGAACAAGGACATTTAGGCAGAAAGAGGGTACATTTCATGTCATGGTTCAGGGCTTGGACTCTGTCTTCAGACAGATCCTGATTCAACTCCTAGATCCATCAATTTCTAACTGTAGGAATTTGGTAAATAAATAGTTTTAAGTCTTAGGAGCATTATCAGACTATATAAATAAAGGTGAAACACACATAAAGGGTTGTCATGAAGGTTAAATGAGATTTTTTTTCCCTAAAATCGTGAGCCTTCATTGGAGTTTAGAGAACATCAAATAAATTAGAGATGTTCATGTCAAAGGAAGACTGCTAGACGGTAGATGACGTAGGTAGTAAGACCCTGTGTACCTGTTTTTAAAACAAGTAGATTTGAATGTCAGCTTTGTGGCCTATTTACCAAAGTAGCTCTGAACCTAAATTTAACTTTCAGAAAATATATAAGGACTATGTCATTTTTTGAGCTTGAAAGAAATACCCATAGATTTTACCACATATCGAGTATTTAAATCATGATCTCCTTATATTTGTTTTGTGATGTGTACTCATGAACTATCCAATTCAGGGGTGTCAACCTGGCGGCCCGCAGGCTAGGGGGTAAATTTTTGTGGCCCATGATGCCCTGAAATAAAATAAAAATAGAAAAAATTGTTATGAAGAAAATAGCCCTGAGAGGAGATCGAGGCAATATTCGTAACAACTTTTTCTATTTTCATTTTATTTCAGAGCATCGTGGGCCACAAAAAATTACCTTCTCGCCCGCGGGCCACCAGTTTGACACCCCTGCAATGGATTATCTCAAAAACATGCCCCAAATAAAAAAAAAATGAAGTTTATAATTGTGGGTCACAGGCCACATGAAAATTTGGAGGAGAAAACATGAAAAGTTGTAGAAGTACCTCACACAAAGATGCGTATTGTAGTTTCTTGTATTGTGATTCAATGAGGCCCAGAATTTGATGTCAGCCTTTCTAATGGTCAAAGACAGAAGAGAAGTATGTGTGACCAGCTATAGAATCTGAAGTATTCAGAAAGTAAAAACCAACAAACAAAGAGAGCAAATTCACGGAAGAAAAACAGTTGTTTCTTAGCTTTTTGTTTGTTTTCTTATGACATCAGAGGTAGCTGACTTTTGCTCTTGGTTTGGTTTATTTTGCTCTCCTCTGGAGGCTCTTTGCTGGGTCAGCACAATGTCACATGATAGGGTAGAAATTCTGCTGGTCCCTTAAGGTGAAGGGTATGGTAGAGCCTCCCCCGCAGAAGTCAATTATCCGCAGCGCGGAGCGGAGCCTCCTGTCCCAGCTGGCGGGCAGCTGGCGTGCAGGCCGCCTTTCTGATGAATGGAGTCATTACACTGTCTCCTGTGTTCTAGACCACCCAGCACCTCCTTGGCGTTGTCTGTAGATGAGAAGAATGGCCCCTTTGTTAAGCTCGCCAAGGCTGTGCTTCTGCAGTGTGACCCACTGAAGAACTGTTTCTGGGCTGAGCCATTTACTCTCTGAGCATGTGGCCTTTTTGGAGCACGAGTGCTGTCCAGAGATGAGAAAAGACCTCAGTCACCAAAGGTGCTCAGAGCAAGTGTAGCTCCCTCCCACCCACTCCAGCGCCATCCCCGTGGTCACCGACCTCGACCCCATTTACTGAGAACTCGGTCTATAACAGATGTGTTACCTACATTAGCTCAGTTCATCTGATCACCAAGTCTGTAAGTCTAATTCTTATTTTATGTAGGAGAAAGCCGAGAACCATAGATAAAATAATTAGATTAATATCACACAGCAGGGAAGTTGCAAAGTAAAGATTTCTATTCCAAAGTCTGTGCTCTTCCTCATATGTAATCATAACCCCATAGAACAATATTGCCAAAGGACCTCAGAAATCAGAGATCTCAATTGCTTTACTCATTTATTCAACAAATATTTGCGTACCTGCAGTGGACCAGATATTAATCTGGGCAGTGGAGTGAACAAGATATAAAAAGGCTCCTGTCTTTTGGAAATTGTATTCTAGAGGTGGACATAGACTATTAAAAAATTTATTTGGCTTGAGGTCAATTAACAAATTGTGCTTTTTAAAAAAAAAATTGTCTCCTAGGTCAGGATTTTTTGCAGCAAAGTCAGTCTCGGGCCACAGTTTTTTGAAGCTATGGAAATAGATGTCCTGGGAAATTTAGTCCATGCTAATCATAACATTGTGAAGAATATTATGTCTCCTTGTTTTTGTTGTTTTTCAAAAACATCACCCAAATATTTTTCCAGTAGCATTTCACGCAGCATTCTAGAACCACAGACACTGGTAAAAACGGAGCCTTCGCATCTTCTCTTTTAGATTCATCACAACTGAGACAGAAAGTTGTTCGGCCAAGTTCAGTGTATAAATCCATGTGGTAAAAATTGAAAGTGTTTCTTAAATAGTTTGGAATTCCTCCTTGCTGATTGTGTAAGCAGCAGTAAACTGGTAATGATGAATGATTTGTGTTTTTTTTAAGTGGTAAGATTCTTTGATTTGCTAAAAACAGGAAATGGCAATTTGTGTCTGTCAGTTTCATTATTGCAGGGAATGTAGTATTTTTTTTTTGGAATTTTGGTTTCTTGGTATTTCCTGGTCGACTTTGTATGCCATTGTTTTGGTGGGTGTTAATTTGTAATTTAGACCAGCTTCATCTAATTGTAACGTTTTCTCCGATCAAGATTCCTCTGTTAAAAAGTGACTCTAATTCTTTATAAATATTTGAATAGGTTAATTGGACCAAAATATTGTTTATAGTATAATAGGAATATATAGACACTCTGAAGTTGTTCCCATTTAAGTATTCACACATCTGTTGTTAAATTTCACTGAGCCAATCTTTAAATGTAGCTCAAAGACCTTTTTTTATAATTTTTGTACAGTTTCTAGTTTGACAATCCAATTTTTTCTCTTGCTAAAAAGTTCATCTTGATTTCTTTTCTATCATTGTCAAGTTCAACTTTTCTAGAGTACAGGAATCACAGCACTAGTGAAACAATCTTTATGCAGACCACTTCAGGAAGTGTATGTTGCTTGTTTGAATTCTGGTCTAAACTTTTAGAGTTGTCTTTTTCATATCGAATTCAACATGTCTTCAATTCATTCACATTTCAGAGACTCTCCAAAGCATTCAACCTCCAAGCAACAAAGTCTCTGTTCACTAGTTTAAAAGGGACTTAATTAAATAAAATAATTGACATAGCGAGTAACTGGCATCAACAGGTCTGAGACCAAGCACAACTAAATTGGTAAACGTTAATCTGACTGGTCAAGAGAGAACACCATCCTGTAGCGTGTGCCAAGAACAATAATAGTTAATCCAGCAAGTCAGTTAACGGAGGGTAAAAGAGTTTCTTTTGTATTATCAGCAATTGAAGTACTACTGGTAAGTGACATACATGTTTTAAAAGCTATAACTTCTGATTGATTTTCTAAAATATTACTGATGTGTAATCTCATTTTATTACTAATATTTAGTATTAGTTATATTTATATAACATACTTATATATGTATATATTTTATTATAAAATATTCATGAGATTGATGTCATTAATATGTTTAGTGGTCATTTGTAGTTTCTTTTTTTTATAAATTATCTATTCAAATCCTTTATCCACTTTAATTTTCTTTTTTTATTACTTTATAAAAATTTTGCACATGGTGTCATGTATATACAAGAGGGCTGTCTGGAAAAAATCCAGCCATGGTGAGTATATCGAGAATGGCTACATGGCTGGATACTTTCCAGACGGCCCTTGAATAGCAACTACCGGTATTTTCTCAAACTTCTTTTACTTTAACCTCAGTTAAGGTGTTTTTGTTCATCTGAGTTAAACAAAGAATGAGAAATAAATTGTTTTTATTTTTATAAGATATTGTTGGATTTTCACTACATTATCACAGTAAAAACAAATATGCATGGTATTAAATGGGGGGGGCGGGAATCAAAGGAACCGATAAAGGCATATTTTGATGAAGTTAGTAAACTATAAGGATAAAGGAACATACCGGAATGAAGTTTCTAGGCTGAGAGTACTGAAAAAGAACACAGAAGTTCTCACCTGCAGACATTGCTTTAACAATATTAGAGAACAACATAATTTTTTTTTTCAATTCTACATAGATATGATAGGAAAATTGTATGGCCCAAAATTTTCCATCACCAGCAAAATCACTGTGTTTGAAGATAGCAACAGGGGAAGCCGGGATGGCTCAGTAGGTTAAGTGCTCACTTTGCAGCCCTGGGGACTGAAGATCAAATCCTGGCCCTGGCCCGTGTGGACCCATGTGCTGAACAGGGGAGTGCCCCCAGTTCAGTTCTCACTGGGGTGAGTCCCCGGCCCAGTTCCTGCCCTGTGCAGCCCCACACCCACCTGTGGAATAAAAGTATGTGGGAAAACCAATGATGTGCAACTATGGAGACTGTTCTGGGCCCTCCCCCTTCTCTCTGTCTCTGTCTCTGTATCTCTCTCTTTCTCTCCCTCTGTCAAAAACAATAAAAATAAATCTTAAAAAAAAAAAAGACAGCAACAAAATGATTCTCATGATAAGAACTCTTTAAAAACCAGAACATCTGTGATCTTGAAATATGTGCTTGAAATAATAATCAAAATAAAGATGTCATAAGTGAGGAATTTATGGTTTATGAATAGAGGTAGTAAATATGGAATCAATTTAAGTATGGTATCATGTCAGAATAGATATTTCAATATATAAAATAATAGGTATTAAACTCTTATTGTTAAGGTTCACATTCATTCCCTAGTTTCAGTTTAATGTAACTTTATTCTCCTTTCTTTCTCCCTTTCTTTCTTTCTTTTTCATTTTAAGATGTCCAAAAACAACAGTTAAGAAACATTTACTTCCTCAAATAAATTGAATAATCGCCTACATTGTGTCTGAATATTTTTCACCTTTGCCTTTGCAAATAAAAAGCATTTTTAACTTTTTAATTTTTCTGTTGGTTTTAATAACTTGAAACCATGGTCTAGTCTCTGAGTTTCTACATTGTCATCTACATACAGAGATAGACGTTATACTATGTAGTGTTTCCGTAAGAATTAAATGAGACAGGGCATGTGGAAGTACCTTCAATGCAGCAGGAGCTCAACAACTGGCGCTTGTATCTGAAGACATAATTGAGTCGGTACAGGACCCCCTCCCAGACACATAAAAACACCCAGTAAATATTTTTATGACACACCAGACCATAATTTCCTAGAGAACTGGGACACTGTCCTTTTTATCTCTGCCTGCTTGAGTCTAATACCATGCCTAGCCCATAACCACCACCCAGGGGATGTGTACTGAATCCAGTTAGAAAGGGATTTATAGAACTCCCTCCATTCTCCCTCAAGAAGAGAGTTTGCTTAGAAAATAGATTTCCAGTTTCCATTTGTTTCAAATTAGTGGTACACCAAGGTTGTTCAAACTACATGATCAGTGAAGACACAGAAGGTCAAATCTTTCTCCTGATTCAGGAACTACCTTGTTCGGTAGTTCCCAGCATGACAGTGTTTCCTGGAAAATGTTTAGGAAGATAAGGGCTTTTCTTAGTCATCTCTGTAAACACATTTGGAACATTTAATATGTGGCTGACACTATGCTAGGCGTTTTCACCATGATTATCTCACTTAATTTTCATTATAATTTTTCAGTTGGATGTAACCGACCATATTTTGTGGATGAGAAATGAAGCACTGAGTATATTCAGAGAATTTCCTGCACCTCATAAATGACAGAGCACGGGTTGTGTTCCCTAGTCGCTCGGATTCTGCATCTAGTTCCCATTCCTTTGTGTTCTAGCCGCCTGACAAAGAACAACTTAAAAAAACGCAGTCTTTCTGTTTCTCTGTCCCTCTTCTCGCCCTTCTCCAAACATTGCTCATACAATGGAATGGAATGCTAAGGAGATATAAGTAAATTCTTTTCTTTTGGAATTCCTTTCTCTTTGGAGTTGTTCCCAGTTCTTGGGTGAACCATGGTTCAACTTCAGCATCCTCTCTTTGACCTCACATCCTCTCAGATCCCTTTTCCAAGAATCCTCTCCAACCCCATGTGATGAATCACCTGGTTTGCCTCAAGACAGCAAACAACATTCTAACCACAGTGTCATTAGCTATAGTGAAATTCTCTCGCGAAACATATATTCAGCTTTAAATATCTTATTGGAAAAAAGAGTGCCTAGGAAAGTAATGGCTGTCTAATGTTTTTTTCCTTTAATGCATAGAACACCCCGCAGGTAGTGAAATGAAGAGGTCATGCGAACTTTTATCCATGTAGTCATCCATTTATTTATTGTGTTCACTCTGCACAAGGCATTCTATTAGATTAAAAGAACACAAAGGTGAAGGTATGTTCTCTGTACCTAAGAACATCAAAATCTTGTGGGGGAAGCAAATAAGTAAGTATTCTAAAATACTATGATAAATTATAGGAGAGAGCGAGATGGTATACAGCAGAGTAAGGGCACAGGCCTTGAGACGAAGGAGTCTGCATTTGAATCTGGCTTCCACCTTTACCTGAATGCACGCTCTCATGCAAGACACAGGTGTTTTGAATCTCATTTTTCTAACATGCACAGTTTAGATAATAGCATCTACCCATATTATCATTATGAAGACTGAACAAAAGCACATGGCATATGACCTGAAAAGATAACCCCGGATCTGCCACATCCTAAGGCATGAGAGAAGAGGAGTGCTAATAATAATAAAGTAATTGTTCTCAAAATTAAACCTAGACTAAGATCCAAAATGGAGAAAGCTTTCACATTTTTGTGACTAAATTACGCAAAAGTTGAACTAATGGTAGACTTATGTGTTTGATCCAGTAAGACCTAAATTAACAAAATATTAATAATTAAGGAGGTGTGTGTGTAATGGCAGAGAGAGGACATTTATCAGACCTTACTTGACTGCTCATCTAATTGGTTCCGTCACCACAAACGCATCCTGCCCTCACAGTTCAAACTATTCTAAAACGATTTAAAAGTATCTTCTCAGATGTGGTCACACATACTAAAGGGGAAACGACGGGAGAGAACGACGAATTCACCTGAGGAAAAGCGTCGTAGCGATGAAGTCTAGTAGATACTAGGCCACCTTTGAGGCAGCAACTCCCATGCCACTAAAATTATTCAAATAACGTTGCTGGATCCCTTGTCACAAGCTTAAGGGAGAATTCCAGTGTCTAGAGAAGTTTGAGAGAGAACTTGAGGCTTTACTAGTCATTCTGATCTCTGGGAATTCATGCGTCGTAGCCTGAGCCTCCTTCCCACGGGGCGCCCAGGATCCTGGAGAAGCTGTTTCATTTGGCCCTCGGCTTCGAAGGAAGGCTGGTGGGGTCTGGGCACCACGTTTCTCACCACTGACTCACACTCAGAAACGTCACAGGGGAAGGGAGGAGACGCGTCCATCGTGCTGAATTCTGAAATATGGGCTCTAGTTCCAATGCTGTTTTGCTGTTGCTATTTTTATTTTTGTCTTTAAAAATAGTTACAAGGTGATTGTCTCTGACTTCTCTTGCACACAGAACCTCCTCCCTCAGCCTCCCCCAACCCTTAGAAGTTAATGGAGGCTTCTTAGTGGTCAGCTCCTATAAGAACCCTCGGGATTCACCTAGGATGCTCCAAGAGGCCCCTTACGGTTACACAGGAAGGCCAGAAATAAAATGGTGCAAAGGAAAGACAGCCCACAAAGGAAAGACTCAAACTGCATGGTCACTGCAGCCCAGAGACCCCCCCTGGCACTGCTACCGGCCACAGTGGGGAGTTGCTGTGCCCACATTTGGCTGTAACTCCTTTCCCTGAGTCTAGACCTGGTTTCCTGCAGTTTCCTCAAGATTAGCATGTGGAGTTGGGAGACGAGGTGGGGGCCTCTCTGCCGTTAGAATGGGTCCTGGGCCCCAGCCTTCTGGGAACGACTCTGTATGTTGTCACAGGGAGGATGAGCACTTGAGGAAACTGTGCTACTGTAATAAACCTCAGTGTGTTTGGACTCCCCAGGTTGAAGCACTAGGTTTCTATGGGCATGGCTGTGGGCAAGGTAATGCATCTCTCTCTCTCTGTGGTTTAGGGGTTATAAGATTCTTACCACAGGGCCTGGTACATAAGTGCTCAGTTAAGTTGGCTATCGATGCTGTTATCGCTGCCATAACACATACAATAAAGCCCCTTGAGCTTTTCGGTCTCACTCACGTGGTCACAGCTGGCATCCGCATCATGCCCACACACTCACCTAAATGAATGGCTGTACCCCTCTCTTCCCACCCAAGGCTAATTTCTAGCGTCTACTACCCTACCTGCTGCTTCTACCCTGCTCCGAGCATCTCGGGTAAGCTCACATCAGACATCTGCGTGGGTACCCGACTCCCCTACGTGCTTGGGAACCTTCTCATCGGGGATCATTGTGCCATGTCTTTACTGTCGCTGGGAATCTCTCTGTTTCAAGGCCCAGAACGATCCAGTCTTCCTCGGGACACCTTGCCTGACCACAGGCTCCAAGGTGTTCTCTCCAGTCAAGATGAAGTCCTCTGCTCCGCATTGTTACGACCCCAGAAGGCTGGGCTCACTGGCGTGTCAGGTTTATTGTTCTAGTCTCTGCTTCAAAGTGTTTGTCTTGCCTCACTATTCCAGTGTATACACCTGAGCAGCAGATGTCCCTTATAATCATCCCAGCCAAACCACTTTGCATTTTAGAGAGCTTGAGAGCCGTCTCTGTGGTAAGTAGAGCAGCCCCATCATCTTTATCTCACATCTGAAGATAAGCCAGGTGGCTTTCCGGAGGAAGGGACAAGGGAAAGTTGACGAATGGAGTCCCTTTCTCCTGCCTCTGTCTCCATATCTGCCTCCCTCCAACATCAGAGTCTGGCAAAACTGGCAGGTTGCTGAACGTCTGTGGCTGATTCGTTAGGACTTCTCTTCTCCATAAGCCTCATGAACTTCGGTTGAAGAGATGACATTGTTCAGCCGGGTGGTTCAGGAAATCACTGGGATCACACGGTCTGCAAAAGAAAGTGAGTTTTGGAGCTCTCCGCTCACTGTTCCCGCACCTCTGTTTCTAAAAACGTTGCAACCCTGAGCCTGGGTGTCCCATGAAGGACCGCCAAAAATAAAAAGGCACGGCCTGGAGTCACCAACGAAGCATCTGGAGCCGCTTCATCAACCATCCTCATGCTACAGAGGAAGACGCAGAGTCCAAGAGAAGGAAGTGAGCACGGCCAAGGAGCAGGAAAGGATGTCGGCCGCCAGGGTTCCCCGGGGACTTCAGGCTTATTTGTTTCAGGGATTGGCGTTCCCTCCACCGATGCCGTTCATTTTGAAAGATGTCATCCCAGGGACATTCACGAGGGCCTGCTATCTGCAAAGTACTTTGCCAGATACTCTTGGAAATAAAAGAATTATTAAACAGTCTTGACTTCATCCACAAAATGTTTCCTGTGCAAGAATATCCATATTATATATTTTAAAGCTAGGACTTGGTAAG
This sequence comes from Craseonycteris thonglongyai, assembly GCA_004027555.1. Classification (NCBI taxonomy): domain Eukaryota; kingdom Metazoa; phylum Chordata; class Mammalia; order Chiroptera; family Craseonycteridae; genus Craseonycteris; species Craseonycteris thonglongyai. The sequence continues at coordinate 251,742 of PVKE010000006.1, read as the reverse complement.
GCTACATGCAAGTGTGTCTACACACCTGCATATGTAATAAAACATTTATGCATACTTACGTGAATAATCATAGATGGCTACGTCACACAAATAACTATACATACAAAGTATGACACATTTATGCATAATATATATGTATATATGCGTGCATATGAATGAGCTTCACTATACCTCTATGTAGAAAGTTAGTAAGAGCTGTGTATATTTTGATAATATGTATGCCAACTATAGGCAAGGTATACATGTATGCACTTGTTCAGATGCATGTGTATACACAGATGTGCGTATATGTACACATACACATCTACAAAGCAGAGAGACAAATGGATACATTTAAATACATATTTGTGTGACACACAGAGTGTGTATATACATACACAGAGACAGCATATTTATATCAATCTACGTCTAAATCGACTTGAATTGTTTTAAACTTTAGAACTCGTTCCTTTGGTTGCCCTTCCTTGTCTCTTTGACATCCTCCACTTCGCCCCACTTCATCAGCAAACCCCCTGAGATGCGGTTATTTATGGAAATGCCTGCACACACCCTCATTCTTCACCCCACACGCCCTGTTTGGGCCCAGGCTGTGTTCCGGGGTGGAGTTCAAAAACCCAAATGTTCAGACATACCCAGGAGTGGGAACAAACAGGAAGAGGCTGGGGCTGGAAGGGACGCCCCACCGAGCCCTGACGGGGCGTGAGGAGCTGGGCTGCACAGCAGGACTGCAAGCTCTCTTTCCCCACCTGAGGTGTTTCCATCCCACCCGCATGGCTTTCCAGCCGGCCCACCACGTGGGACTGCTGAGTAAGCACAGGCCCCGGAACCCCAGGTGAGCTGGGACAGTGAAGGAAAGTATCATTGTAATGGCGAAAATTGCATGAGGTGTTAGGAAATGTAACGCTACTTATTTATATGTGTCGCTTCCTCAAAGAATAAATAACATTCCCAGCAGGGGGATGGTTTATTGATGCATCTGTGCATCTGACAAATACCTACTTTGCACTGACTGAACAGTGCTAGGCAGTGAAATACAGAGAGGAGCCTGCCCCCAGGGGAAACAGGCAGCACGCTGCACAGTGCTACCTAGGGTGTGCACGCTCTGGGAAGGGTCCCCGTGAGCGGTGAGCAGGTGCAGGAGTGAGACAAGAAAGACAACAGGAAGGACACCCCAGACAAAAGGAATGGTGTGTGCAGAAACGTGGAGACAGGGCAAGGCGATACTGGGGAAGGACAATTACTTGTGGCTGCAGAGGGGAGCCAGCAAGGCTCGTGGGTGTGCTAGGAGACAGAAGGAAGAGAAACGGGCCTAACACCGAAATCCCAAACACAGGACTTTGCACTTATCTTAACATCAATGAGGTGCCACTGCAGTGTCTCCACAAGCCTAGAAGTCCGAGTCTGCAATCCTCGAACACAGTGACGACAAAGAACTGCACACGTCATTGTCTCCCATTTCTCATTTGGTGTCAGTGATAGCAAGACGGCATTTGATGAGGGCTTTATGATTCATCGTTCAACTTAGGCCTATGTGTGACTCAAACCGAAGGAAAGGCAATACTGAAGTCCCCGCTTCTTTACTAAAAATCCATGTACAATACTTTGCATGCTGCACGAGCAGCACACTGGTACAGCCTTCAGGGACAGGGACTGCACTCAGGGGCCCAGTGAATGGCCTGTCTGCAGGCCCACTGCACCTTCACAAGTGGCTTCTAGAGCTCCTTCCAGTTACAGACGGACTCTATTTCTGTGCTTGACTATTCTACCAACCAGACACCACACAGGGTTCTACCTTGTGCTGTCCCGTAGGACGAGGTGGAGGTGGCAGTGTGACAGCTGAGCATCCAGGCCTGTGTTCTTATGCTCTTGCTCATGGGCCCCCGCCATCCCCAGAGAGCAAGCCCAGGTGGGCATGCTGGAGGCTGAGAGGCTACTTGGCACAGGGCGTGGCCTTCCCAGCTGGAACCTTCCAGAACCGGCCTGCCCAGCAGCTGACCAAAGACCCAGGAATGGGCGGAGCCTGGTTCCAATCAGCAGAACTTCCCACCTCGCCCATAGAGGGACAAGTGAAAATAAACACTGAAGGCTGTCACCGAGGGTGTGTGGTTGGTTGTCAGATAATCGACGCGGGTTGGGAATTCAAATGACCAGCCTGAGCCCAAGTACCCTCACTCCCGAGAGATGCGTTCTTGTGAGAGGCCGTCCTTCATCCTGAGCCGCACCGTTATTTTCTATAAAACAGGGATAACCACGCCCACCAGCAGGACGTGCGAGGACCTGAGTGACACACAGAGCGCCGGTGATGCAGATTTTCTCTGCGTCCAGGTGGGAGTCCTTCCCCAGTGGCCCTCGCAGTACAGGCTGTGGAAAGACACGCTCCCAGTGAAGGCCAGCAAACCAGCGCTGGGAGGTGAAAGGGGTCTGGGGGCTCTGAGCCCCTCGTCTTCAACCCAGCTGACCAAACCACCAGCTCTTTTAAGCCCGGCCGCTGAGAACCAGCCTCCACACCGTCACGGCCCCAGCGCTAGGGGCCAGCGGGCTCGTCGGCGTGGACAGGGCCATCTCTCCCAGATGGCCCTGAACGCCCTGCCTGCCTAGGGACCTGCTCACAGCTCAGCCTCGGTTAGCCCTGGGGAGCCCCGCTCGGACCACCCAGGCGCCTTCACTGATGCATTCAGCTGCCTAGTTGCCGCCTGAACTGACCAGAGCGCCGGTCCCAGCGGCCTGGGCTTGCCGGGGGCCCTGACTTTGGCTCTCCGGTCACTCCATGGGGGAGGCAGCGCCTTTGATCTACAAAGCCCACGTCCACTTTGATGCGGGCCACCTTCGGGGTCCATCTGTCCGCAGCTGGCCCTTCCTGCCATGTCAGTCACCTGTGCCTGAGACAGACTTTGTCCTGTTTCCAGATAGAGAGACTACTGGTATGTCAAAGCCAAAAACGTGATTGAAGAGAGATCTGATGTGTTCTGTGAGCTTGGGCGTGTTGTTTAGGATCTTGTGAGCAACAGGAAAGGAAGAACTTCAATTCCCTGGTATCCTACCCGGCCCTGAGAGGTGTTACATCCATTATCACAAACAGCTTGGAATCCAAGTTGAACGCCAACATTTTCTCTCTGTGCGACTATGGAAAAGTCCACACATTTCTCAAACCTTTGTTTTTTCATCTCAGGAATAAGAGCCACTTCTTTATTAATAATATATGTAAAGTGGCTGGCATTTAAGTATTACTATTCATAATTCTCATACCAATTGCGTAATTAAGACATCGCCTGCCAGTTTAGAGGGGAAGACATAGACACTCAGGGACCCAAGTTGGGTAAGAGCTGGAGGTGAGATTTGAGCCCTGGTCCACCTCCCAATACCGGGGTTTCCTGCTGTCACAGCACCTGCTGTGGGCTAAACACACGTGTCGGCAGGTTGCGTGGTTCTGCTGGGCCCCTCCTCTGTTTGGTTCAGTTGGTGAGGCCACTTCTCCGAGTGCAGCAAAAACGGACTGCCTAAAATGAACTCGCATCTCTATTGCGTGAGTCACTCCCTAGGAACTCTCAGCTATGTGTGTGGTTAACGTTCCAGATAATGCATATCTTTATTCTCCAGCTTTCAAAAGTCTTTAGCTTTTCCATTTTGGATAGAAATCTTCCTAAAATGATTTGTATAGTACTATGCTTTCGTAAGAGAGCTGATTATAAACTTTTCCTGATGGTGTGCTGTCATTGTTATGACTGTCACACCAGTATGACTATCAATTATAAAGCTCCACATTACAGCGCTTCTGACTGCCCACTTCCCCCGTTCTCCCTTCAGACTCTCAAAGCTTGTCCATGTTTTTCTCTAGCAGCTTTTCTCCACTTCTGTGGGCAAGAGCAGTACTCCTCGGCATCAGGGGGACTGTCATTACCTGGGAAGTTTGTTAGCCATGCAGAGAGCAGGGCCTCACCCACAAGATGCGGTAGGTCTGGGGTGAGGCTCAGAACCTCCCAGTTTTAACAAGCTCCCCAAGGATATGCTGGAGCAGGTGGTCTGAGCCTCATACTGTGAGAAATAGTATGCTGTGGGCTGAAAACCAAGGGATTCAATCATGTATCTATTCCACAAATATTTTCCAGGTTAGGTACTAGGTTCAAGACCTGTGGGGATACACTCTGCTGACCTGTCAACCCTGGAAGGTTCGTAGTCCAGTGAGCTCCCAGCCCTAAAACCTCCAGCCATCCGTGTAGGGCCCAGGGCAGTAAGAAGTTTGCACTTGAAGGCCTCTTACCCCATTGCGGCTCGCTAAATGTCTAAAGGGTGGATGCCTGCTCCTGGAGCCCTGATGTCAACATAGGCCGAGGGAACAGAATGTGCAAAGTCGGGGTCGAAATGGGGATGCGGAGATGAAGGAAGTGCAAGAAGAAGGCTATGGCAGGAATGTGGGGGGAGACTAGGCAGCAGCTGAACAAGACCTCATGCTGACTATCGTCACCGCTCTGAGGGGCAGGCGGGGGGCACTCTGCAGGGAATCCGGAGCACATGGAAGCTCTTCATCAGCACAGTGGCATGATGAAAGCTCAGCTGTAGAAAAATGAAGTGTCTCAGGCTCTCCGGACGCCTGCGTTTGGGTCTGTGTCCTTGAACTCAGAGCTCCTTACTAGTCAGAACCACTTCCTTAGAGCATCAGGACCAGGTGGAAGTACAGAGAAGCCCACGATCTTACGGATCTATACTAGTCAACCACAGTGACCTACGTGCTCGCAAACTAGAGAGCCTTCTAGGACCACTTTGCAGTTATTGTCTTGAACACATGATTGTATGTATGATTTCCAAAGCAACCCTCATTTTACAGAAATGAAAACTAAGGTAGAATGGTTCAGTGATTCACGCACAATGATTCAGCGACTTGCTAGAAATCACTCAGGTCGCCATGGCGCATCCTGGATTCACGGGAACAGCGTTCAGCTAGCACCACTCTGTCACCGTCCCGGCTCATTCGGCCCCTTTGCCAGAAGCCTATGAGCACTTGTCCTCCCTGTGTCCCATGGACCCATCTTGGAGCTCCCAGTCTTCCGACTCAGGCTCCTAGATGCCTCTTCCTGGGGTGACACTTGGGCTGCACGTACAGAAACTTATAAACCAACACGTCTACTTCTGAACCCAGAGGCAGGTGAACCATAAAACATGTGTTCCATGAGAAATCATTTGTGCAATGGCAAAGACAAGAACAGCAACAATGGAAAGGATGTAGAAACGTCAAGTGAAGTTTTTGAAGTTTAAATGCTTATTAATACCATTTGGGAACTGGCTGTGTTAAGTGCGGCCGTAAAGGAAGGAGAAATCCCTCTTGTCTTTCCGCCCTTCAAAGTCCCTCTGTGTCACAGCTGTGAAATTTCAGTGGGGAGGGGGTGGGAGTCCTCTAGAGAAGACATTTCAAAGGCGGAATCTCATGCTGGAATGAGACAGTGCAGTCCCGGGGGCAGGGGGCGGGGGGTAGGAAGGGGCGCTGAGCCTTTCTTTCTAATTGAATCCTCCTGTTTTTCATGTTTGGCCTCCCAGCATTGCTCTTAGATCCTCGCATCCCCGCCACCCCCCACCCCCAGCCCTGGCGCGAATGCAAGACACATCTAGAGAACTTGATAAAATACATACTGAATGGGATTCTTCCAGTATCGGAGTGTCGTCTTCTACGCTCACATTTTGTAATTAAGAACTTTCTAGAAGCAGCTTTTAGAGAAGTGAGCCCAAGTTCAAGAATGGTTGAGCAAAGTAGGTGCCCCTGGAGGTGATTTTAAGCTGGACATCTACTTGTTCTCCGGTCACAGATCACTTCCATTCAGTCTCCCAGGGAATTTTTTCACCGAGGCTGAAGAACCCATACCTCATCCGAACGTCAGTTGGGTTGACTTATGTTGCTTTTTAAAATACAAACACCCCAGAAAATGTGCAAAGGCTTTTCTTCACCAACACTTGCCTACAAATTTATTTCATCTGTGTGCTTCCTTTCTAATGCCTGGCTCTCCGTAATCAGTTCAAACAGTAACGTTTGATGAGTAAGGGTAGTGCTGGCGGGTGGCAAGGAACGGGGCAGAGGAAACAGAACTAAAACTCAGAAGAAAACAAATACTTCCCAAGAGGAAAGGTGTCACTCTCAGGAGGTAAGCACTTCGTGGGGCATGGGTCACTCCGCCATGGCTCTCAGACACGACCACCTCCTTGGGAACTTTGTGCTAACATCCCACTGGCTCTTTCTGTGCAGCGTGGAGACCCTGGCTTTGCATTCTTTTCTCAGTACCACCCTCCTCCCTCTTTAGAATCACGCCTCTCAAGTCTAACCTGACTACTTTCTCACTCCCGTCTTCACCGCACATTCACCCGACAAGCGCTAGGAGTTACTCCTCGTCCCTGCTGCTCCATTGAGTGTATTCCTTCCAACGCTGACTTCTGTGCTGGATCAGCCAGCTTCATTGGACACCCCTGACTGTTCTCTTCACTCCCTGTGCCTTATGACCCTGCCTCTCCTGACCGCCCCCCACATACACACCCCCCATGGTTGCTCGCTCTCGGTCTCTTTTGCAGCTCCCTCTCACCTTTCACCTCCTGCAGGCCACCGTCCAGTTGTTCATTCCACCCACCTTTCAGAAATTGTCCCTTGCGATGATCGTTAGAAGAAGGATGGCTAGCATCCGCATGCGGTCATCCACGCAGTGTCTGTCATACATGTCGGTGCCTGCCACAGTTCTCTATCTTCTGCTACCACCCCAGCACGAGCTGCTGCCATCTCTCGCCTGTTCTGTTGTGACAACCAGCAACAATCTTTCTGTTTCTCCCCTTCCCCCTGCAAATTGTTCTCCACACAAAAGCCAGAGTGGCATCTCAGAAAAAAAAAAAATCAGATGATTCACTTCCTGGGGTTCACAAACTTCTTAATTTTATCTTATTTCTGCGACACTATCTTATCTAATGTTTTGTTGATATTCTGTCTCTCCTCAACTCCCACTACAGTATACATTCATGATGTGAGATAATTTTATAATTTTCATATTCTTATTCCAAGTGTCTAAATTATGCCTGGCACAAGGTTGCCCCAAGGTACATTTGATTGAGCCCAGTGTATGAGAGGTGAGGTGTGTACCTAAGAACGGAGTCCATGAATGGAACAGAGGTGCCAGACTTCTCCTATATGATGGCCGGCACATACCTCGAAGGGCAGGCCATAGGGCCTGAGGGATCAGACCAGTGTAGGCACCAAGTGAAAGATGCAGACACCCACTGTCCTCTTTTCAAACCTAAACTCTGAGCTCTTGGTTAAGAGACCGAGGAGGCTAAATTTGAATCTTTTCTGGTGTAGATGATAGAAATGTGTTGTTGAGTAAGAAAGGACCACTCCATGCCTTCGCATGCTCATCAATAACGTTGGAATAATCCGATCTGCTGAAGAGAACTATATAGGGATGCTAAGGTCACACTGCAGACAGTGACAGAGGTAGAATTAGAAGTCTGGTCTCAGCTGGTCTGCTGTACATTCTGTGTGTGTTCTCTGCATCTCTGTGTGTAGCTGCATCACACCACCTCCAATGACCATTAAACGTGGCCTCATCCAGGAGGAGGAAGAGCAAGAGTTGCCTCTGTGTCTCTGTTCCCGCCTGTGGACCTGCAGCGGCAAAGATGGAATTTCTTATCCCTAACAACTCCGCTCTCATTCTTGAGACTATGACCAGATGGTATGAACAGCTGACTCTCCTTAGAAAAAAACTGCTAAGAAAAGGCAGGAAATGGAAGAACACAAAAATAATTTTCAAACTTTCAGGAGAGGAAACCAAAATTGTGCAGAAGAGAGTAAAAACTATGCCTTCGGAAAACAAAATTTTAGGGGCTGCCGAGCTAGCTCAGCACTTGAGCACTTGCCTGGCACTCACAGGGTCTAGGGTCGATCCCCGGCCCCGGCCCGTGCAACCCCTAATGCTGAACTGTGGCTCAACTGGTAGCCTCCAGGATGACTCAGTGGTGAAGTTTCTCACCCCCCATGTGGGAGGCCCCGAGTTCGGTTCCCATTCTGCGTGGCCCCACACCCACCTGTGTGAAATGAAGTTGTGACAGCTGATGATGTACAACTACGGAGACTGCTCTGGGCCCTCCCCCCTTCTCTCAACCAATAAATAAAAAAAGAAAAGACAACAAGTTCTTGACATTACACCTGATGGGGAAGGTATTGTGAGAAGGCTTTTGGGGACAGTGTCCATGGCGCCATGGTGAGTGACACACAGTTGAAAATGCAGGTGAGCTGACCTGCATCTGAGCAAGCAGACATGAGCAGAAAAGACGTGGCGCCTAGTGAATGGACGAACATGGGCAGGGCTCCTCCGTTACTGACTGTAGCCACTTCCTGCTGAACATATTCGCCAGAGAACACCTTCTGCTTCTAAAATAACTGCCCCTTTCCTAGTCATTGGCTAGTAAATCACATGCGTGGGTGCACCTGCTCGGACGGAAGTAAGAAGACAGGTGTGTGATCAGAGGCACAGAGGGGCCCACACACATCTCCCACTCCTGCAAGGTCTTCCAGTGTGTCCCCATTGAACAGATATGAAGCCTGAGGCTCCGGAAGCTTGAATGACTCCCTCAAGGTGAAGGGATGGTGTGGGGTTGACTTCCAGGGTGGTAAGACGCCAAAACTCAGGACCCATTCATTTCAAAAGAGGTGGCTGACATGATTTTTAATGAACAGCAGAGATGCGCCGGGCGAGCCCTGCACAGGGCTTGGCAGCCTGCCTTCTCCAAGCTGTGTCTGCTCGACCACGCCAGCACCTTGCTGAAGCTCCTGACACTGATCCGAGGTCTGTGCCCCTGTGCCCACCTCCAGCATCCTCCCCCTGCATCCTCCCCAGCTTTGCTGAGAAGTTCAAGTGCACAGACGAGTCCTTAGGCAGCGCCGGAGGTCAGCAAGCAGCCTCTCCGCCAGCCTGTTCCTCGTGGCACAAGGCTGGCCAGGCAGCCACGCTCCTTCCGGAGCTGCCAGCCTCCTTCCGAGCTGCTGGGCCTCTGCGCTGACCACCAGGCAGCCGGCTCAGCGCCGCGGTGCCGCAAGTCCTCACAGCCAGTCCTGCGGGGCGGTCCCTCTGCTTCCCTGCCCTCTCTCTCCTCTCTTCTTTGTTCTCTCCTTGTGCTCCTTCCTCTTCCCCCTTTCTCCTCTTTACCTCTTTTGTTTACAACCTTCCCACATCCTTCTGTACAAGCTACTCTTCTTTCCTATTTCCTTTTAGTCCTTCCTTCTGCACTTCATTCTTTTATTTCCTTCTTCTTTCAACTACTTTCTTCCTTTTCCCTCTTCTTCCCTCCCTCCCTCCCTCCCTCCTTCCCTCCGTTTTTGTTTTGTTTTTTTCTTTCTCTTTTTCCACAGTTCTGCTTGCTTCCTTGCTGTCTGAGCCCCCTGTGTAGTGTTCCTCACAACACATTACGTCGTTTTACACAATAAATAAAACAAAATAAAAAGGCCCAGCCATGCATACACTTGTCAATGTTCTAAAGATCTCGGTTTCCTAGAAGCCGTGCCCTGTTCTCTCTCTCCCAGTTCCGGAAAAGGTTTAGATCTCTCTATCTGAGAATTGGAGAGACTCTCAGGGAGCACCTAGTTTAATTCCCCACTGATCCAGGAACCATCTGAAGGGCTGGGGGAGCACCGCACCCGCTGTGGGGCACGCGGGTCTCTGGCGGAGCAGCTGGCTCTAAGCTGGGCACCCTCTGCTAACATGACTCAGGTCTTCCGAGAAAGCTGAGAGAGGCGAAGTCATCGTGGCCAGGTGAGCTGTTCACGGTAGGCGGTCCTAGGTGCTCTGTAGGGACCTGTGGCCATGGAGATGCTGTTGTGTAGGAGAGGGACTGACAAGGCCTTGCACACCCCTCAGATCATTGGAGGAAGACAAAGAGAAAGGCAGCCGTGTTGGTCACGGATCCAGGACTGGAACCCAAACCCCTTGACGGTTCAGAGGATCCCTGACTTCTTCAATTTTATGATGGTGTGAAAACGATACGCATTCAGTAGAAACTGTAGGTTGAATTTCGATCTTTTCCTGAGCTGGCAACGTGCAGGATTTCACGGTGCTGGGCAGTGACAGCGAGGTGACTTTTCCCAACTGAAAAATAACGTCAGTGTTCTGAGCACAGGTCAGGTGGGCTGGGCGAAGCTGCAATAGTCAGTCAGTCATGTGTATTCCATGCATTGTCAGCATCCACCATTGTCAGCATCCACGGGGTTTATCATGACGGAACCCCTGTCATAATCCCAATAGCACCTGTACTTACTCTCTTGGTCTATTGCACGTAGCTGTCTCCCTAAATGAAGCAACCCCCTGCTGGAGAGCAACTGGGCTTCTGATCGGACCCGCAGACACATCGTGGCAACCATCCTCTTCTGCCCCCCGCCCCCCACATGACTTACCTACTCTTCCTGCCTCTCTGCCTCTTCTGCTACCTGATTGCGACTCACCTACTTGGTTCCCCTTCTGCTTACTGACGGCTCAGATCTACTAACCATACGGCGGTCTTCCCAGGCTAGAGAGCAGGTCCTTGTCCCAGATAAGAGGAAAGAACACCAGGCCAGAGTGACGAGACAAGAGGTATCCCCATCAGCACTCGTGCTGAACTCCTCATCCCAGGACTCCAGCCGCCCTCGGGAGAAATGACGAGGCGCAGCGTTATGGCAGGAGGAGGCATTGGTCTGTGAAGACCACATCTCTCGATGCACAGGCCGGGAGGGTGGTTTAGAGAATGTCTGCCCAATACTTTTGGAGTGGAAAACCAAAACCCGGAGAGGCAAGTGACTTGCCCAAAGTCACAGAGCACATAAGGACACATGTAAACTACACACAAGATCTGTCTCACATTCCGATCTCAGATCACCCACCACTGTGCAGCCACATAGGATCTTCAGGAAAAGCCCAAACAAATGGCTTTTCCTAGCTCATCTTCAGACCCTGGGCGGGCTCCCTGAGGCCTCACTGCAGGGCAGAAGGAGCACCCAGCAGCCTATGCCCTCCCCTCCACCCCAACCCCCGGAGCGCTGCACACGCGTGTGCTGCTGGCATTGCCTGGTGTCCACATGGGACCAGCAGGACAGGCAGAGACAGAGCTGAGAGGCTGGAAGTGGCGGGAGGAGGAGCCCTGTCCGTGTCTCCGTCGGGCTTTGTGAATATGAAATGTGCCGTTGGATTTGCCAAAGACAAAACTGGAACATTTGCCTAAACATTCCAGAGTGTGGAGCCACGGAAAACCTCAGTGCTAGGCCAGCAAGAGCACCAATCTCCTTGCCTCCCTCTGAAGGTGACTTGCAGGGGACTTTCCTCTGGGGACTTGAGCAGGGTCACAGGAAGGAGATGGGGGGAGGAGGGCAGTCCAGGGTGTGAAGCAGAGTGCAGCTGGGCTTTGAGGTCAAAGACACCTGATTCCAGCCCCACTTGGTCACCATGCTGCTGAGTGTCCCCAGCCTAGGCACTCACTCAGTGGACTGGCCCGAGTGCCCCAGGCCACCGTTCACAATGGTGTGACCTCGGGTAAGTTCCTCAACCTTGGCAAATCTCCATTTCCTCACTTATATGATGAGTACCATGACAGCTGCTGAGCAGACTTCATAGGAAGAGGGGAAACGGTTAACAGGGAGGACAGAATAATCGCATCTTGTGATTATGACTGTGCTCATGACAGAGGAGAAGGGGAGGCTCATTTCAGATTCCCCTGCACTGAAGTGGGAGTAGTCGGGACAGGACACCGGCAGACGACAGCCGTGGCAGCGGGAGCCTTCAGCCTCAGCACGAGAACTCGCTGTCTTGGAGTTGTGTGTCTAGAGGGAAGCACCCAGAATGCTCACCAGATGGGCGTTGCATAAATAGCATCTTGGCCAAGCGGTTCTTTCTGCCCAAACTTCCTTACCAAGAACTAGGCTGTGTCTGCACTTCTCAGAGCCCCAGCCTGTCCCCCACTGGCATGGCCGCCAGTCACCCTTGAGTATGTCCCCACCCCGAGGGTCCAGGGACTCCATGAGCCATGTGCAGCTCCTGGCGGCTGTCCCCTCAGCCTTCTAGTCAATCAAAAGAGAGCAGCACCAGGGATCTGGCAGCCCCATCCGCGTTTACGGGCACGCCTCCATTTGGCCCAGCATCTTCTGTCTGGGACGCGACCACCCACGCCATTCTCCTGCGATCCAACCGTCGGGCTTGCAGTGATTCAGCTCCCCGGCCAGTGTGCGCGCGCCTGCAAGGCCTGGGAGGCCTGTCTGGTGAGTGAGCAGGAAGTGTGGGCTGTGCAGCCTCCATCCGAGACACTGGGAGGCCCCTCACCTCCGAGATGCCGGTGAAACGGCGCCTGCCAGCATTTTGAGTCTCATTCGCTTTGCGTTGTCTTTGAGAGAATGAAGCACAGGGAGGCTGAGAGAGAGACAGAAGATGTGGCTTCCAGTTCCAGTTTTGTCACTAGTAACTGTGTGACCTTGCACATCTGTTCTTCCCCGAGACTCCGTTTCCTGATCTGTACAGTGGAAATGTACTGTCCTCCCATCTTATGGAAGAGGGTTGGTGCTAGACTCAAAAGAGATGGCAATGAATGTGAAAGAGTGTTATCAACTGTAAAACACAAATGTGTAATTATTAGAGACGTACCCACCCCCATGGAAAGATACTCTCTTGTTTATTTTAAAGCTGTCCCTTTAGAGCTCACGCACATGTGGGGTGGAGGCAGGGCCTGTGACGAGGGCTGGGGGTTGGAAGGAGAGAGAAGGTTGAAGGTCTTAGAGTAAAGAGGGGACATAGTCTAGATTTCTGGAGTTTACTAAACTAAACCATTTCTTTCCCATCGTTTCTGCTTCCTTCCCTCCCAACATTCTCCTTTGAGCCAGAGACACTAATGCTAGAGATGCCATGGTGTGAGATCGCCAAGGAGCCAACAATGTAGGAGCGGGCACAGAGGGAGAAAGTGACTACACTGGGGCATGTGGGGCTGTAACACAACAGGAGCCAGACTCAGGGAGCTCGAGGAGAGGGTGAGCTGCTCGGCTTTCTATGCACGACCTTCTGGAACCTTCTGAAAGAGGCAACAGCACCTGATTTTTACAGATGGGGAAACCAACACCCAGGAAGGCCGGACAACTGAGTGCTGTTACTTGGACTCAAGCCAATTATGCACGGTTCCACAAATCGCTCTTTTTCCATTACACCATCGTCTTCTACATTGGAGGAAGCATGAAGCTATTAAAAAACAACAACAATAACAACCACAAATAAAACAAACAAAAGAACCCTATCTTTTTCCACATCAAGATTCTTTGAGTAAGGAGGCGATAATCCTCTTCAGAACCCTCCGATTCGTGATCAAAGGCCTTTTATGCCAGCCCCTCCTCCCGGGTCTGAGCCTTCGTCTTCTTGTGTCTGATGGTAGCTGGGACTGAGACGGTTCCCCTGATGCTAACCTCTCCTCCCCCGTCCATATGCACTCTAAGCGCCCCATCAGGGAAGCGCCTACAGGACACAGGGCAAATTCGGAGGCCCTTCAAGTCTCTGTCGCTCTCATTCCACTTTCCCTAATGCTCCCTGACTTCCTCCCAGGCTCACCTGATCAAACTCAATCTCTGGTCTTATATTCTTGAGGGGCCAGCAGCTCTAGGTCCAAGGCTTAAACAGAACATAGAGTCACGAGATCTGGGCTCAGCCGCCACCTGTACCATAAAGAGTCTGTCAGCTTGAGCCCAGCTGCTGAGGTTGGGGCGGCCTCGGCTTCTCTGGCTGTAAAAGGAGCACGTTACCTTTGACCAGGAGACTTGGCGGGAGGCTGACATGATGTGACTTCTAACTAAAAGCCTAGGGAGTATGATGCATCTGAATGCTATCTGCATAGACGGCCCTGCAGATAGATTTCTGATCTGGAATAACCCCCACCCCCAGGTCTGTTGACATAGAACTGACATATAATATTAGGGACGTTTAAGGTGTGAAGCATAATGATTTGATATATGGATATATTGGGAAATGATACCACAATAAGTTTAGTTAGCACACACTTTTGGGCACACATTGTCTGGTGTGTGTGTGTGTGTACATGTGTGCTGAGATCTTTTAAGATCTACTCTCTTAGCAACTTTCAAGTATACAAAACAATACCGCTAACTATAGTCACCATGTGGTACATTAGAGCCGTTCAAACTTCCAGTTTTAAGCTTTTTCTTTAAAGAAAAGACCGTGATGAATGCCTTTGATTCTGCAACCTTCAAATCGTTTCTTCCGAAATGATCATCTTTCTGGCAGATGCCTCTCGCCCTTTAAGCCCTGAAAGTGGAAATCAGCTCCATCTCAGATGTGTCTGCTTACAATCACTGCGTAATTCTCCTTATTCTGCTCCTCTTCCTCCTCCTTTTTCCTGCAGAATGCATTTGTCCTTCTAGCGAAGGTCTCCCCCTGACATCAGCTGTTCTGGGCCGAAGAAGACAGCACCTGCGCTGAGGTTCTGTGAATCCAAGCTGGACAATGTCAAGGACAATGGCCTCCAGGGCAGTCTAGACTGCAGACCGAGGCTGCAGGGGGAAGAGGTGGTAGCGATACCGCCTGCACCATGGAGCACTGAGGGCCGGGACCCAGGCCTGGAGCCAGCAGCTCCCACTGTCAGGGGCGCATGGGGTGGCCTGGCCCAGGTGAGCCTGTCTCTCGTCTCTGGCTCTTTCACGTGTCTAACATTGCAGCTAGCTATGGTGTTCTCCTGGTGGTGGCCCTGGAAGATCTAAACAAAAGCGAGGAGCCATCCCTTACCAGATTCCTCATTTCACCCGCCCAGCCTTCCAGTTCTAGGCTGACGGAGAAGCTGAGGGGAAGAGGGGCACGCGACTCCACCCTCCTCCGCGAGTCAGCTATCTGGCCGAGTTTGCTGAACGCACCCTGACTCCATTGTGTGGCTCCGGGAGAAAGTCTGTATCATTTCCTTCCATCGTGAGGGTCGCGGAAGGTCAGCAGGCGGGTATCCTTACAGTGTCCGCCACCTTATTCGAGAGCCCAGACTTCTCTGAGCCTGCTTCCTCAGCTGCAGAAAATATGTAATGATGTGGCATTGAATGGACTCCAAGGTGCCATTATTTTCTGCTCGTCTGCAATATAAGAAAAAATGCTGCCAATGAGACTGATACACTATGGACAATAAAATACATCCTGAAATAAAGTATTAAATAAAAGCAAAGGCTTCGAACAAACGGAATGCGGGACCTATCTCAAAGGTTCCTGTGAAGATTAATTAAGATCATGCGTGAAAGTGTTCTGCAAACCGTCAAGTACTGTCGCTACCCTGTTACATTTAAGAGGCCGCTTGCAGCCCACGGCGGGAAGAGCCGGGCTCTGAGGTCGCCCACCAGCAATATCACCTTCTAGCTGTGCGACCAGAGCTTGTTAAGAGTCTGAGTTTCCCACACGGTGGAATGGAAACAGTAATTCCTGCTCGGCTTCTCTCCCAATTTCACAGTGTATATACAGGACTCAGTTATGCTAAAAATCAGCTATTTATCTGACATGCAAATTTAACTGGGTATCTGTAGTTTTATTTGCCAAATCGGGAACCCTCTATAAACTACAGAAGTCAACAACTGTAAGTTTCCAGGCACTCTTGGTTGGAGGAATGAGACCTGGGGGGTTTCAAAGGGCGGGACTGAAGGTGAATTACTGGTGGCCCTCGATACTCACAGGCTTGCCATGGGGGTTGGGGGGTGGGCTGAGGGGCTGGAGACAGCAGGGGGGTGGGTGGTTCTGGGAGACAGAATGGGGGGCGGTTGAGAGACAGCAGAGGAAGGGGACATTCGTCTGAGGGCTGAAGGCTTGGCTGGCAGGAGCATGTAGGTGGTGTTCAGATGGTGTCTTATTAAAAGCCAGAAACAACAGACTCCAAATAAATGCCTTTAAAAAAAAAAAAAGAAAAAAATGAAGATGACTAAGTGAGTAATAGCTGCAGGAAGAGAACTCAAGAGTCGCATTGAGTAAGGAAGAACATGTCCCAATGTTTTTCAATAAACGAAGGAGAAGCTGTAAATTATTCTTTTGTTATTTTTGTAAGTTTTTCAAATCTACGATTTCCCCCCGCCCCTATTTTGTCTCCAGTTTTTGTGTCCACAAAAATGTCTCTCATCCAGCGTCAGCAACTTCTTTCTGCATGTGGAGTCTCGGGCCACACCAAAATTGCAAATGGGAAGTTCACGGCTCCCCTCCCGGGTCCCACTGGATCGAGTCCCAGGTCAGCGCTGGGCTTCGTACTTAATACCACCTTGTTCTGAGGAGAAGGCAGAGCCTGTTTGGAGCGTGGTTTGTTTTGACTTCGGGAGTTGCTAAATTCGGGTCTTTGATATTGGACCACGCTTCTGAGCCACTGGAATGGGCTTGGATGCTAGTCAGTAGGAAATGAATGGCATTTGTGTTTTCTCGAAACACCCTCAGCCCGGTGAATGAGGTAGATAGGGGCTATGGTTCCTGGTTCGGCAGTGAGGGGACTGAGCTCCAAGGGACATAACATGCTGGCCCACACTCTCATAGAGCTTCGGTGGCCGCTGGGTTCGGCCCAGGGCCGCCTCCCTCTTTCCCCACCAGCTCGCCTGGCTCTCCACCATCGGGGCCTCCATTGCCTCATCTAGGAAACACAATGAATGTTATGGCCTTGCAGAGCGATTTATGACGAGTGTGAAGTAATGAGTATGGAAGGGTGTACTGTCAGACACCAAGGGGTGTGTTGGCATTAGCAATTCTTACATTGGCAGAACTGGGAGAAGACTCTCGATCTTTTTAGACACAGGCTTATTTCTCATTTTCAACACATGCACCTTCGTGCAGGTAGAAGAACTGGCTTTCCGAGGTTAAGTCTGGTTCTGAGGCGGGATCTCTAGCCCTTCCCCAGACGTCAGGAAAGCGAGGCTGGGCTGTGCCCTTCCAGGGAGGGCGACACGGAACAGGTCTCTCTGGTGACCGGCAGGTGAGAGGTTACAGAGAAAACAGATCTTCAAGTAGATTTTTAGTCACTTTTTTTTCTTTTTTTAATCTTAAGGCAGCAGGCTGTGCATAAAGAACAAACAAGAGCAACAGACATTCAAGCTCTCTCAGCAAAATATCAGGTTTGTTAAGAAAAATAAGAGTATTTTGGAAATATGAGTTTATTGTCAATGCACAAGACCAGTTCCCAAAAGCTCCATGTGGAAAACGATATTGTCACTTAATAAGCAAATAGGTAGGCATAGTTTTCTGGAATCTGTATTCTTAAAAATAGCTTCGAGGGGAAGCCGGGATGGCTCAGTGGGTTAAGCGCTCACTTTGTAGCCCTGGGGACTGAGGATCGAATCCCGGCCCCGGCCTGTGCGGAACCATATGCTGAACTGGGGAGTTCCCCCAGTTCAGTTCTCTCTCTGTCTCTGTATCTCTCTCTCTCTCTGTCAAAAAATAAAATAAAATAAAATTTAAAAAAAAAATAGCTTTGCGATATGGACATTTGGAGCTGGGAGAAATCTCAGTCAATCGCGTGAACCTGGACTTGGAGTTTGCCAATTCTGAGAACAAAGCCCAAATGGGATATTTGCAGGGCCACATAGCAGCTACACTGCCTGGCATTGCAGGTGTTCTGGGCTCTATTTGCCATTCATTAGCAGAATTTGCATGCATCCCACTATGTAGAAAATTGCGAGATTGCTTCCTGTCTGCATTTCTTGTCCACAGGATGATCGTGCAGTAGTAACACACCCAGCAGTGCCACTGCTGAGGTCAGAATTCTCTGGAAGTGACTCCTTTGTAGTGACTGTCTCAATGAAGCTGACCTTATTTACAATGACCTCTCGCGGTTCCCATATTCTTACTGAGACAGGAAGGGACCATTTGCTTGGAAAGGAAGCTGGTTGTAGCGGTGCTTCCTGTGTCCTGAAACCTCTCGGGTGATTCTCAGCACAGCCATCCTTCCTCCACACTTTCTGTCTTTCCTAGCATGGTACTTGCTTCTGAATGACACCCATTGAAAAGACACTGGCTCTCTTTATATTTCACAAAGGACTTAGAAAAGAACCATCCAGGGTTGTAAAGATTGAGTAGAAGAATTATCTGCTGGTTTAAAAAAAAAATCCAAAAAAAAAGACAAAAATGTCTATGACAAACTAAACTCAGATCTCTGTGTCAGCAAAACACTTGTTACCCCTTGGGAACTAGTTTCAAGTATGAGACAATAAGAAGCATACACCCACTCTCCTTTCTTTTTTTTTTTTTTTTGACAGGAGTGCCAGAATCTCAAGGCTAAAATTTTCTTCTTAATATTTATGTCCTCTCTGAGTTAGGGCTTTTGGGAATAATGGGGTGATCACTCCATTTTGCCTTTTCACTTGAGAACAGGGTTTGGAATTTTATCTTTCCTATGCTTTATTTTGAGCTGCCTAAATCACCGTTGCAACTAGTTCATGTTTTAAAATAATAAGTAGAATAAAGTGACAGGTTATCAAGGAATATATTAGATCAAAGTAAAGAGAAAGAAAGGGTACAAGGCCATGGTTTTGGTCTTCCCACCTGCACATTCTCATCCTTTCTTTCTATAAAATGATTCTGCCATTTGTTACTGGTGGGACTGTTGATTGTAGTGCCCAGTTCCCTCCACAGGGGTTGGCACCTGAGCACTGGTTGGCCAGTAAGAGTAACCCTATGTCCCTGGCTCCACTGATGTGTTCGGTGATTAGCGAGGGAACCAAGCAGAACCAATCATGTTCTTCGCTGGGATGGCCATATGCCCACAGAGAAAGGAAACATTTCTTTCTGCTGGAAGTTATAAATCTGAGGCAACCAACAGTTATATCACCTGCCATTAAGAGGTGGATTATGACAAATAAAGGCACTCAGAGATATAGAGTGGAGAGAAAAAGAAAAGGAGAGAATCAATAAGAAATCATGACGTTCTTATTTAAGTGCTTGGATCTACACTGATTTGAAGCCCAACAGGGGCAGAGCCCTGCCAGTCTTCACGCTTCTTGACCTGGCTGAGCCTAAAATGTGATTTAGCCAAAGGCTTCCAATAAATCCTATTGTTTCTGCTGCCCAGTTAATCTGAGTTGAGTTTTTGCATTTATAGATGAAGCCTTTTCTGAATAATAGGAGGAGGCAGCACGAATCAATTTGGTAGATTAATCAAGGAATCTTGTCTTCAAAAAAAACCTTATATGAAATCCCAGGATAGAAAGAGACAACATGGCACTTCTCTGGTTGATGTGGGCATGGGGCTAGGGAGAGATAGGAAACTCATTGAACCTCTTTTGCTGCTCACAGTAGAACTTGAGGCATCTCTGTGGGAACCCAGTGCTTCAAGTAACCAATTTCAAAACCACCGGAGCAGTGTAGATTCTAGAGCTCGCTAGATTATGAACTCGGGGAGGCCAGGGACCGTGTCTGTCTTGTTCTCATTCATATTCCTTACACAGTGGCTCAGGAGCAAGTGCACAGATCAGTTTTATGCAGAATGGATGGGAGTTATTTCCTATTTGTGCCTCCTTAACCAAGTGCCACATCCCTGTTCTTAAATACGGATTTCTCCCATAGCTGCTGGAACGTTGAATTGGAACATGATTCGTATTAAGTCCAGCACAGTGTCCTTTCCACCTAAGTCCTCCCAAACTCCACGCATGTCTGTTGCAGTTAGTCAATTACACACACGACTTAGAAGCAGGAGACCTGATCCATTACAGTGTGATTTTATGGAAGTCCCTCTCTCCTTGAGGTCTCCAGCTCCCCATCGGTAAGATGAGGGGGCTGGGCTAGAGGAGCCCTGAGACCCTTCCAAGTCTGCCATTCTGGAGCTCAGCATAGAGCAGGATATTGATGACTCACTCGGCAGGATAAACAAGTTCTCCCGATGTGCAGTCTGCTAAAGTAATGAGCAATGAGCGGAACCCTTTCTAAACAGAAAAAAAATTTCACACCAGACAGCGTCCAAAACCTTGGAGGGTTAAGTGAGGGGAACTATAATACTAAGCAGATGAATCCTCTAAAATAATATTGCAACACCTCCTGGCATTCCTAAGCTTTGTTTCCATAGGATCTCTCCTGAGTGATTTAAGTGCTATGCAAGAGGACACCTGAGGTCACCTCCAACCCTGGCCCTGGTCCCACGCAGCCCAGAACATGCTTTGCACAGCACTGTTCAGCATCCCAGTGGGCACATGGAGCGTGTGGACTCCCTTCCCAAGGCCTCCCAGGGAGACTGTGGACTCAGCTGCTAGCACTTGGTAGTTATGATGCCTTTCTCTCTCTTCTAAGAAGATGTGTATCCCAGAGGCTCCCGGGATTCTTAGGAAGCGAATTAAGATAGAGACTGACACTGGCTATCTGATAATAATGGCAAGACATTATTGCACCTCTTACATCTACTATTGCACACAAATATCAGAATAGATACATGAAGTAGGTATTACCATCTCCAGATTACACGTGAGGAAACCGCAACCCAGAAAAGTTAAGTCATTTAGACAATGCTATTCCACTTCAGAGGTAGAACCAGAATTCTGTTCCTTTGTTTTCAACCCCTGTGACATCTCTAGACATGTGAAGCCGTGTCTCCCTGTAGTAAATTTGAGAAAATCTATTTTTCTTTCTAAATACTTATTTTATTATTAGGTGGAGAGCGAGACCGCGGGGGCGGGGGGGGGGGGCGCAGAGCAATCTCCATAGTTATACATCATTAGTTATAACATAGTTTCATTCCACATGGGTGGATGTGGGGCCAAGCAGGGCTGGAACCAAACTGGGGGCCTCCCACATGGGAGATAAGAACCATTGCTGCCATCCCAGTGGTTACCAGTTGTGCTGCAGTTCAGCATATGGGTTTGCATGGACCAGTGCCAGGATTCAATCCCAAAATTTCACGGTTACAAGGTGAGCGCTCAGCCTGTTGAGCTATTTCATCAACCCCTGAAAAAATAAGCTTTTTTGAAAAAATAGGATAAAATTATGTCCTTCAGCTGACAACATAGACTGAGTTTTGGGGAGATGGGTCGTTGTGTTAGATTAGGGATCCAGAGGAAACATGGCCCTGGTAGACCACGACTATCTGAGCACTGGCGTGGGTTGGGATCAGCTCTCCACGCTCCTGCGCGGATTTGGCACCATCGGGGCAGTCCCCCTGGGCTGTTCCACAGCACGAGCACCCCAGCTCTCAGCAAACCCAATAATAAGATTCACGCGTAATTCCTGTTGGCAGTCATTTTAATCCTAGGAAATCCATCAAGAGTCACGTCTAGAAGCATCTTTGCAGAGTCTTTTGGGATGACCTCAGTGCCCATGGACCCAGCTTCCTTCACTGAGCTGCACGTTCCCTGGCAGGTTGTGCCTCCCATTTCCATGCCTTTCACACGCTGTGGGGGACCTTGGAGGGAGCTGTGTGGTAAAATCAGGTGAAATTTGTATCTATGTCTGTAATAAAACTGATCCTGAAAACATCGCTTATCATACCGTATGCTACCTACAACGCCAGAAAATAAAACAAAAAGCCACCTCTTTGTTTAGAGTTTGGTGACCAGAAAAGTATGCTTTTGTTAATTACCTAATACACGTTATTGACCCAGACACGCTGCATTTCATGACCAATTGTGTTCGGCTTTGGGAAGTGGCAGCTGAGGACCAATGGGCTTTCTGATCACTCTTCCTAAAAATACTTCTCTACCATTTTTCACACAAGTTTTCACTCTTTCTTCCAGACTCCGTTTGGTCATACTGTTTATCAGGGGGTCCTTCTTTGCCTTTCCTAAGACTGGCTCAGGTGGCCCTGTCACTCCTGGAATCTACCAAGTGTATCCTGGCAACTCTCAGGGGGTGTTGTGATGGTCCAGTGTCGTCTCAGCTTCTCCCATCATACTCTGAGTTCCTCGTGTGCTGGAAGAATGTGTGTCCTTTGTGTCTGTATTTCCCGACAAATGCGTGATGCAGAACATATTATCAGGAATATTTGCTGATTTAATGTCTGGCTGAATAAATACACAATGAAAGGGAAGGAGGAAAAGAGGGATGGAGCAACTCAAGACAGAGGGAAGTAAGAACTAAATTTATGTTCAGTTCTAAAGATTATCACCCTAGATTTTTAAGCTATTTACCTTTCCTCCTCTACCCTTTTGTCTTTTGGTTTCTCTCCTTAAAGTTGTATGTAATTATTTTATCAAGAAAGAAGTAGAATGACCTTAGTAAATTTATAATATGGATAGGGTCTCTGTTGGGATGACTTAGCTGTAACAATGCCAATGCAATTGACAATTTTGCTCACTCAGAACTCACCACAGCACCAGAATCACATGGCAGTCAGTTGTTGGTGTATCTATGTCATCAGATGTAAACAGGCCACAGGGAAACTGAGTTGGAACTGCAAACTGTTTCTTATACCAAAGATGCATTCTGGCCATTCTCCCCAGAAAAGGCATTTGTAAGCCTGTGGGAAGGTTGACAACCTTTGAGACCACCCTCGGGGACAGTCTGCCACTAAGCAGTGCAAACTACAGGGCAAGCTCAGGACACTTGTCAGTGGAGCCACACCCCCCACTGGTGCTGTAATGTCTGCAGTTCTCACCCACCACTCCCCGCAGGC
The DNA here is from genome assembly GCA_004027555.1 of Craseonycteris thonglongyai. Classification (NCBI taxonomy): domain Eukaryota; kingdom Metazoa; phylum Chordata; class Mammalia; order Chiroptera; family Craseonycteridae; genus Craseonycteris; species Craseonycteris thonglongyai. Next base: position 229,179 of record PVKE010000006.1, on the reverse strand, counting down.
TAGCTCTCACCACAGAGTGTTCTAGAAATCAGCAAAACCATGTCAATCTTCCGATTTTCTGAATCATATTTGGGCTCAGAGAGTCTAAGTGGTTTGGCCAAATTCACACACTGAAAGAGGAGCGGCCTTTGACATTGGAAGCGTGATTTTCTCATTTCTCACTCACCTTACTGCGTTTTAATTGCCAGGGGCCCCCCAAATCCTTGTGTGACTCCATGGTCCTAGTTAGGGAGCCCACTGATCCATTCTGGGGGGCCTCCCCACAAGCCAGTGTTAGCATCTCATTTGGGGTGGATGACGTGTGTGGCTTCAAAACACATGTTTAATAACATAGCAAGTTGATACTTAGGAAATGAGAGATTGGCTTTGGAAAATATGAACTGCAGAAGATAAAGTTTAACAAAAGCCTCCTCATGAAGATCAGCTGAAGGCCAACTCTTGGGGAAAACATCAGAAAATCCAGCTTGATGGGTCGGGTGCAGCAATGGCCGAGCTCACTGGAGGCGCCCTGGTCATCCTTATGGAGGTTTATCGGGACCACCCTCCGACAGCACTGGGCTACGCAGCCCCCGCTGTTACTCCACGCATCTCGAGGAACTTCAAACGGATGCTGGTGAGCATTATGCGAGTCACATAAAAGAGCCGTCACATAAAAGAGCTGTTGAGACAGGTTCTGCATCATTCCCCAGAACGGCACCCCTGGCAAAGCGGCATCAAGCCACACAGGCTTTGCAAAGGAATAGCAGTGTGTTAAACCACGTGTTCGTTCTTTCTGCAAATATTTGGTGATGGCCGGTCACCTCCCAGGCCCTAGATGAGGGACCAAGAATAAGTATGACATGTTCCTGAAGTAGAACATGGTTCCTGCTCCAGAAGCCCGCATGTCCTAGGTCTCAGTCCCTTGAATGGTCGAAAGAGTTGAGACGTTCAAACAGAGCATGGTGCTTCTCAGTGTTTGCAGCTCTGCGCACACCCAGCTGCCAGCTGCAGTCAATGTATTAAGAACGACAAAGCTCTGTGTGTAATGAGGGGACGGGGTAGGATTTGGAAAGGGGTTTCTCCATCTCCCCCGGTGTTCTTTGAGCCTCCCCCCAACTGCCCGCCCCCACCCTGACTGCCCTCCCCCCTGACTGCCCTCCCCCTTGACTGTCCTTTCCTCACCCATGTTGGCACTGTCATCTCAGCTGTGACATTCAGATCAGACTCCACTCTGACAAATGGTGTCAAGCCCATTTCTCTGGTTTGACCTGCAGATTCAGCACACATTTGGTGAAGACGACCCTGTGCCGGGACCCATGGGGGCCTCTGGGAATAGAGAGAAGAGTTAGACTGACCCTGCCCCCCAGGGACACCGTAGTCCAGAGGTGGAGTGGGGTCCTGGGCTGGGTTGCAGTTCAAGCACAGCTTTCAGGAAGCGGTGACGCCAGGGCTGTGTCTTGAAGGACACTGATGTAAGGACAGCTCTTACTATGTTCCTTTCCCTCTCTGACCTTTAATGTCCTCACCTGCATCAATGGGGACCAAACTAGATGAGTCTTAAGTTTTCTTTACCAGCCAAGGAGCAAGGATTTAAAGATAGCACCTGTATACTGTGAGGAACACAAAGACGTAAGACGTGTGTTCGTTCTTACAACTAATAAAGAGCGTGTGTTTTTAACTTTCTTTCCGTGCCCTCAGTCTGGTTCTGGTAGGTGAGCATTAGAATTGATGTCAGAAGACCCGGGCCCTGGCCCTGGCTCTGTATTCATCAGCCTCCGAGAGGAGGCCTCACAGGAGACAGACCAGATGTACGTACCGTTTGAAACGGAATGTCTGGTCAGCCTGCCTCAGTACAGATGCCATGTCCCTCCCTCTGTCCCAGGGCCCTGTGGGAATAGTAGTGCTGGCAGCAGAAGACAAATACCAGCAATATTCATGACATGGGAGGGTGCACTCCTCCTGTACCCTCCAAGCCCTTCCCCAGGAAATCCTCCCAGGCCACCTTGCCAGCTCCCTCTCAGGCCCCAGGCCTCTGGCTGCACAGCCAGGGTGGAGGCGCACCAGGGTGTCGCATTGGATTCCTGCCAGGCCCCGCAGAGCACCCCCTCCTCGGCAGGAAAGGGAAGGCGGCCCTGCGGACGTAATCCCCTTGTCTTCCTTCCTGCGCCCGGCCATCCCAGGGAGGATACGTACTTCCCATTGAAGTCTGAAGGCATTGCTTGTTCATGAGGGATAATCAGAGCTGGGCATCCCATTGGCTTTGAGAAGGTAAGGCTGTGTGCCTGGGTCTCCCTCCCCAACAAGCTAAGTGGCTTCCTCAGAGCGTGAGCCACAGCTCCCACGGAAGCGAGCTGGATGCCTGAAATGGAGAAACCAGATCTTCGGAGTGGAATTCATGTCTTCCTACATGTTATCTGCCTGATCTACCCCCCCAAATGGTGTGGATTGAGACAGGAGATCTCAGGAAGTTGCCTCTCGGAACACCCTTTGGGAAAAGATTCCTTGAGTGCAGCTTGGGTCGGCAGCCTGCTGCTTTGGAGCTGAAGTCATGGTCCTCTCAGGGTGGCCCAGCCAGTAACAGCCTGTATCTGGGCTTAACTCCTAATCTGCAGTAGGAACGCAATCAGCACCTCCAAAGGTGGTGGTGACAATGACTTCGGTGAGAGGTTGCCTTACATAAACAGGCCAGCATGTGCCCCCTCAAGACAGAAGGTGACCTTTGCCTTGTGTAAGTGGCAGGCAGGGCTCGCCCTGAAAGTGTGAAGACCTAAGAGAACGCAGGCATCCCTGGCTGGTGTGCTGCGGCCACAGACCACAGGTGGCAGAAAAATCATCACTTGCTGGACCCCAGAATTTTAGTTAAATACGCACAATTTTATTGATTGAAGAGATTAGGACAAAAACATTAAACCAAATACAGGACAAAGCACCAGAGGCCATAGATTCCCGCCATGCACGTCACCAATCTTTCCTCCGACAGGGGCTTAAAAAATAGGGGAGAGGGAAGAAAACGGGTCCTTCTTCACACAGCACCATCTTCAGAATGTAAAAAACCTCTCTCCTTTATATCTTCCAAATATCAAAATAGAATCAAGGGCAAGTCCACGGCCGCCTTGTCTCCTGACATGAGCGGTTGAGCCGCCCTCTGGGGAAGGGAAAGGCCGGGCCCCTGCTGGGCAGGCAGAAAGCATCCACGGTCTGCACACACATGCCACGTACTATAATGAAGCACAGATTCAAGTAACATTTACACACTAGAGTCCACGTGTTACCGACCCAAAACAGGACCATTTCACAAAACGCATATAGGCAGTAAAATCCAAACAACTGAGGTACTGGAAACACAAATATTTATGCCGAGAGTTCTGTATCATACAGCAATAGAAAAGCCGTTAATAATAAAAAAAAAAAAAAAAAATGAAACACAACATTGGCCACTCGAAATCAAATAAAGCGATCTAGGAAAGCTAAAGAAAAGGTTATTTCTGGGACAGAAATACTCAAACAAGAAAAAAATAGATATCAATGTTAATGACAGCATGTAACATGTCATCCCGAGTCAACCCGTAATTGAAGTACTGGCTTAATACATCACAATGTGACATTTTCCTTAATAAATAGAAGAGTTCTTGAAGATACAAAGGTGCGTATTGGGATAGAGAGCTGTTTATTTATATCGTCCTAGCTTTCAGCTTATTTTCTTTCTCGCTTGTCTCTACTGAGGGTGTCTGTCCAAACCAGAGGGCCTTCCAAGCCAAAAGGCTCATTCTTCATCAAGAAAACGAAATAGCTGCCCTGTATTTGATACACGTGGGACTACCGGCTTTGTTTCCCTAGTTTCCAATAAAACAAAAATGTGTAGTTGAGAGCAGAGGGTTGCAAAAGCTTCAGACTCCAGAAGCTTCCTGCTATCTCACACCCTGGAAATCATGTCAGCCAAGAGGAATGCCTGTAACACAATCCCCATCATTCAAAAGCAGGTTGAGAAGGTGAGCTTCTTTTCCATTCTTCTCTTTTTTCTTTCTTTAAACTATGATCGCGGTACTGCATCTGGAAGTTAGACTTCTAATAGCTTCCTGCCACAAACCAATGGACACAAAACAGAATAGCTTATTAAAGGACAGTTTTTGCCCCCCCCCCCAATTCGGGGAGCAAAGCGTTAGCATGCCATTTCCTGACCGGGATATTAAACAGTTTGTTCAGAAGAAAAGGAGTTGAAGAGAGTGATTAAGAGACACAAACTAGACTTTTATTTTCTTCTCGTTTAGCACCCGGGTTTTGTGTCAGTCTGTGTGCACCGAATTTTTTTAAGTGAACCCCATTAATTATCAGATAGGTGGTTGGCTTGTTTAAAAAGGAAAAAAAAAAAGACCCTTGGCCAATTGTACCTTCCCTGAATCATGACAAGAAGTTAAATGCTAACAGTGCGATGCCAAGATGTGTGTTTGAGGCAGAGAGTTTCAATTCTGTCAGGATCTACAACTACTTTTGAACAAAATGAAAAGTGGGGTAGGCGGAAGTCGTCCAGCCGACAGGGGTGGTCTCCGGGGCTCGCTCAGGGAAGCGGGGCACCAGGGGGCTCCCTCCCACCCGACCCCACATCTCTTGCCCTCATGCTACATGTTCAGTCAGCTCCTTGAAGGTGTTCCTTCTGTGAACCAAGAAACTGGCGAGAGTCCGTGTCTTTCTTGCTACCGAGCCAGGTGACAGTGTCCCGGGAAGTCCTTTCCGCTGCCCTCTCTCGCTCCTGGTACCTGCTCCGTCCCCGGGTCCGCGCGCTCAGTTAAAGAAAGGGTCCAAGTTCTCCTCCATGTTGACATCTGGCACCAGCTGATCAGACGCCTCCTTAGCACCATATCCTGAACTCGAGATGCTAAAATCTGTAGAAAACCAAGGATGGTCCAGGATCTCCTGCGAGGTCAGCCGCTCGGAGGGCTCCCGCCGGAGGATGCTTCGGATGAGGCACTTGGCCTTGGGCGACAGGGTCTCTGGAATGTTGAACTGGCCGCGCCGGATCTTGCTGAAGAGGGAACTGGGCTCAATGTCATGAAAAGGGTACCGGCCGACCAGCATGGTGTAGAGCATCACGCCCAGACTCCACACGTCGGCGGCTTTGCCCGAGTAGCTGCCGCTGGTGTTCAGGATCTCGGGGCTCACGTACGCAGGGCAGCCGTGCTTGTCGGAGAGGGAGTCGTCGCCCCCGCGCAGGATGTGGGCATCTTCCAGGCTCTCCAGCTTGACCCGAGTCCTGCAAGACAGGGCGCAGAGGCATGAGGTCCGAAGGGCGCTCTGAAACCCCAGCACTCATCCCCAGGCAGGGCTCCTGCCGTGTCCCACGACCCTTCCCTCCTGCCTTCACCCAGCCAAACACAACCTACCGAGCACCTTCTAAGTGCCAGACACTGTTCGGGGAGTGAACAGGACTGACGGGGACTTTGCAGGAAGCTCAGAAGCCACTGGGGGACTCTGACCTTCAGCAAGTGAACACACCGTACCTGTTATGATGATCACCCCGTCTTAGTGCTGAGGGCATAAGAGATGAAGTCATTTTCTCAAAGTCACATCAGAGGAATGATGGGGATTCCCAGGATTTGAACTCAGACCCACCCAACTGGGAAGTTCACAGCCACACTGTCCACTTCTGCAAACTTCTAGCTGACATGACTCAACACAGGCTAGGAGGACCTTGTACTTGACTCCACTGTGTTCTGGGCACACAACAGTGCTTCTGTGGGTACGTGGAGCGTTTTCCAATCCCATTTTATAGTAAAACATCAGGGCACAGAGTTTCAGTAACTTGCCCACAGCCTGTCAGCTGGGCAACAGAGGAGACTTGAGCTCCCATCTTCCTAAGTCAGCCACGTGCACGTGTGTGCTGGGTGTGCGTGAATGACAGGCCTAGCCTGAGGTCCTTCTCAAAGTCGTCACCTTGTCCCCACTCTCCCTCCTGCCATTTAAGGAGCACAGCGCTGGCGGAGGACAGTGGAGGGCTCTCTGGGGGTGCTCTCCAAGGAGATTTGCTGGGCACTCTCTTCTACAGAAAAGGTCTGCTAAGACCCTCAGCTGATTCTCAGATCTCATATTCAGATGACAGCCGTTCCAAAGGCCCAAGAGTGACTGCTGCCCAGTGCTCACTTCCATCCACAGGCAAGAGACGGTTGTGGCCAATGGAAAACGCACTGGGTGGGGAGCTGGGAGAGCCTGGAAGGGGGCCAGCTGCCTCTCACCTGCTGTGTGGCTGTGGATGAGTCACTCAACCTCTCTGTTTACTCAGCCTTCAGGAGGAGAGTTGAATAGGTTAAGTTTCGTTTCATTCTTAATTTTAGTGTTTATTTTAATTGTGGTAAAATACATATAAGATTTAGCATTTTAACCATTTTTAAATGTGCGGTTCATTCGCATGAAGTATATTCACATTAGCGCCCTCTGCACTGCCAGCCCCTGCCAGCCTCACACTCTGGGGGCTGTAATCGCAGCAGCAGCCTCTTACCTGTTCTCGCATGTTCTACTATAACACACAGCACACATGTTCTCCACATCCCACAGCCAAGTACACGGGGAGGGTCCAGATGCTGGAACTGAGCTGTGACTTCCAGGGCTGATCCCATATGGCCCCACTCAGCTAAGGTGGCCAGTGGCACTGACCCACACCCACTCCTCAGTGTCCCCACATTGTAGGTGACTCAGTGACACCAAGGGAGACGCAAACCACAGGCACATGCGGGCTCCTGCCACGGCCGCCTCCCACTCTCACCTTAAGCTTGAGCCTCAGGACGAGGTAGACCCCTCACTCACCTCCAAGTTCACTGTCCTGGGAGCAGAGTAGCTATGGGAATAATTATGGCAGCGGAAAGAATAAGAGGCCCCCCCATCTATGTGATAAGGGATGGTCTAGCGAGCGAGCACGAGGTTGGACCCAGAGGATCAGGTGTGGAGCCGAGGCTGCAAGGAGAGCCCCAGGCCTGTCACCCACATTTTCACTCCGTCTCAGCCTCTTCACTGTCCCTCAGACACATGGCTGCCGGCCACCCCTCCGAGGGCCCTTCTACAACCCCTCCCGCCCACCTGCCTCAGGTCTCTGCTCAAGGGAGCTTCACCGAAGTGGCCCTGCCGGCCCCTCCCGTAGAAAGTAGCACCTCCGCCCCCAGGAGCCCCCCACTGGACACTGTGCGCCTCCAGTTAAGCATGCGTCCTCTGTACTGTTCCCCTGCTCCCCTCAGACCACCGCCTGCACCTACCGCTGTACCCTCAGCGCCTAAACGTCGTAACGGGCACGCGGCAGACACCCAGTCCAAGACCAAAGGGGGCAGTCACCCCGTGAGGTCCTCGGAGCAGCGGGGCGCTCACCTTTGAAGGAACAAGGGCCCTGTTCTGCCCACCTGGCCAGGATTAAGGGGAGGCCCCATGGAGATCATGGAGGCAGGTTTTGGACGGCTCAGCCCCGAGCACCTGCTCCACGAGTCCCGGGAAGGTGTGAGTCAGCCCTTTCGGGAACAGACCTCAGCGAGGCCAAGTCAAAGCGGCAGCCCTTTCGTTCTTACCTTGTCCTGGCCGCCGCCCTGTGCTCCGACCTTCCAGGCAGCAGCGACCACACTCGCTCCTAACCCTCTTCGGGAATCCTCCAGATCATAACAAAGGGGGCCCCGAAAACGGTTCAGGTTTCTATCTCATCAATTAACAGGCCAGTACTCCGCAGCTATGCAAACACCTATGGAATCTGAGTGAGACGAACAGATGTCCCATGTGCTGAGTAGGGGGGTCGTGCGGGGGGCAGGGGGCACCTGAGGACCAGGTGCTCACCCAGGACATCTCACATCTCATCCAGGTGGTTCAAGCAACGAGGATCCACTGGAGTGGGCAACACGCGTGCACCCAGGATCAGGAGGCTGGATGGACCTCGGCGGCAGGAGCCGGCCCTTGGATGTTGGGGTGCACACGTCCCAGGCTGCGTAAGGAGCAGGAGAAGCCTGCAAAAGGATGGGAGGAAGCAGCATCGCAGGCCGTCTTCTGACCTTGCCGGCTTCTCGGAACATCCTGAACTTGTTTACACGGCTCCGAGGCCAGGGTCCAGGCAAGCGGTCTGGATTATGTCTCTAAACAAGGCCCTTCCGGGGGGCACTCGTGTCAGGGCCCCGAGGCCGGCTAGACTTCCGGTGCCGGTCCCCATGGACTTGTTATGCAAGACAGGTCCCTGGAGCCTGGGCCCCTCTCTGGGAATGGGGGCCACCGCCCTCTCCTCCCCAACGTGCATGGTGGGTGGGCCTCGCAGAGCGCCTGCGCCCGGCCCACACGGCAAGAAAGGCACGAACCGGCTTTCAACCTCTGAGGTCCCCGCAAGCTTCTGGGGACTATAAATTTCCAGGTAAAGAAATCGATCTTCATAAAAATCAACAGGAACATCAATGGTTCTAGTAATTCCAATGTCTCACTAATCATTCTGGCATTTCAACTAGGCACGACGCATACAGACGGGGCAAGTAACAGCCATCTTCTGGGTGTTTGTGAGGATCAAAAGAGCAAGGCTTGCACAATACTTGTACAGTGACCTGCGGGAACAGCCTAGCATAGTAAACTGTGGTTACTCATGATTTTAGGATTAAGATAAGGCCCCACCTTCAACCCTGGGGCCTGGGGCTGAAGACAGACAGCAGGCCTCAGGCAGATGGAAGTGGATGTGAATCCTGGGCTCTTTGCACTGGTCCCCCTCCCCCCGGCCTGGAATGTGCTTCCTGCCATGTGTCCAGCTCATTCCCTCTAACTTCATTCAGTTCTGACTAAGGTCACCAGGATGGGTGTCCTGGAGGTGGTGACACTAGAGATGGTACGTGACAAGGAGAGATTCCTAAAGCTGACAGAGGGGGATGGTGGAATGTTCGTGACCAAAAAGCCTCACGTGACAGTGGTGATCGACTGAAGTTTCTCACAGGAAAGAGCCAGCGCCGGGGGCAGGATGGACTTGGCTGAGACGCGGGATCTCTGCGTGATCCTGCCACCTGTACCTGGCACTGGCAGGGGACAGCCTGCTTTCCGCCTCTGAATGAGCAAGGCTTCCACGGGGTGGCCTGTGTACCCAGTGTTGGCCCAGCCCACTGCCAGGCCTGGTGTGATCGGACCCTGAGCCAGGTGAGGAAGCCTGAACCTGCAGGATCCGGCCCCGCGCCCAGCCTCCGCGGGGCGGCGACATTGGCCTTGGAAGCCCGCTGCCCTGCCACGCTCAGCGGAGGCTCAGACGGCTCCCTGTGGCCACCAAGTCGAACATGCGCTGTGGCCACAGGCTCTTTCAGCCCCAGTTTCTTCTGTAAAGTGAGAGCACGTGTCTCCATGGACTGAAAGGGCTCTTCTAGCTCCAGAACTCCTGGTTTTAAGTTTAATGTTTAAGCTGTAGGGATTACAACACTTCCTGTAGGACATCCTCATTCTAATGACACCGATTATAGTGACAACAACAGCGACCCTGAATTAAACATCTATAAATGCTATTTCAAGGGATGCCAGGATAGCAGTTGAGTGCTTGCCACACAATCACAAGGCCCGGGGTTCGGTTCCCAGTCCAGGCCCACGCAACCCCATAGGCTGAACTGCGGTGCAACCGAAACCACTGGAAGCCTGACAGTGAGGGTTCTTGCCTCCCATGCGGGAGGCCCCGGTTCAGCTCCCCATGGCCCTGTGCAGCCCCACACCCACCTGTGTGGAATGAAACCAGGTCACAACTAAAGACGTACAGCTATGGAGACTGCTCTGCGCCCTCCCCCTTCTCTCTCTCCTCTCCTCTCCTCTCAAAAGCAATAAGTCTTTGGGGAAAAAATGCTGCTTCAAGCTCTGATGTCCTTTGAAGAGTCTGGGGACTATATTTCCAAGCAATGAAAACAACTTTCATAAAAACATCAACAAGAAACAGCAGTGGTTCTAGTAGTTCAAATGTCCGGCTCACCACTCAGGCATTTAAATGCGGCACTGGGGACACAGACAGGACAGGTAGCAGCCGTGGAATTGCTTTGCTCTGTCTACATCTCTGCTTCTCGTAACAAAACTGAAAGGCAAGTATTGTATGTGAAAACTTCCTAAAAATAGGGAAACCCAGGCACAGAGTTAAGTAGCCTGGGTCCCCTACAGGGTAACGGAGAAAGCTGAGCTGAGTCCACATCGCAGGAGTCCCATGTGGGCACCCTTTCCAAAACACATCCCGGCGCCAACGTCACAGACTTACTTAGTGTCAAAGACAGAGAAACTTTACAGGAAGAGCCTGGCTACAGGAGACGTGTATGGCACCTGATCACACACAAAACCATCCCACACAAATGATCTAACTGCTCTGTCGTGAAGTGGACAGAAGAAGCTGCACCTGCCCATTTGCCAGATGAAGAGGCTGAGGTACAGAACACAGAGGTGACTTGGCCAAGGCCACCGAACACGTGAGTGTCCCACCTCCAGATTTAGTGCTCCACCCAAAATACCCAAACTGGCCCACACGGGCACACCGTGCTTCGCTTTTAAACCTTTAAACACTACCCAGGGCTCTGGGCAGGAAGAGATCAGGACAGGGTGGGGCTGGGCTGGAGTTCAGCCAGGCGAAGTGGGCCTGGCCAAGGCTGGGAAGTCCAGTGGCCTGAGGTCAGTGGAGTCCGGAGAAGTCACTGAAGGCCGAGCCATGGGGTGGGTCCAAGCCGGCGAAGGGTCCAGGGAGAAAGGTCGCTGGCCTGGCTCTGCCCGCTACTGCAGAGCTAGCGACCCGTGGCTGCCGGCCCAGCTGTGCAAGCCAGGGTCTCGCCTGGGGCTACAGGTAGGGACGCCCAGGGAAGGAGTGCCCAGCACCGTGCTGACTCTCCAGGCCGCTGAGCTCCGCCAAACACACCTCCCTCTAATTCTGCGTCCCATGTGCACTCATGTTCCCATCGGTTGCCTCTGGAGAGCCACAGACGCATCAGGCCCTATGGATTCAGGGGCTCCCAGAGGAGCAGGGGGAGCAGCAAGCAGACCAGGAAGGGGAGCATTTCAGAGCAGTGGGAGAGGGGTGCCAGGCGGAGGGACCCCGGGAGCGGCTGCCCCATCCGTCCTCTCCACACCTTACACACACTCTGGAGGTAGGGGTTCCTGCACAGAGCTGACGACCGAGAAAATCGCAGCATAGGAGGACGAAGGAACTGGCTAGGCAATCCCATCGCTGGATGAGACATGCAGGCCACTCCGCACCCAGGTGGTCACACAGCACCAGCTGCCCAGCCCCGAGAATGCCCGCACCGTGTACACGCAAGCCCACGGCCGCCTGTCCACCAAGAGAACAGGGAAGCTGCCCACCTCCGAAGCCTGCCCGTGGCAGGGAGACACGGCACATGCACACATGCCACCTCCAGGGGAACCGACAGGGAATCCCCAGGCGGGCCAAGCCGCCCAGCTCCTCGACATGCCAGCAGCCTGTGGCTCGCTCCCGGGAATTCCCTCCGTGCTCCTGAAGGATCCCTGGACTCCACGTGGACCAGCAATCGACTGGTCTCTCAGAGAAGCTTTTGCACACAATCCGCCGCTCAGTCCTGGACACGCAGCCCCGATTCCCCCAGGGAGCTGATGTGAATGTTCGGGGTCCAGAACATTCCTTCCATGCCCCACGGGGCAGGTAGGAGCAGGGCTCAGCCAGTCTCTGCGACCCTGCCATCCCCACATGGAGCGCTGAGACATCGGTAGGGCCAGACAGGGATGGTCCTTTTAGCAGAAAGCCCTGAACCGGGATCCCCAAGACGTCCCAGGCACATACTGAACAAGCGCACGGTCAGACGCCTGTGTTCTGCTCTGGGTCATATCACTAACACATTACAGGACTTTGGGGAATGACCTTCCCTCCCTTTATTCTATAAAGATAAAGGGATTGGGTTTAAATTCCTCTCTACTCACCACCTGAACTCCACTACCTGAAGTCAGGGCCCACCCCACGTCCATCCTTTACACACACACACTTCCAGAACCACAGCCTGACCCCACCCCTGCCCTGTTCACAAAACCTCCCAATGGTTCCTCTTGGATTTCAGGTCAAGTTCAAGGTCAGGGGCACGTACGTACCCAAGGCCCCAGATCTGCTCACTCTTCAGCCTCATCTGTCTCTACACAGTGCCCTCCCACAGCATGACCCTCCCTACACACAGCTCATCGCGGCCTCTTGGCCTTTGCTCATACTTTCTGGAACCCCACTCCTCCCCTCCTATGTCACTCAGACCAACCCTGAAGGCCCACCTCCTTCCCGACACAATCACACTCTACACCCCACCCCACTGCCGGAACATCCTCTTCCTGGCCCCAGACCCGTCCTCCGCAACACGGTATGAAAATTAACCTCTACATTGTGTCTGCCACTGGGCAAGGACTCCCGGCATTGATTCCGACCAGCCCAGGAGCTAGCGCCGTGAGCAGGGCGAAACAGGCGCGTTCTAAATGTTTGCAAGAGAGCGTGACTCCCGTGTGCAGAACGTCCCCAGGGGTCTTGAGTTCAGGGCGTCTAGGCACCGTTCTGCCTGGGAACTGCCATGTCTAGAGTCCAAATCAAATGGGCTGGACTCTATTCCATGGTTCAGAGAAACTCCCAAGAGTGCTGGGAAAACGACATTTAAAATGTGTTTCCATCTCCCGCCTTCTATCATCAGTATTTCTACAAGGTTTTTTTTGTTTTTTTGTTTTTTCCTGATAATATTTATGCCTCCAGAACACGTGGAACCATCCGTATACCCATTTAGTCAATTGCCACACATTCACTAAGTACTTCCGATGCTTAGGCCTGTGCTAGTCACCAGGGACAGAAAGACAAGTGGACCGCATGTCCCACAGTTGTGTAAAGGAAACAGGACCCACCCCATTGAGTGGAACAACAGGATGGGACAGGGCAGGACAGACAGCCAAGGTTTGGCGGCCCAATCACCGACTGCTGCTACCAAGCAGGAGAAAATCAGCTTCATTTAGACTTCAGTCACTGAGGTCCTCCCCGTGTGAGAAAATGACTCCGCAGGTGGGGTGCCGGGGGGCGGGGGGGGGGGGGCATTTTGCCTGGTGTGTTTCCTGAAGCCAATGTGGTAACTAAGGCAATGTGGTAACAGGCTCGGCGGTCAGGTGCACTGGGTACAAATGTCAGGTCGGCCACCGACGAGCTGGGAGACTCTGAGCCTCAATTTCCACATTCGCACAACGGCGATATCAACACTACCTTACTTACTGGTTTTAAAGTAACGTAAATATAGCAGTCAATTAGAATTACATTACTTAATTTTAAGCATCACAGAACAGGGCCTGGCACATGGTGGACCCTAGATACTAATTTATTTCACTGACATGTCATTTCCACGAGGGCAGGGTTTCTGTCTCATTCATCATCGCAGTGTCACTAGCACCTAGAATAATAGCGCCTGGCGCATAATAGGTGCTCAATAAATACTTGTTGACTGAATTAGCGAGTCTCTGGGTTGCAGGATTATGAGGCCCAAAGCCATCAGGTGATGCCCAAGAGCAGGCATGACAGCTGTCTATCTAAGTCCCTGCAGTGACCCAAGCACTGTGCTGGGTACTTTAGGTCCATCATCAGCAACTCATGACAGGGAAGGTAGGCCAAGATCAAACAGCCAAGTGGAAGAATCAAAATTCGTGCCACTATGCCCTCAGCACCATCTGCCCAGGGCCCCTCAGCTAACCCATAAATACGAAGTAGATGTGCCAGCCCGGAGTCCTGAGCACAGAACCTGAGGGAGCTGTCCCCTCTAACTGTGACCAGGGAAGACCTTCACAGATGAAACTGCACGCTACACACACACTGATTACAGTGCCTTAAATAAGTCACCTTTGCATAAATCAAAACGAAACTCATCTGAGGTAGAACACTGGACGTAGCTCTCTTTGATTAGGGATCTGCGTGGCTGATTCGTAGTTTTCATCTTTCAGGGCTCGCATTCTGGGCCTGGACGCTACTGATCTATCCTCATACCCGCCTCTCCCGCTCTGACGGTGGAATCCACTCTGAGCTGCTCCCACTCAATAGAGGAGATTGTCACTGGTTCAATGGCCCTGACATTTCAGGAGCAGTGAACACAAGGCAGCCCCTGTGCCCAAGAAGCTCCCAGCCCAGCAGGAGGTGAGATGCACCCAGGGACAATGAGGACAAAGGGGAGACGTGCTGTGACAGACAGGAGTGTAGGTGCTGTGGGATCCCGGCCTTCTACGCTGGAAGTAAGGGGGTGGAGGTGAGCCTCCCTGAGGGCTGGCAATGTCTGGAGCACTTCAAAGTGGCCAACACAAATAAGGGAACTCAGGACCTCTGTCTCCTTCTAAGAAAAAAGGGAAGGTGTTTTCCTAAAATACAATGAGCCTGCAATCCCTGTTCACAAGAAAGCAGGGCGAGTTCACTGGGCTGCAATGCCTGCTGCCCTCTGGTTAGACCCTTGCAGCTTCAACAGAGACGAACAACCTGGGGGCCAAGGGAAGAGCCAACAGATGCTAATACCCGAGGAAGAGCACTGACCAGCTGTGAGGAGAGAAAAGGCCTCCGGCTCACCGGAAGGGGCAGACGGCTCATCACCCAGAAAGCCCCAGGGCCCCTGGGTTCCTACAAAGGGCCCCAGCTCCCTCCTGCAGCAGCGGCAGAGATCAGCTTCCACAAAGCAGAGGAAATGAAACCTGTGACGTCAACAGATAAAAATCTTCTAACCCAAGAAGAACCATGTACGGAGGTATGTTTCTTAGTTCACATGGGGTATTTCTGTGCAACGAAATGTCAACACTGAACCTCCACTGGAAGGCAAGGGGCCCTGTCCCACAGGAGGGGAGAAATCAAAACGGGGACCGCGGCCGGAAGTTTCCTGTGGCAGCCCTGCCTGCAGCCCGAGGCGGCGCCGGCTTAAGGACTCCACATCCTGTGTCAGCGAGCTGGCCCTGGCCCGGTGTCACCCCGAGGGCCACAGTGCAGGGAGGCTGAGGACAGCAGGAGCTGCCCCTCGCTGGTGGCTGAGTGTGTTCCCAGCACAGGATCACTTGCACCACCTGGTTTAATTCCAGGAGGAACGTCTTCTTGTTATCTCCTCCTTCTAGAAGGGGCCATCTGAGCAGAAGAGGTCCGGTGACTTGGCAAGGTTAAGTTCACTAATCAGGGCAATAGCTGAGATCCGTACCATGACTGGGAGTCCACACGGGCGTAATCGGCCTTCTGCCAAGCGCAGAGGCTCAGACTGAGACGCGGGGCCTCAAGGAACAGCTGGCCATGCAGGTCACTCTAATACCACAGCAGGGCGAGGGGTGCTGGAGGGCACAGGCACACCCTCCGGGAGAGGGCACAACCTCTGGGACAGGGCACACCCTCTATCAGATTCTGTACCCCAACTCAGGAGACCCCTCCTACTCAGGCTTTTCTGCAGGAACTATGGATGCAAGGGGAGCAAGGGTGTGCCCAGGAAGAATCCAGTCAGGGTAGGGGTTCTAGCTCCTCAAAATACAAACAAAAGGAGGAGGCTGAGCTCTGCAGACACCCCCACCTGAGACAGAAGAGACGCAGCAGCTGAGGGCAGGACACAGAGTGGCGGGACCCTTCTGTCCCAGGTGAGCCTGGCATACATCACCTGGCGTTTCCAGGTGCACGGTCCACACCACACGCACCTGACCTCCCAGCACTGATTCGGTGATTATAATTCAACCAAAAAGTGAAGACAATGTGGCTTACGTCCGAACTCCTTACATCCCAAGGGCTCCGCTCTTCAGGGAGATGGCAGCCACATTCTCTGTGAACCCACAGAGCCCTGGCCGCTTACCCATAAGGGACCGCTGTATCAATGGCTCTAGGACCGTTTAGTAGTGAGTGCCCACCCTGCTCCGTAAGTCACCATCTGATTTAATTCCCACAGCTTACGGGGATGCAAATACGTTTCTGCTTTGAGGAAACTGCAGCTCAGAAGCATTCAGTGACTTATCCAAGACAGGCGGCTAATAAGTGGGACAGCCAAGATCTGAATCCAGAACCCAAATCCAAACAGAAGAAACAGAAGCGGAAGCATCGGAGGTGCTACAATGCAGGCAGAAGGCACAGGCAGTGGGTTGAAAGTCACGGTGGGCATGTTATCTGTGTACAATGTCTGCAAAGGTGCCTGTGGGAAGCTGGCTGTACGGTGTGGACAGTTCCACTAGGCATGTTTTCATGGATGGTTGGGGATTAGTGCTACAGAGGGTCCAGAATCTAAAATCTATTCTATGGAGTCAGCACATAGGCAGGCCTGGTTCTGACGCAGGCGGGGCACACAGCCATTCTCACCCGGCAACGCTTTCGCCTTCAATCACTTTCAAGATTGAGAATCGAGAAGCACGTCTTTGAGAGGAGAGGGACCTGCAACAGGTGCCCAGTGGTCTGAGGCTTCATAAAGCAGGACTTCCAAGTGCCTCCTGTGCTTTTCCCCATCGGACCAGGATGCAAGTTCAAACACAGAGGCAGAGGCCTTCATTTAACTTTCAAAAGCCTTTCCATTCAACCCCCTGGCTCCTCCCATCCTCAGTGGTGTAGAGGAAGACGCTGTAGTCCTACTGCAATGTCTTCCTCAGGCTAGAAGTCAGAGCCGCCAGCAGCCAGGCTGAGGAGGTCCCAGAGCCCCTGGCTCCTGCCTCCCTCAGGCCACCCTAACAGCCAACAGAGACTCTGCTGTGAAACCCAGTGGCTTCAGGGTGACCCAGAGGGACAAATACGCTGAATGACACAACCGGTCTCACACCCTGAAGTAAAGAGGCTAAAAACCAAACCAAGAAGAAAAAAACTACTAAGCATCAGGCCCCTTTTACAGAAAGTTGATAGTTGCATGAAAACCAAAGGTCCCAGCAGCCACTGATGAGAACGCTTCTGTCCTTGAAAATAGACGCGACCTTCTCAGAGCTGCCCAGACAGAGACACTCGTCATGTTCAGGACAGCGAACCTGCTAGGACCACACCACAGTGCCAGAGTTAAATGACAGTATTTGCAGGCCAGCTCCATCACCAAACTGGCTATGTGACCTTCAGCAAGGTCACGTAACTCCTGTGTGGCCATCATGTCACCAGTCAAATAAAGGGACAACCCTCCTCTCTGGTGGACGCTCAGGAAAGCAGGGACTCTCAGGCCTGCCGGGAGCAGATGGTGAGTGGCTTCCTGGTCACTTGGTGTTTTCATTCTCAAATGGAAAATGCTCCTGACCATTAAAAAGGATTTCATTTTGACATGTTTGCTCTACTGAACTGTTCGGCTTTTACATTCACAGGAGACACTTCCAGTCTTTTCTAGAAAGGGTCAAGCTTTTTTTTGCAAAAGTCACACCTAACTCTCGGCGGAACACCAGAGACCCACAGTTTTCCTAACAAGAGCTTCTTCCGTCCATTTTGATGTTTCTTCCTTAGATCCCAGGACATCAAGGATTTGGGGGTTGGCACACCGTGATCCTCAGCACTCTTACACACACTGTCATAAAGGACAAGCAGGGTGTCAGGTCTCAGCCAGCCCCTCTTTGCTTCCAGCTAGCTGTGGACACGGGGGGCTCCCTCACCTCAGGGTGGGCTCCCTGGTGACAAAACCAGAGCAATGAAGCATGGGCCTGGGGAACCTCTAGCGCCCACCCCCGCTCCATGTTCTGTGACCTGTGGCCCTCTGCCACACTCGGCCATGAGTGTGCTATTGCTGCACCCACCACCACATACTCACTGGCACCTGCAATGCCTCTAGAAAGAGACAGGGCCGAAGCCGGTACTTTACAGCCCAGCTCCCAGGGAGACAGGGCAGCCATCTGTGCTTTACTCCCTCTGTCAGATAAATGAGTTTCCTGAGAGCTGACTTAACAGAGAACAAGTCCGCATTTCTGCTCTTTCCTTTCTGTGACTGAGACTTCACCATTGTCTTCATATATTATATAAAATGGACACGCTAACACTCACCTCCCCCATCTGTAGAGAGCAGTAAGTATAGTGAGACTTTACAGAAGTCACCAAATATTCCCTCTGATGTCTGTAGTTATAGTTATTAGATCTCCAAGGACAATGGGCCAAAAGGACACTTTTGTCAGTCTTCTGTTGGGGGTCAGACAGATCTGTAGTTAGGATCTGGCAGAAATAACGCCCTTTTTTAAGCTCATAAAAAAGGGGCGTTACTTCTGCTATACTATCTCTATCATCTATCAATCGAATCTTATTTGTCATCTATCTATATCATCTATTTATCTATATCTATCATCTATCATCTATCCATAATCTATCAATCTATCATCTACCTATCATCTATCTAATCAATTTATCATCTACCTATATCTATTCTCTATCATCTATCTATGTATCTATCTATCTATCATCATCTATCTATCATCTTCCACAGGAGACAACTCGAAGAAGCACATGCCTGAATCTTATAACTCAGAAAGCCCTTAAAGCCAATTTATCTCAAAGCCAGGAAAATAACAGGATGAAAGGATGAGGGGCCTGAGGCCAGCGGGAGCAGGGACCCCTCTAAGGTCACAGGGGGCAGTAAAGGCAACACCAGGAGAGGACCTGGGTCCCCAGGTTCCAAGGGCAGAAGCGCCCGAACTGAAGAGAAGAGTCCCCCGCACTCTGGATCTTCGAGTAGCTCCCTCTTCTCCAGTCTGTTAATAAAACTGGCTGCCACAGAGGCCGATGGTAACCCTCTTGTGGGTAAAAATATGCAACAACAGACAGCCTCTGCGGGTCGAGGAATACAGTGGCCACCTGCACTCTGTCCGCTCAGCTGGGTTATAAATGTCCATGAAGTGATTCCACTGCGGTTAAGTAACCACAGACACTTTACCTTTGTTGATCCCAAAATCTTTCCCAGACATTTATTTTCCAGTGAGCTCAAACCACGAAGATAGAAAAACCAAAGCACACACCACTCACTCGCTCTCATTTGGACGCCATCAGACTTCTATAAGCAATCGCCTGAAAATATTGCGGGCCCCTGGGATGGGTGGCAAGCTAATAGGAAGGCAGAAAGGTTAGGCAGCAGATCTGTGGCAGACACACAGCAGGTATTCCAGAAACGTGTGCTAGGTGAGTGAGTGAGTGAGTGGCAGGCACTGGACTTGGATTCATACGCCTGTTAGAGCTTTGTGACCATGGACTCTCCACTTCCTAACAGGCGCTGAGCATACCCAAGGCCGTCATGAGGACCGCATGACACCACGTATGGAGGAGTCTCGAGAACAATTCTTGGAATAGTCAGCAATGAGTATAAATCAGTTGCCTCCACCCTTCCAAGAGCACATTATGAAAAAGAAAAAAGTAACTTGGAAGAGTTTTTACAATCAAAGTCAGCTGGAGAATGCAGGGCCCCATGGGGTCTGCGAATAGGATGTACTGAGTGAACTTAGGGCCATCAGCGGACCCCAGCCCCCAGCCTCCTGTCCGGCCGTCTCCGAAGTAACCGAGACCTTCCCGTTGCTGTGCACGCGCAGTGGCAGTTTCTTTACCTGGAACGCCGGGGCCACCCCACACTGTCTGTAACGTATTCATCTTTCAAGTCTAGGCTCCAAAATCATCTCTTACAAAAACATTCTTGTTGACTCCCCAGATCCTAATGGCAACGGAATCGCGGCGCCCAGCACCATCTAACCCACTACATACATTTAATTGGTGCCTACATCTAACACCTTGTTTACGAGTCCATTGACTAGCTGATGCACCTTGCTATTCACAGTACTGAGAGTGGTGACGCATACTTAATACAGATTTAGGAAATACCTACCGAATGAATGAACATATGAATTATAAATGGCTGCTGCCAGGCAATGAGTGTCCTCAAGGGACAATTTTCAAAAGTCTTGCCCTATTCACAAGGACAGTGCCACTCAGGCTTGCAGCCACCTTCGGCATTCACAACACCAAACCCAAAATAATCCCCGGGTCACAGAGTGGCCTTGGAGCGTTTGGTGACACCTTCTGAGCAGTAGCGCTCCCTCTTCCAAGTCCCGGGGCCACACCCTGCCCCATGCCCTCCCTGCCCCTCCCTGCCTGGACAGCAGGCAAGTCCCCAGCTACGCCCGCCACCCAGGACGCTGCCCCGGTGCAACCTGCTGAGTGCCCGGGTCTGGACAGAGCTGAGACTCACCGCTCCTCGTCCTTGAAGATGAACTTGCGCAGCTTGAGGTCGCGCAGCACCAGCCCACCGTCATGGCAGTGGGCCACGGCCGAGGCGATCTGGTAGAACAGCCGGGCTGCCTCCTCCTCCCTCAGCTTCTTGCAGGTGCGGACGAAGGAGTGCATGTCCCCATAGCTCCGCTCGAAGAACACGTAGGCTTTGGTCTCCCCCAGGATAATCTCGGTGATTTGGTTGATATTGCTGTGGGCAGACAGGCAAAAGCACGGGGCCAGGGACTCCTGGTAGCAGCTGATGGCAAACACCTACGGGCAGGAGTAACAACAAGACTGGGAGTCAGAGGCGCCTCTCCTACAACCCCCCACAGAATGCAGTCACTTAATACACCACGGGCTGGGAGATGACAAAAGGCCTGCTGAACTTGAATCCAGATCCACAATGGCCCTGCATCCTACCAGCTGGGTGGCCTGGAATCAGTCACTTGACCTCTCTGAGCCTCCAAGTCCTCATGTGTAAAATGGACCGATATACCAACAATCGCAGTGTTGGATGATATGAGAAAACAAAGGTAAAAGTGCTTTGCAAGGGAAGCCAGGATGGCTCAGTGGATTAAGCGCTCACTTTGAAGCCCTGGGGACCAAGGATCGAATCCTGGCCCCGACCTGTGTGGACCCATATGCTGAACTGGGGTGTGCTTCCTGAATGCGGTGAGCCCTCCAGTTCAGTTCAAAAAAAAAATGGGGGAAGCCGGGATGGCTCAGTGGGTTAGGCGCTCACTTTGCAGCGCCGGGGACCCAGGAGCGAGTCCCGGCCCCGGCCCGTGCGGACCCATATGCTGAACTGGGAGCTCCCCCAGTTTAGTTCTCTCTCTGTCTCTGTATCTCTCTCTCTCTAAGAAAAAAAAACAAAGAGTGCTTTGCAAGATACAATGCATTACACAAATGGTAAGTTTTATCACTTTTCTCTCTATCCCAATTGCCTGTTTATAGAAGAACTAAGGCAAAATCTGAGAGAGTGACCCACCCCAAGCAACACAGACAATACCTTATCTACAAAAAAAAGCACAAAAATGTACATCATCTCTATACAACTACAGCCAATTGTAGACAATATACTTTCTGCTATACAATTGTGTTGTAGAGCATTATACAGCACAGTGAATACATTAAATACCTAGGCTTTGCCTAAGGGTGATCTAATTCAACACCTTCATTTTACAGATGTGGAAAACTGAGGCTCAGAGCACAAGTCTAACAAGGACCCCAGTGGCTGAGCTAGCAAGTGCATGCAGTGCTCGCTAGGAGGACAGCCAAGACTCACTTCTTCTCAGTTCTCTGCACAGTTATCCAGCTCCGCGGATCAGTTATGCAATGATTTTCTATGAATCAAAATGAGCCTGTGAAATGCCACCTCATTGTGGGGGTGACTTCAAAAGAAAAACACCCTCCACACCGCTTTGAAACAGACCTCAGAGGAACTGGCCTACCGAGTATTTCTGAGGTGAAAGTAAAAAGCTTTCATTCATTTGCGGACCTCTGCTAAACCCGAGCGGCAATCCCCGAGTTTGGAACGTGGGTTTACTGTCTGCTGGGAAATATGAATCTAGGCTGTACCCACACGAGCGAGGGCAGGCGTGGGGGCGCTTTGCTGGAAAGCATGTCAGGCCAGGAATGCTCTAACCACACACTGAATGTAACCGGCTCACTGTCGCTTAGCTCCTTAAACTGCCTCTTCACTGGTTAGAACAGTCTCCTTGGGCATCCTTTGGCAGGGTGGTGGGGAAAATGCTGGCCTAGAACTCACCAAATTTGCGGCTCTAATCCTGGCTCAGCCATCGCTAATCTGCATGAGGTCTAAACCCTTAGGGTCCCCGGGGGGCCCCCGCCTCTTCATGAAGTGAAGACGCTGATGTAGCGCCCTCGTGACCTTTTCTGGGTCAGATCCCACAGGAGCACCCTCCTCGCGGACAATGCCCAGGCGCACATGAAGGCACGGGCCTTCTGAAACCCATCCAGAGATACAGGCTGCCGTTTAGGAATCCACCAGCTAAGTCGCTCTTAGCTGCAAAAAATAAAAGTTGTGACTCAAACAGGGTCAGGAAGAACCTGGGGCGCGCGGGTACTTCCCCCTGGGTCAGGAAGCAAAGGGACGGAGTGAATGAACCTTCACCAGGCGTCTCAGGAAAGCGGCCCAGCTGCTGCCACTACAGGCTAGAATTTAAGAATGAGTGGTTCCACATCTCCAGAGACCACAAATCACACCCTGATACTGTCAGACGATGGCCTGTGAGCAGTGACCTCCCAGGGCCTTTCAATTAAGAATCTGAAATGCCTGAGTCAACTTTAACACCCAGATGGCAGGCAGCAGAAACCTAGGACAGCCTCAAGAATTTCACAGCGAGCAATAAACGCTTCGCAGTGGCTAATGTAAACACTGGTTACATAAAGGGATGCCGGGTGCTGAAGCGTCGGGCTGCGGGCTCTGTGGCCAGTGCTCAGGGAGTTCATGATGATTTATAATATACCTCCTGCTTCAAGGGCATTTAAAAAAAAAAAGGTTTTTGCTCTGTTATCCTGTCTGACCGCTGAAAACCTCACTGGACAGAGCATTAAAGGAGAAAAAAAAAAAATCAAACATATTCCTGGCAGCTTCAAAATGTAGCCATACCCTTTGTAGAAGAGACCCGATTTCAAGATGGTGGGCAGAGTATGAAAAATAAGGCCAGTACTTATGTTTTCCCAAATGGGTAGGAACCAAACTTTTATTAGTAGCTATAACAGGCATTTATGGGCTTGGATTGGTATTTAAACCATCGCCTTCAAGTACAAAATCAAGCCATGCGCCTGGTTGCCAGTTTCTATTAAATGTTTAATTTGGAGCCTTAGTTATACATTGTGGCAGTTCAGATAAAACAGTAAGATTGGGCCATCTTTAATAGCATTTGCAAAAAAAAAAATTGAAAAGAAAAGCACCCATTCTGCCAAGATAATATAGTTGCATTACATGAGCAGTAGCTACCAGCATTGCCATGAAAATAAGCCAAAGACCCCTAAAGCCCCTTCCCTCCTTTGCCTGGCTTCAAGTAGGCACATGGAGACAATGAACAGGCTTGATTATTATGGTTAAATGACCCTCGGATCTCTCTCCCCCAAAACGATGTCCTATAGAATTCTCTAACAGTCCTCTAGAACAACTGGCACCTTTACATTTGATCTGTTTTTGTCAAGACTTTTTTCTTGGGTCAACACAAAACTAGGAGACAAGAATGCTACCTTCTAAGACATCAAAAGGCTCAATGTGTGTGTTTCCCTGAGCCTGGTAGTCAGCTGAGTCCCCAGGATCCATCGGAGGGTATTTGGCAGAAGCAGCCGCATGAAACCACTGGGAGTTTCCCAGGATACGTACAACTGTACAGAGGCAGTCACCCTAGTCGCCTCTGGTGAAAAAGCAGGAACGCAGAAGCTGCTTGTCTTTAAGGGATGACCTCTGTCAAGCAGAACAATGATACCACACTTAAATCCACTTGCAGCCACACAGTAATTGGTGAGGAGCTGATTCAATCTTTGCAATAACTAAACCGGCAGATTAAGGACAGTTTCAGGCCAGAGAGCAAGTCTGCAAATGACACTGTAAGGTCAGCCCAAAGTGAAATATGTCTTGAAGAATCTGAAAGGAGAAAAAAAAAAAAAAAAAAAAAAAAAAAAGGGGGGGGGGGGGGGGGGGGGGGGGGGGGGCAGGTGTCACCTCTGCTTTTAAACAAAGAAGATAACAGTAAGATGTCCCTGCAAAATTTGGCGGCAAAGTCCCTTCATTTAAAAGCAGCTCCAGCCTTTGAAAAATATTAAAATGCTGTGTGGAAGTTGAGCAAAAGGAGCGAAACCGCTCACTGCTGGGTGATTGTGCATATTTCATCAGAGAGTGGCATCTCTGTGGAATTCATTCATTTCAAAGGATGACTATCTTATTGTGCAATGTGTGGGTCTTCTGAAAATTCAATCCAGCTCTGAACAGCCTACTGCGTTGTGGTTAACCAGGCACCGTCGGTCTGGGTATCAATAACTTGGAGAAGATGCAAAATACCAAATGCTCAGTCCAAGCACGGAGGAGTATTTGAAAGAGTCTCTTATTTTCCCCTGAGGTCTGAACTGAACAATTACAAAACTGACTGCAGACCTCCACAAAAGCCATGTTTTACAATGAAATACTCCAGTGCCTTATGAAATAAAAGTCCACAAAGCAGTCTGTGGTTAATGGTAAAAGTGTCATACATTATTTGTAGCAAAGCTGAGCAGAGGGCCCATTTCTAACACAGCGGGGGTCCCCGCTCCTCACAACCCACCCCCCTGCTGTCCCTCCCCCCAGGAAGAAACAAGTTAGCAAATCTAAAATTAAGTGACAATGAATTCTTGATCTGTGTCCAATTCCTGGGTAGCAGTAAGGCTCCACTGTCTTTTATTATTATTACGGTATTATTATTATTATTTTGCAACTATTTCCTTGCTGACCTCCCTGTCTGAGCCCTGTGCCTACAAAGTGCATACAAAGACGCACAGACACTCTCACACACACAAACCGGTCACTGTTTAGCGTCAAAGACAAAAAGGAAATTGCAGTGTCCAGCTCTGTATTAGCACAGCATATCCCTGGGGCCCCAAATCGATAGACACAAAGGTGTGTTGGGGGTGGGGGGCGGGCAGGAAGACAAGAGGGGGCTCAAACACGGAAGTCTGGAGATGAGAAGAAACCGCGACAAGAAAGACCCAAAGGAGTCACTATTTCCTACACCCAAAGGTGCGCCCGCGGCTTTGATTTCTACCCCTAACCCTCCCTTCAAGGCTCCAGGCAGAAGAAAGCTCTTTGTAAACTTCTTCCCCGCGCTGGGCCCCGGGGCTCGGCCAGAGGGGACACCTTTGTGTGTCTTGTAAGGGGCACCTTCGGAACAAAGGTTCAACACCTGCACGCTGCTGAGAACAATGGCTGCTGAAAGAACCCGGTCACCAGAGCCTTAAAATTAGAGGGATTCCCTGCTCCGTGTTGGAAGGGGAGGGGGCTGGGCACCGGGAGCAACCCCCCGGGCAGCGGATCCCCGCGTCGCGCGGGGTCCCTGGAAGCGCGCGTGTCTGCGCCCCCGCGCGCGGCCTCGCCGCCCTCCGCACCCCGGGTCTCCCCAAAACGCCCCCGCCGCAGCCCGCCCCATTGTCTGCAACGCTCTAAAAACTTCACTCGCCGCACATGCACAGAACACGCCAGTGCGCCCACCAAACGAAGCCGCGGATGGCTGCCCCGCCGGCCTCCCTCCCCGCACTCCGGGGCCCGGCCACCTCCCGCGCCCCCGGCCCGCTGCGAACGGCCGGGGAACCGTTTTCAAAGACAAAAAGCAACGCCAAGCCCCGGCTCCTTACCTTGCACACCAGCTCCTCTCCGCTGTGCAGATGCACCGCCCGAAGAACGTGGTCTCCCTCCAGGGGTTCCAACAATAAGTACTTCCCGATGCAAGAAACGCAATGCGACAAGTTCGGAGTCTCGGGCGGGCTCGGGGAGCCGAGGTTCGGGCTGAAGCTCTGGCTGGGCTCGGCGGGCCTTAGAGACGACTCTTCAAAATCCTGGGTTTTGTTCCGCCATCTCCCATATCTTGCTATTGTGATGGGGGTGGACCTGTGTATGTTCATGAGTGTGGGATCGCACACGACAAACAAAAAAATGCCCGCTGGAGGGACGAGTCGCTGGCGAGCGCGGCTGCAGGCGACTCCGTGAAAGAGGACGCGAGGGGCGGGGACGGAAGGGGGGCTACGTGGAGGAAGAGTTGGAACCCCCAAACGGGCGCCGCCGGGCACCTGGTCTGCTCCGAGCCCGGCTCCCCGGGGTACTCGGTCGGCAGCAGCTCGGGCCCTTTTGTTACTCCAAAGCAGCCGGCGGTGTGCAGACTCTCTGCACTTTTAGTGCCTCGCCTTCTCTTTCCAGCGGAGAGCTACACGCGCGACCGGATGGCTACGGTGGGAGCTGCGGCGCCGGGTCCCCCGGAGCGATCCCCACGCAGGCTCCCAACTCGCAGGCGAGGAGGCGGGCGCCCTGCTCCTGTCGGTGCGATGCACGCCGTGCGCTCGGCTGCAGCTCGCCCTCCGCGCGTTAGAACCCCCACAGAAAGGAAAAGGGAAATCGGCACGGGTCTCCCGGCTCGCGCCGCTCGGCAGACTGAACCGGCGCTGCGCCCCCTTTTTTTTTTTTTTTTTTTTTTTGGTGGAAAGGGTGGGGGGGGGCGTGGAAGGAGGGGTGCCGGAGAGGGCAGTTACCTAGGATGTAACTGTAGATGGCGTCTGAGGCTTTTCCAAGATCGCCAGAGCTCTCCCCAAATTACACAGAGCCCAAAAAAAGGAAAGCCAGAGCAGCCTTTAACTTCGAGCAGCCAACGCGGCCAACAAAAGGCTGCAAACGCGGAGCGCGGAGTTGCGGCGCGAGCCAGGCGCAGGTTCCGCGACAGAGCGCAGGGCTCGGGGGGCCGGGCGGAGGTCAGCACCGGCTCATGCTGTCGCCGCTCGCCAGCGCTCCAGCTCGTCCTCGGAATAAAGGGAGAAGCGCGGGCAGGGCGCAGGGCCGACCGGTGGTCTCCGATTTCCCCAGCCCGAGCTTCCGGGGGTCCTCGCCCCCAGCCCTGCGCACGTTCCTTGCTCGTTGGATAACTGGATCTGGTTGGATAACTGGATCTGGTTGGATCACTGGATCTCTTTGGATCACTGGATCTTGCCTTGGAAAAAGAAATTTGCAGCCGGTCCGTCTCCCCCTCCCCTAAACCCGACTGCCTGGCCGGCTAGGTTTGGGAGGAAATGTCTGGCTTTTCTTCTTTCCTCTTCTTTTATGTGTTGCTTTCCCCCTTCGGAGGTAAGAGGAATGTTTTCAGTGGAAGGGGGTGGCCGACGGTGCCCGAGGCCAGTCCCCGCGCTCAGCACGCCCGCATCGCCCGGCGAGGCGGTATTAATAGTTACTTACGTGGCCGGGGATCTCGCAGCGAGCGGGGTCGGGTGTGCGCGCGCGCGCCTCGCTCGCGCTCGGTCTCCCCATTCAATGTCACCGACACATTTCCACGGAGCCTCCGCCCCCTCCTCCCCTCGGCGCCCGCCACTGGCTCAGCCCGGAGCCAGCCCCGCCCCGCCCCCCGCCCAGCGCCCCCTCATTGAGCCGGGCGCCCATCAATCAGCCTGGCGGCTGCCAGTCCTCGGGCGGCTCCCCACGCCCGCAGGCGGTGCGAGCGGCTCGGGGTGCCGTTGCAGCTCCGGCCCCGGGCGCGGGCCTCGCTGCTGCACAGCTCGGCCGACGCGGTAAACACAGTGCACTATCCTTCCTGGGTCCCGGCGCGGGCTAGGGAGTGAGCGCACTGGACCGGGGAAAGGAGAGTCCGGGTGGAGCCGCCACAGCCCACCGGTCTCCCCCTGGCAGCTCCGGCCGCGCCTGGAGCGCTTCACACCTACTTCATCTTCCCGGCGCTTTCCCGCAGAAAGCCAGGCCTCCTCTGATAGGCCCCACGGAGTGGGGCGCTCCTCCGTGGGGAAGGACGTGCGTCTATCGGGGGTGCTGCATGGGGCTTCACACACTAGTTTCATGATCTTTTTCCAATGCCCTCCTCCAAACTTGAAAAGGATCAATTGCTTTTTGTTGGAAACTCCCTACTCCTGCCACCCCACCCCACCCCCACTTCCAGGGCTTCCAGTATGTTCAGCAGACCAGCTGAAGGCACCTTTTGACTCAAACCAACCAGGATGACTAATTCTTCGCCTCCCAGGGCAGTGCCCAGAGGGCCTTGGTGGCCAAAGGAAACAAACCCCTGCAGCCCACACCTCACTCAAGGGCCCCTGGTTCCCAGCCAGAGTGCCAGGTTGCATGGGTCCTCTTCCTTAGTGCACCCCCACCCCTACACATGCTCGGACACGGATGGCACATGCATTCCACACTGAGAGTCAGGTAGGGTTGCTGTTTCACACCCTGCCCCTCACTCTCCTGGCCCCCCACTCTCCCCGCCCCCACAATCATTCTCAACTTCCCCTGGAGGTTCTAGTCCTTTGGTTTGGGCAGAAACACAACAGGAAAGGGGCCTGAACTCAGAGACAATATGGTTGGGGAGCAAACTAAAGAAATACATACGTAAATGGCCAGGGGACTGGGACAGGGGAGTTAGAAGACTCTGGGGGCCCTCAGATCCTTTGCAGGCACTTACACATATTTCCGGGGAGGGAGGGGGGTTATAATTTATTGCCTACAGTAGGACACTTTAGCTTCAACAGAACTATTTATAATTATGCCCACTTCTGCATATTTATCATTTAAAATTACGCACAGCCCAGTTACTCTGGTGATAAGGAGGTACTGGGAAATGGGCCAGAGGACACTGCAACAGCCTGCCCCAGAGTTGGAAAAGAAAGGTCAAGAAGCAGGCCCATGCCTCCTGGCACGTCTCATCATCCTACTGCTCACAAACTTGCCAACGACAGTCGTCTGTGCCCCTGGGCTATCACAGTGGCTGCTGAGCAGGGTCGCTTAATCCAGTCTTGCTCCTGGGAGACACTTGTGTGCGCCCCCTGTCGACAGACCAAACCTCTGCGGCTGATGGGTCAGAGAGAAAGGCCCCGCCCTCCTGTCTCGGCGGCCAGCAACAGTGCTTTATAACTAGGGGCTGGGAGACCCGTTCCAGGCCTGTCTGGGTCCTTGAATTTAAATGAAAATTAAGTGAAGCCATTGTTTTTTAATTTCCCTGGGTCCCCATTTCTTCAACTATAAAATAAGAAGCATAACAACGCCCTCGCTCAGCTCACGTGATTGCTTTAGAATTATATTCTCTATTCCAGGAAATCCATGAAGGCTTACTAAAAACCCGGCCCTGTGCTGGGTGTTAGTAAGATTTGATCTCTGTCCCCCCGGAGCTCAAGAGTCTAGCCCCAGAGAAAAGCCTGAAAAACATGATCTCATTGTGTAACAATGTGGCGAGTAGAATTTCAAGGCATCAAGCGAGCAAACAGGAAGAAACAACTTTCACTGGCCTTCAGGAAGTTATACCAGAAAACGGTGTTTTTTACCTTGAATAGATTCAGAGCAAACATTTATTGAAACCTACTATGCACCAGACCCTGGGCACAGTGATACAATGGTTTAAGAAGTATGTTTGTCGTCATGGATCTCAAAAAAGTTCTGAGTTATAAGATACCATGAATTCAAGAGATTGCCGTTGGCATTTCCGACAGAAAGAATGTGCAAAAGCAAAGAAGTGGGATGTTCTGAAATTTCTGGTAACTCACCATGGCCCCAGTATTGGCAGCTTGGGAGCAGTGAGGCATGTGGTTGGAACGTGTGTTGGGATTAGAATGGGGAGATTGAGAGACCAGTGAGAGACGGTGGTCTTAGTAGTTGCGAAGTAGAGTCAAGGCTGATGTTCAATCCAGCAGTAATGCAGTTGGACTGGGGTTTTAGAAAGGTCATGCCAGAGGTCATCTGGAATAAATACCAGTGGGCTTCCAAAGAAAGAGACAGAGCACGGTAGCCTGGAGAGATCCAAAAAAATGATCAACTTAATAGAGATGTGTAACTAATGCCATCCATGATTCAAGTGTATTGATGGCTTCTGATGAAATTATACTGTAGCCACTGACCTGCCCATTCTCAAAGGCCAAATTCATGACCTTTGGAATGATTGCAGTGCAAACTAAATTAGATAATTTATATCAAGTGCCTTAAACATTTTGATGCATACTGACAGTAACTCTCAGGATGAAAAAAAAAAAAAATCATATAGTATGAAACTCTGGGTGAGAATCTTCATTCGTTCACTTTTTAGCTATATGACCTGAGGTGAATTTAGAGTATCTTAGTTATAAAGTAGAGTCATAAATTGTATTTTACCTAACACATGAAAATTGTGAAAGATGTATAAAGCAGCTAGCACAATGTCTTGCATATTTTAAACAAATACTATTGTTATTATAGGAATACATTCATAGAAAGCAATCTAACATATAATTAATAATAATAATAGATAAAATGCTAACAGTATCAAAAAAATGTATGGGAGTTAAACGTACAGTTGTAAGGATGGTGAACTACAACATGTAGTCACGATAGAATATTATGTGGCAATTAAAATAAGAATTATAATTACAGGGAGACATTTAAACCAGGCCATTCTGTTGGAGAGTCCAATCTGGTTGCTTTAGGTCACTAGCCCACTGTGTAATGCCTTCCAGATCATTCTGTATCTTGAAGTGCATCTAGCTGCTCCTTCATTCACTTCATTTCTCATTAGTTCATTAATTTAGCAAACATAACCGTAGGTACCTATTAAGCAGAAAGCTCTAAGCTAAGCTCTTTGTTTGTTGAGCAAATAAAAGGTTCTTGAGAACAACTACTAAGACGTCCGTATCACTTCAAGGCTGATATGGACAAGTGATGACAGACGTCTTTCTTAAACGCCTCTACCAGCCATACCTACCTAGGCTCCCAAATCGGACAACTGTCCAGGACACATTGTAGAGAATGCCACCTCACGCAATGTGCAGGCTGTGGGCTACACAACTCCAGGACATTCCATCCCCATGGAGGTCTCTGTGAATGGCACCGCTGGAGTTGTGCAAAACACAGTCTTCTTGGCAATTGTTTATTTCCAAGGTGATCCCTAGGAGCACCTATTTTGTTTGTTTGTTTGTTTGCTTTTCCAGGGCTAGGCAGGGCATGGGTTTTATTTTTGTATAAATCGTCCACTGGGAGAAGTCCCTGCATAGATACAGAAGGAACTGACATGTTGGAACCATTTTTCCGCCAGGCCCTAGCTGGGTAGCTCTTCTCATACGGGGAAATAGCTGTTGCGTGCTTACCAGTGAAGTGCGTACATGAGATTTTCTTGTTGCTCTTAAATTAAAGGAAGGTGGGAGCCTCAGCATATGGGAATTTCCTGGCCATTGTAGATTGTCTACCATTCTGTTATGCATTGCTGAGCTGCTACCAGAAAGGAAAAAAAAGTGAAAACAGGTAAAATGAACCAGCTTGTCCAGGAAGTGCTACAAATTTACATATTCTCTGGAGTGCTCGATTACTGTAAAAATAGGTCCCGCTTGAAGGTGTTCTGGTAAATCTCGTGTGTCTTAAACAATAATACCTTCCTTACAAAGGGAATAGGCCAAACTGAGTGATCACTTATATCTCCCCTCAGCTTTTAAAATCCAACTTCAACTTTCCCGTATGGGAAAAACGTAGACCAGTATCTGAACAATGATGCATTGAGTTTTCATTCCATTTGGGCCCTGGTTCAGCCAATTAGGAACATGGCCTTGAACGGCCCTGATTGCTCAGATTAAGGTTTATAAGAATTAATATGTGCGTCAGTCTTGCCAATTCACAAAGCACTCTTAGGCTTTTTGTCCCATTTAATCCTCACAATAGCTCCACAAGGGAGGTTTCATTATTACTCAGTAGGAGAAACTGTGTCTCAAGGAAGTTAAATTACTTTGGCCCAGGAGCACAAACCCAGTATGAGACAGTCCCCTCCCCTGCCTTCCCCGACTCCCTATCCTTGCTCCCCTGTCCCCTGTCCTCCCCTCTCTCTTTCCTCTCTAATTCCCTCTGTGTCCAAACATTAGTCTCAATTTAAAAGAATGTTTAGGACATGCAGTGGGGCTCCTTGCGTAGAATTCCATTTGATTATAATAAAAGTTGCAAACCAGAAAGGTATGTGTATACACAAAGGTGATAGCTACAGAACAGCAATTTCCAACTACCGCATCCCCAAGTGGGTTTAGCACTGAAGGTGTGAAACTGAGGGTCGTTATGACTTTAATTAAACTGAGTTGTAAATCCTAGCTCTAGAAATCATATTCCTGTCTCTCTATACCCCTCCAAGACCTCGCCTTTCCCTTGTATAATCAGCAACACTGGAGGCAATAGAAGACAGTCGCCAGGACCTGACTAATGGTCACAAGTTGAGACCTACTTGGACTGATAGACAATGGCAAACGTGACTCACGGCCAGTTGCAGGCCTTTGAAGGGACTGGAAGCTTCGGGCTTAGTCTCTTGGAGCCCTGAGCTGGCATATGATAAGTCTAGTCAACTACCCAGATGGAGAGCCACACAGAAAGGCCTCAGAACTCCATAGAGAGGGAGCAGAACTTGGGCAACCGAGATTCCCGCCAAACCTTGACAAGGCTCCAGGCATGAGAATGAAGCTATCTTGGTCCCCCCAAGACCAGGCCAGCAGTCAACAGAATAACACTGAGTGACCCCAGTTATGCTACCTGTCCAAATGTCTGCCCCCAAATCACGATGTAATAAAGTGGTGGTGTTTTGCACCATTTAATATTGGGTTAGTGTTTTACTCAGTAATAGAAAACTGGAACAACATAATCTAGTTCATTTAATTCAGTGTTCCAGGCAGTTCTCTAGTAAGACTTACCCAGAGGAGTGAAAAATGTCTATAGTAAGATGATACTTAACAAGCATCGGTTATATGAATCTCAAGTCCTCCTTCTGACATATCTGGCTAAGGGACCATCTCTTTTTCAGATGTGCACAGTGTCATTTGACAACAATTTTATAATGCATGCTTCATCCTTAACCTGGCATGGTTGTACGAGGTGAACACTACCTGCTCAATGGATCAGCAGTTCCCTGAGGGCGAAGGCCACGTCTCTTCTCCTTCCCTGTCTGCACTTGTCAGTGTTGGGTACATATGCCTGCTGAGAGATTACAAATCTGTGAGGAAAACAGTGATTGCACTTGCTCTAGAGCTTTTAGAGTGTAGTCAGTCCTTAGAGGAGCCTAGACTGTCAGTCAGGGCGCCTTCTACCTGCTCTTGCTCTGCTCTTAATGTACTGGGTACCTGTGACCAAACTAACTCCTCTCCCTAGACCTCAGTCGTCTCATCTGTAAAGCAAGTACATTAGATTAAGTGAGATGCCAGCGCCTTCCATTTCTGACACTCAGCATCCACATGAGGAGTGTGTTCATGCATTCATTTTGCAAATAGCAGTAGCCCAGCTGCCACAGGAAACTCCCTTCACTGGGACGTGGAAGGCGACACCTGGTTCTCTGGAATGAAGAGAGTGGGTTGCCTTCTCTGGGGATTTGACAGGCTAGGGAGCATCTCCATGAAGCAGGGTAGCTCCTTTCTCCTTAGTCCACCAAGTTCAGCATTTTACAGTAAGCAGGGTCCCATGGAGATGAACACAAGAGTTGCCCTGGGGTGGGGAGGGGTCAGTTCTGCTGCCATCGCGTGAGGACTCTCCCAGAAATCCCCTTCTTGGTTTTGCTAAAGACTCTCATGCTGTAGGAATAACTAGTGTGTCTTAATAGGTATATTAATAAACAAGGCCCTACTTCCTGCATGCCGTGCAATGCATTCTAGTAACTCTGCTCCTCCTCTTGACTGTCTAGAACACCCTTCTCACTTCCAGAAATCTTGCCAAGAGTCATCTTGAGTGTCAGCCCTCTCAGGAACTCTGGGGTTGAGCTAAGAGTCTCCTCACTGTCCATAGCTCTTCGCCAAGCCACGTTGTATGAAGAGGATCTCCACACATTCCTATTTTCAGCTTGTTCGTTCGTTGGAAGTATGGACGGCATCTGACTCATGGTGGCGTATAGAAGGCTTCCCCGGCGCCTGTCCATTATAAATGATGGAGCTAGCACGTGTGTCTAGTGTCACCGTTGATAAAGGTTGCTGGTTAGTATCCCTGTTGAATAACTGGACTGTGGTTCAGAGAAGAAAGTGACTTTCTGAAGATCGCCCAGCCACAGGGAGCCCCACACGGAGCTTGGCCAAGACTCTTCCCCACATCCTGAGAGCATGGGTCGTCAATAAAAGGGAGAGAGTGCAAGCCTTTCCTCCCCATGGATACATGCCTTTGTTTTCAGTGTCTGGCAAATGCCCCAGGATTCCCCGCTGCGTTACCCCGGGAGACTGTTGCTCAACCCCAGCAGCTGTTCTGGAGGGAAAGAAAATGCAGCGGCTCTGAATGCATCCTCCGTACCACGCAACATTGACTTGAAGGTCGCTAATGAGCGAGAGCTGTTTCATTGTGCAGCCTCCTTCCAGTGAGGTCTAGCTCTTCGTTTTCAGTGGGTGTAGCCGGAAGCCCTAGTGTAAAAAGAAAACATGTAGGTTTACTAATACTGTGGCTATATAAAACAGTATTTGGCCCAGGTGGTTCAGATATGATTCAGTCCTGTTCATCAAGTTGCTAAATATTATTCGGGCGGCGGAGTCGCCAGATGGTATAACTGAGTTTCCCTGGGAGGCGGAGTGAAATAGAGTTGGCTGCAGAGTGTGGAACTGTGCACATCTCTGGTGGATGGAGTCTGGACCAAGCTGTAGGCTGCTGAGGCCATTAAGGCCTCAGGCAAAGACGGAAGGGCCCGTGGCAAGTGGGAAAGGCACGGCCCTGCGGGCATCACCCCACAAGGCCGGTGGCTCTCAGGAGCGGATGGAGAGGGGGCAGAGCCACACATCTCAACACACATGCAGTCTTTAAAGGAGAATGTGTGTGGGCAAGTACTGTACCAGCTGGGAAAGTCTAGATGACTGAAACCTGTGACTCAGAACTCTGAAATTGCCTGAAACCTAATGAAGTGCTGTGGGGTTGACACCGTTCATTCATGTCCTTCTCTTGCTGGCTTGGAAGCTTGCAGAGGGGGCCATTGTCCAAAGATTGGAAGGCCGGACCCCACGGAGGACCCCGGTCTCACCCTGGGGAGGTGGTCTGAGTGTGTGTCTCAGTCACAAAGGTTTCCGACACAGGGGAAATGGTGCCCGGTCTTCCCACAGGGAGCGACCTCAGGCTCCGGAAGCCTCTCGGGGCCTGGTTTCTGTCCCTGTTACATGAAAAGGACAGATCAGATGATACCTAAAGTGTTGTTAGCTTTGAGAGTCTGATTAGCCAGGGTCCCAGGAAGAAAGAGAATTTTCTCCAGATGTTTCAAATAAAAATAAAAAATAAAATGTTTAGCAGCTTAATAAGTTTATTATTGTCTTTATGTGAAAAATCTTCGTGGGAGCCTGTGGTTTGGTTTACAAGCTCTCAGCAACCCGCTCTGGCGCTGAGGAAGCTTGCTTCCTCCTGGGCGGGCCGAGCTTTCTGCTGGGCCTGGCCCTGCACCTGCTGCTTAGGTGCGGGGTTGCCAGAGCTACGACAAACTAAAGTTTGGGGGGCCGGGAAGGGAGCTATGGATGGCACCCAATGACTCCCTGGTTGTGATTCAAACAACGAAATGTTAATAAAGCTGTGCCTTACCCTGCGTGTGTGCCAGGTGTAGGGATGAGGGAGAGAGACTAGGACAAGCAGGAAGCCGTGACCTCTCCCGCGGCCCAAAGGACATAAGGAAAGCAGCATTCCTGGAGCCCATGAGGACTGGAGATTGGCAGGAGGCCACTCAGTGGCGTGACATTTGGGGGGGGGGGGGTGCGGGTACAGCCTCTCCCAGACCACAGTGCTGACACAAGGTGGGAGCAGTGAAGCAAAAGCCTACACTGTGTCTTCTTACTTCTCCCCTCCAGCTACCCACTGGTGCCT
Source organism: Craseonycteris thonglongyai (assembly GCA_004027555.1). Lineage (NCBI taxonomy): Eukaryota > Metazoa > Chordata > Mammalia > Chiroptera > Craseonycteridae > Craseonycteris > Craseonycteris thonglongyai. The sequence continues at coordinate 193,597 of PVKE010000006.1, read as the reverse complement.
CTCATTGGTCAAACCCAGCCGGACACCATCAGCACTGCAGGCCAGCCAAGGCCAGTCACAGGGACTGGCCTCCTGGTCACAGAGCAGTGTGAACAGGGTAGAGAATGCATGGGGAGGGGGCAACACACAAGCACATGTCCTAGGACTTTATGCACAATACGATGCTGCTCCCTTAGGAGAAAGGGCTGCACACGGTTCATTTATTGTTTTCTTCTAGGCCGTAGGGTGATTGAACAATGATTCTCAAGTCACAGAGTTCCTGAGGGCCGGGTACAGGTTTTGCGTAGTTCTTTAACCCCTCCGAATCTGTCACGATGTCTGATGCATAGTAGAGGATCAAGAAATATTTGTTGAATTGAAACATGATCCCAAATCAAGATTACTAAACACCTACAAGGGTACAGAGAATGGTGCATGCTGGATGCGCTGCTAATATCTATTGAATGAATAATGCAAGTATCGGTTCCAAATGAATTACGTCATCTTTCGGATGAATGTTCTGCAAACCTCAGGCAAACCCTTGGTATTTTTGTTCTTGTAGTTGTTGCAAATATGATTTATGGTTGTCATTGCACAATCTGTGTAGATTTCTCGAGCTATGGAAATAGGCCCTCCAGTGAGAGGTCCAATGATGTCATGAATTAATAGGCAAGAGAGGGCTTAAAAGAGACATCTGCCTGTCGTCAGGGCTGTCTCACCAGCAGGCGTGCTTGCCAAAGTCAAAAGTGTGGTACATTCAAGTGCTCGTGAAACCTCCTCACAAGTGGATGTTCTAACGAAGCGATGCTCTGTGGAGTCTGACAGGCCGAGAACGGACACCCAGCCGCACCATCTCTCAGTTCTCTGACTTGAGCCAGATATTGTCCCTGTGGCCTCTCTCCTTTTGTGCCTGCCCTGGAGGCTCAGTGTACGGACTGAAGGAGATGACATGGGTCAAGTTCGTAGTCAGAGAGCCCGGCGTGTTGCACACGCTCACTTCTTCTCAGTTCCGTCGTTCGCGTGGAGTTAGGGATGTCCTGAGAGTTGTTGTAAGGGGTAGAACGAATGTTTTCTACATTGCTATAGGTGTCATATTTAGAAGAAAGTCCCTTCTTTTATTGTGGAAACAATCCTGTGGGTAAGAGAAGCATAAGAAATAGTCAGATTCTTAGAACACACCTAAATGATTATCGCTTAGTGCTCAGATTTAGGAAATGACGTTGGCATGTGTCACCTTAGGATCCAGAGGGACATCACAGGAATGTGTTGACAGTGCCCTCTGCAATTCACTTAGCTCATGTGCAGACACTGTGGTTTGTAGAGCAAGTCATTCTCCCACCGTCCTTCTCTTCTGGTCAACCCCATTCCCTGTCTGGAGGCTGGAATGCCAGACACGTTTCCCCCGTCTTCCTTGCAACTAAGCAAGGCCATGTGACCAAGGGGCCTGAGGAACATGTACTTGGGAAAGCTCTTGCATTTCCTCTGGTGAAAAAGCAAACTTCACGGGAAGAAGCCTCACCTTGCTTTGAGATCATTGTGTGAGCACGTGATGCTTGAGGCTTTAGCAGCATCCGGAGACCATCCAGGGAAAGCCAAGATGTGACACTGTGATTTATAATGAGAAGCATGTAGTTGGCCTTTCTCCACTGTCTCTGGAACACAGCTCCTAAAATTCTCCTTGTTTCCTGTGTAAGAACCATGGGGGCATCTTGGGTTAGGATATTTCTTTTCCGCCCTAGTTCTTGACATGGTTCTAGTGCAATAAAAGTGAAATGGTATATTTTGGCCTTCATATCAAACCCTTTCAATTATACCCAAGTTTATGTTAATGAGGTAACTTTTGGTAAGTCCAGTAAGGATGGTGGCTGGTTGTCAGGGACACCAAGTTTGATTACAGGGTTGGAACTTTCAGCCCTGTCCCCAACCTCAATTGAAGAGAGAGGGGCTGGAGATTGACTTCAATCAGCAATGGCCAATTATTTAATCAACCATGCCTATGTAATGAAGCCTCCATAGAACCCCAAAAGGATGGGGGTTCACAGAGGTTCCATGCTGGTGAACCAGAAAGCACCCAGTTGTTCAGAGGGTGCTCCCTAAACTCTTCAAGACGAGGCTCCTGTGCTCAGGACCCATGTAGACCTTACTTCTGTATCTCTTCATCTGGCTATTCACTAATATCCTTTAATGTCCTTTGTAATAAACCAGTAACCTAGTAAGTCAACTGGTTTCCTGAGTTCTGTGAGTCCCTCTAGCAAATTAATGGAACCTTAGGAAGCGTCATGAGAACCTCCAATCTATGACCACTGGTCAGAACCACAGCAAACGACCTGGACTTCGGTTATTATCTGAAGTGAAGGCAGTATTGGTGGGACTGAGCCACTGACCTGTGGGATCTGGTAGTGTCAGAAATGAGTTAAAGAGTGAGACACTGAGCTGATGTTGCAGACTTGCTCCCTGTGGGGAGACCCACACATCTGGTAGTGTCTTAGTAGAAGAGTGTGAGAGCACAGGAAACACACCCCAGGAGTGTTGTTTTTTCCTTTACGCAAGAGAACTGGAGAGAAGCTGCCCAGAGGCCTGCTGGAACTAATTGAGCTGTGAAGTAACCACACTCCGACCCTGAGAATTCACGTGCTCGGAGATGTAAGTAATGCAAACACATTACTGATGCCTTGTTTCAGTCATGTATTGTTACACGCAGCCAAAAGCATTCTAACAGAAGAGTTCTCAGATTTGTTCTGGAAGAATAATGGACCTTCCTATGTTTCTGTCTCTTTTTTCCAATGGGTAATTGAAGTTCTAGAGGTAAGAAATCACATTTAGACATGTTTGATTCCTCCGTCCATTTGCTTACTCATTCATTCAGCCAATTGTTCATTATTTATTCAATCAATCCAATATGTGGTTATTTAATAGGTGCACATTCGTCATGCCACTGTTGACTTCTGCTGGCCTTCAGAACCCTGCCCCAGCATCATGACCTTGAAGAGGTTTCCCTGGGTCCCCACACTCAGCTAAATGTCCTTCCTCTCTGCACCCTTAACAGTCAGTAATCATATCATTTGGGCATCTATCCAATTATATTGAAGTAATTGGTTTGTCTGGATACCTTTTCAACTAGAATATATATTTTCTTGAATGCAGGAACTAGTCAATAGCCACTTCCCTCTCTCCTGTCCTCCCTCCCTCTCTCCCTCCCTCCTTCATGCCCTCTTTCATCCATCCTTCCTTTTTCTTCTCCTCCTCTTCTCTTCTTTTTCTTCTTCTGTATGCTCGGGGAATAGCCACGTTCTTGGCCATCGACGTGCATTCAGAATTTGCTCTAGTCCTCCATTGAACTGGGTGCGATAGGAAATGCAGTGGAATAACAGAGCTGGTACTTGAGGGCAGAGGCTTTGCTTTGCAGCCTGCAGCCCTGCCCAGGGCACGACCCAGAGCAAGTACTCAGTCAATGCTTGCTGAATGAGAAAACTGGACTCGAGCAGAATCAATTCTGTTGAAACGACAACACTGACATAAGAACCATTTTGGATATGAGTCAATGCTGCCTGGTGTAGCATTAGGTAAAAGTGTTATTTCATAAATATGTAGCAAATAAATAATGTATACCTTTAATGCATCCAGAATTTAAAATTTAAAGTTGTATGTGTTGTGAAGTATGACTCTATCCTGATAGCTAATATCTTTGTCTCATTTCCTGAACAGTTTATTCTTTCCCTGAGGATTTAAATTATTGGCTGTATGATATACTAGGTGTTCATATATAAAATGGATCATTTTCTATAATCTTCATGTTATTATCTTGCATCTTGCAACAATGCCATCCTGTTTTTAAGGCATGTGCATATCACACATTCATCCCTGTTATTCTCCTTGTTTTTAATAATTCTTAGACTCCTTAAATACCCAGATAAACTTTGGTCTCAAATGTTGAGCTCCATAAACATTTCAAAATGATTTCTTAAAGTTGAGATCATATTATATTTAGAGATTATGAGACAGAGTATTGTGCAATGAATTAAAACAGTTTGCCCAGAACTAAGAGAACGGCTTTACGACTTTCTAACCTGTGTTCTTTGCCAAATCAGGGAATCAGTTTCTTTATTTGCAAAATAACAACACTACTACTATCAATACACAGGGTTCTTAACTAGCTAAAGTAAAAATAATTATATGTTTCACCCAGTATTTGGCACATAGGAAGTATTAACAGAGGTTAATTAGGTATTTAATTTCCCAATATTCTTCTAGAGCTTCCCGTACCCATGAGGATGACAGTCAAACTCAAGAGAATCCATTCAGAGGAAGGGTTCAGTCACTGAGATTTTCTGTGTTTTTATGAGACCCCAAACTACTTCGAGGATAATGGTGGGCCTGGAACTGTGCAGTTGTGTACAGGGAGTTAGTGGCTACCTGTCATGTTGGGTCCTGAGAAAATCAATTGAGTCAAACAAAAAATGAAGAAAAGCAGAAATAAGACGTTCAAGGTGATCCATGGCAAAGAGAAGGAACAGACTTACTTTCCATCTCTGTTCCTATGAGGTTACTTGTCCTTGTAGGTTGGAAAGGTGATCCTTACAATAAATTTCCTTCTTTATTGCCCAAGTTTGCATGATTTCATGTCCCTTTCAGCTCCTCCAGCCTTGGGTAGAGAAGGTACCTAATTTTTTATGCTGACTTTCCCCTTTGGTTGTTTTCAGAATCAAAAGAAGCAATTTAAAACATAAAAACGGGAAATGTGCTCTTTTTATTTTTCTATGTTAATATAGGAAGAATTGTCTCATGGTTCTGTCCTCCTCACAGGTGGCTGTAGATCCAAAAGAAATGATATAGGTGGAGTGTCATCAAAAATGAAAAGGGCCACAGCCATATCAGAACTTTAGAGATTTATTTGATTGTTTGTGAGAAGGTGAGAGAGAGAGAAGAGGGGGAGGGCCCAGAGAAGTCTTTATAGTTGTACATCATTAGTTATGACAGTTTCATTTCACACAGGTGGATGTGGGCCGCACGGGGTGGGGACAGAACTGGGGGCCTCCCACATGGGAGGCGAGCACCCTCTCTTCTGAGCCATTCAGCAGTTTTACCAGCACAAAGGTTTGCACAGGCTCAGGTCAGGAATCAAACCCCCGACCTCACAACTGGGAGGCAAGCAGTTCATTGCTGAGCTGTCCCAGCATCCCTCAAATTACTTTTATTTTAGCTGCAAAGTACTTAAGACTGACTACCTGTGACCTTTGGAGTATGTGTGTTGTGTAACTACGACATATACCTGAAGATCCAAAGACCTATACATGACAACTCAAGTCTCGTCACATTAAACTGGCCTCAGCATTCTAGTTTGAGCTATTTTTAGACCATATTAACTCTGAAGTATTCATGATTAAGCCTCCATAAAGATGGAAATGACTAATGAAATATGCAGTAAGGAAGTAAACTCGTGTGCCTCATGGTCTACAAAAGATACTCTGTGACATGTTTATTTGCTATGAGGACTCAGGTTCACTTTGAACAATGAGCAAACACTGAAATCTCTTGGTCATTGTGCCAAAAGCTAATCATACCATTCTCTAAGTTGCTTTGTGACCATTTCACTGTGACACCCTATGGCTGTGTGCCATAGCAAATACACTGACACACATCACTGTCCCCTTGAACAGGGTAATACAGTAAGAACAGGCATGACACAGAGTTGTCCCATGTAACATTATTTTAAAGCTTTCCAGTTAGTTGGGAATGAGCACACATGTAATGATATGGCCTTCAACCAGTTTTAGAAAATTTGGGTTTATGATAATGATGGCGCATTTTATTATTAATCAGGCCGTTGATTTTTTTTTTTTTTTTTTTTTTTTTTGCGACTTAATAGATGAAATCTTCTCAGTAATGTGCACAGTGATTTTTAAGGTTATTTAAAGAATGTCAGTAGCACCTAATAAAAATATAAAAACCCTGCACTATCACAAACTGCCATTAAAAATATTCACCTAGAACTTTCTTGGCCCAAATCCTGGACTGAAGAGCTGCAGATTAAGGGCAAATTGCATGGGGGCTGCTAGTGGGGTGAAAAGGAGACTAAAAGACTCCCCAAAGAGGAGACAGGTGAGACAATGTCAGGAGCAGACAGCATCCCCTTGGTCGTCCAAGGAGCATTCGCCTCATTGGGTTCCTGGGCCCAGGATGGCTGGACACCTAGACTCCTCTGTTGTTCTTAGACCTGTGCAATTCAAAAGGGAATTGTCATACTTTTTAATTGGTACTGCTTAGCATGAAAAGACAAACAACCATGTTGCATTGAAAAAAACATTTAAATAGGGTGACTTTTCAATGTACTGTTCAAGCCAGGATATATTTTGAGACTGAAAAAAAATTGAAATTAGAAAATAAATTATTTACTGAGTGAGAAATTCATTTTATAATGTCAATGACCTATAATATAGTTCTATTCAAAATTATGTTGAAAAATTCTTAAAAAAATAAAGATAGCATTCCCATGAAAAAAAGGCATGTATCTACCACGTCCGTGAAAATAAATCTCAAAACTTCTTCACAGTGTCTGAAACAAAATGTAGTCTATGGTGAATAAGTCATCTTAGTATATTTAGACACTTTAAACATGTTTTTTGAGTTATGTATACCTCCAAAATTATGTCACCTTATTAACTAAAGAATTTTTAGTATCTTTAATTTTAATACAATGTCTTCAATCTTCTTCAGACTTTCATTTTAAAATTAATAAATTTAAAATTTGACATTTTCAACTGATTCATCTCTCTTGACTATATTTTTAATTGTGAAAATACCCATGGATGCTGAAGTATTTATTTGGTGGGCCCAGAATAAATTCTCTGTGTGGCAGACATTCTCAGACATTTTCTGCATACTGAAAATGTAAATATTTCATGTCAAATATTGTTCCAGGACATATCGTTGCCTCTGTTCAAACTATCTTTCTTTTTATGATGTTATATTAGACAAATGTCTTCAAATAAGTTATTTCTGTTCATAATTCTTCAGAATATTGTATCAAGCATATAAAGGAGTTTCAGGAATCAAACTTGCACATCATTTACATTTCTTCGTTGTTTAATTCTCCCCTTGCTTTTGTAGGGGTAAAGTTTAATATCTTCTTGTTTTCAGGCTTTGTTTTAATCATTGCAATTTTTTTTTAAAGATTTATTTATTGTTTTTGACAGAGAGAGAGATACAATCAGAGACAGAGAGAAAGGGGAGGGCCCAGAATAGTCTCCATAGTTGTACATCATCAGTTTTTCCACATAGTTTCATTCCACAGGTGGGAGTGGGGCTGCGCAGGGCAGGAACTGGGCCGGGGTCTCACCCCAGTGAGAACTGAACTGGGGGCACTCCCCAGTTCAGCATATGGTTCCGCACGGGCCGGGGCCGGGATTCGATCCTCGGTCCCCAGGGCTGCAAAGTGAGCGCCTAACCCACTGAGCCATCCCGGCTTCCCCTATTGCAAATTTTTAAGAGCTTCAAAAACTGCAGAAATTTTTTTGTTGTATATTTTGAGGGAGGGGGGAATACATTCCATTTGGTCAATATTTGAAAGACTTCTACCTATTTTTCAACAGAATACAACCAAAATGTAGAGGCCTGTTTACAAAAAGTTTAATGACATTATAGGGCATTAAGTTGATTTACAGAGAAATTTTGCAAAAAACAAAGATTTCTAAAATCTGATTAAAGAAAGTGAAGAAAGCATGCAGAAATATGCAGTGATTTAACAATAAATATCCAACATTAGCTCTGTCAACAATTTTGTAATTTAGTTCCTTGGGGTGCGTGTGTGTGTGTGTGTGTGTGTGTGTGTGTGTGTGTGTGTGTGTGTGTGTGTGTCTGTATGTTTTGACAGCTCTAGGCTTTATTTTGATTGGGAGAGCCCTGTAGCTTTTCTGAATGTATTGTTATGTTCACCTCACAAGCAATTCCAAGCCTAGTTTTGGTCCATTGGTTTCTAAATTTTATATTTACTTTTATTATAAATGAAAATAATTTAATCTTTAATGTTGAACTTTTAAATTGAATTTTCAGTATCTTTGAATGGACTTACTTTGATTTCATGAATTTAAAACAATTATTGAAATTTATTTATCTATCTGAACGATTCGACTTTCTAGCTGAAGTATTTTTTCATGTAAAACTGGAGTCATTGAACCCTTTGTAATTTTTTCAAATAGAGCGAAGCATTAACAATCATCATTCCACATTTGGAACATGAACAGAAAAACTCAGAATCAAAAAAGAGCCAACTTAATCTGAACAGTGAGTCGATCTAAATTGAAAATCATGCTTCATAGAGTGATTATAATAAACACGCCTTCTCTCACTTCCTGTTAAATCAGGGCTGTCTTAAAATCATTTTGAAACAGGTACGATTACTACTCAGAATAGTCGGTCCTTTAGTTTTAATGTGGTTATAAACATCACAACAGCTCGCACAGTGCAAGAAAAATGTTGACAAGCATTTGTGACATGTCATAATTAACTTTCTTGAGAAACAGAGAATTATGCTTTATATTCCATTACTTTGAACTTTTTTGTTCTTTGACATCAGTATAAGTAACAGCAAAAGACAAAAATCTTATCAAATAAAATCCTTAAAAACAGTGTTAGGCTTATTTCAAATAATAGATGACATTCTCTTTACACATGCTACATCAGGACTCTCAGACCATCTCCCGCACATTTGTCACATACATCTAACCTGTGTCATCCCGGTGGCCTCGAACTGGTGGCCTAGGAGCTTTGTGAAGCTTGCCAGCTTTGCCGTTGCCCTAGCACACCTGAATGGCACACTAGGTCACTGGCAGAAGCCACCTCACATATTTCTCCCGCTGCCGCGCAGAAATGGGAGGCATGAGGTGGCCATCGTGTGGGTGTCAGAGCACGTTTTGTTTTATTTGCAAGCCCCCTGCGTGTTTTCCCTGGAAGAGCGGTGTCAGGTACATTCTGCCTGGAACACGGCAAGAGGACAGATGTGCTGTTTTGAGACCTCTTTCAGATTTAATCACATGTGAACACGGGCGTCTCTTGCATGCACCCAGTACACAGATCATGGTGCAGTCTCCAGTGCCATAAGAAGGTCCAGCAAACCCTTCTTAGCTCATGTCACTGCAACAAATAGATTATAATGTTTAAAAAAATATAAGGAAATTATAGAAAAATGTAAAACACATGTGACACTGAAACCACAGGTATAAACCGAGCCTGTCCTGGGTAAACTGAGATACATAGGGAGGGGATAAGGTAGCGAAGGTCCTAAAATTACTGTGTAACAAACTACTCCAAAACTCCATGGCCTAACGCAGCCAGAATTTATTCTCAGGCCTCTTGGGTCAGCTGAGGGTCTGAATTCCCCTGTGTGAACTCTCACTTCTAAGACTCCATTGGACTCAACTCACTGTGGCTGGACTCGGACCCATGTATCTCCCATTTGCACCCTGGGAACAGCAGGCCAGACTGGGTACGTCTTGCTCAAGGCCATGACAGAAGCAGAGGAAGGCGAGACCAAACCTGCAAGTGCTTCTCCAACCTTGTCACATCAACTAACATCTCCTGGCCAAAGCCTGTCACGTGGCCAATTCTAGAGTCAAAGGTGGAGAGGCAGTTTGCCCTGAGAAGTGGGAAAACAAAAGTGAATATAGTTGAACACTAACGAATTTCCCACCTCTGGGATCTTCAGGGAGCCCTCATTAAGAGCTTGCATCTGTCATTGTGTGGATATTTCTTACGGGCCATCTTTTTGGTGATGTACTTGACAATATATGTAAAAATATCCTTCTCATTCAGTCATCACAATTATATGAAGTGGCTCTATCATCATTTATAATTCACATATAAGAAAAATGAGGCGCTGCAGGCTTAAGTCTTGGCCAATGGATGACAGAGTCAGAATGACTCAGGGCTGGGTGACCTCCCAGCCTCTCTCCTATCGTGTTTGCTCAAATGCTCTGCTTAATTATTTGGCACAAAGAAATCGCTTTCCTGACTGTTAAGAGAGGTCCTGCTAGTAACTTGGAACTCGTAATCATTCTCATCAGAGCAGAATATAGTTATTGATATAATTTTGAGCGGCTATAATTATATTCTACTATAAAATCACAGCATGAAGCTGAAAAATTAGGAAGACTTTAGGGCCAAAGAAGACAAAATGTCTGGAAAAGCGCTGCCATATGCACAGGATTCAGGTAGCATCTGTGTGTGCTCATTACTCTATCACTCTGTGTCTGTCCAATTTGTTCAACAGGTAACACATGACTCATGGCATGGGGACCACGGTGTGCTGAAGGCCCTCAGTTTGCTTCCAGCTGAGGCCTAGCAAAATGGTTTATTGTTTTGCTTTGTATCCTACAAGGAAGGAAACAGTATTTCTCCTCTTGGCTAACTGAATAAATGCCTTCCCAAGATATACCATATTTTTCCGTGTGTAAGACACCCCCATGTATAAGATGACCCCAACTTTTCTAACCCAACACAAATCAATCATGGGTTACTCCCATGTATAAGATGACCTAACAATTTTAGACAAAAGTGTCACCTTATACACTGGAAAATATGGTATTTCTTTCTATTGCGAGTAGTGTGTTTATTCTAATGAACATCAAAGCTCCCCACCCCATGTCTCTGAGATCAATGGCATTGCTTAGAATTGAACTTGGAGGAGTGAGTGAGCCCAGAGATAGGCCTTCAGACAAGACTGGCAGTGACATCGGTCTTTGATGGACAGAGCGAGTCCCAGGGAAGGAGAACAAGTCAGGGCAACCTAGAATCTACAGATTATAAGCCACAGCATTTGGATCTGTCCAGAGCCTTAGAGTCTGTCCCACACTTTTCTTTTTTATGCTTGAGGAAATGAAAGACTGTATGAATTGGTAATGATCCCAAGTAAGATAACAAGGGCAAAGACAAACCTTCACCACCACCCACAGTCCTACGTAGTTGGTGCTTCTGTGTCAACTTGATTAGGCTTTGGGGCCAAGGTGCCCGCTGTCCGATCAAACAAACCCTTGTCTCGATGTGGCTGTGAAGGTGCTTTGTAGATGTGATTCACATGTACAATGACCTGACTCTAATGTAAAGGATATGGGCAGACATTTCCAACCCAGTGCTCAGGATGTACTCACGGCATGCCGAGGGGCCAGCCTGGTAGAACCAAAGGTTCCTGTGATAATGGTTGAAACTAAGGTGACCAGATTTTAACATTGGTAAAGCGGGACACCATGGACCGGGGGGAAGGGGGTTCTTGATGAAAAATTGGGTCTATCTCCCGCCGTTCCCTAGCTTGTCGTGCATTCTTTCCAAACATCGGGACATTTTCAAAACGCCGCGGGACGCGGGACAAATTGTTAAAAATCAGGACTGTCCCGCCAAAAGCGGGACGTCTGGTCACCTTAAAAAAGTCATTTCTAGGGGAAGCCGGATGGCTCAGTGGGTTAAGTGCTCACTTTGCAGCGCCAGGGACCAAGGATTGAATCCCAACCCCGGCCCGTGCGGACCCATGTGCTGAGCTGGGATTCCCCCTGTTCAGTTCTCTCTCTGTCTCTCTCTCTCTCTCTCTCTCTCTCTCTCTCTCTCTCTCTCTCTCCCTCTCTCTCTCTCTCTTTCTCTCTGTCAAAACAATAAAAAAAAAATTTTTTTTTTAAAGTCATTTCTTTTCCTTACATCGGCTCTGTTTACTCCATTGGTAGGTTAAGTTCAAAGAGTAGGTTATCTGAAGGTAGAGGGAAAAAACAAAACATCCAATTCTAGACTACCTGCACAACATTTCATATTTTGGTGACCATGTCTGAAATACGTGTAGCTATGACTGAGGCATTTTAGCCACTCACGTCGATCTATTGCCCGGGCACCGGTGGGATCTTACTGGGCCCAATCGCTACGTGGCTTTTCTCAGTGGAATCATTGATTCCTCTCTACTGAGCCTAGTTTTGTGTCTCAGGTTTGTGTTGTGTTGTGAAATAAATTTGTTTTGTGTTAATGCCCATTACACTGTATGGAAAGAGCGCTTCAATCAGCTGTTCACGAGGGATCTTCCTGTACAGTCCGGGGCTTAACTGAGTCGCGATGACCGCTGGGGTTTTTTGTAACCCAAACATCTCCATGGCCTTCACATCACATTCTACTGCCTCATAATGTGGGAGCAAGGAGGCCACGCCAGAGCCCGGACATTGCAAGAGTGTAGCTGACAGTCATTGCCCATAGCTATATGCCATGTGCTGTGTAAGGCCTCACTCAGCCACAGCACAGCTCCCATTCAGGGAGAGGGACCCATGCCTGTGACCTCGTAGCGTGCCCTAGTGACTTAGTGGGACATGGTAAGACAGGTATTTATACTCGGGACTGTCCAAATCTGAAGTCCATCCTCTCAACTGCATTACTGCACTGTTCTTGGGGGTATATAGTAGGTGCTCAACACACAAATGAACTGTTGGATTAAGGATGTTATTTTGACAAACATTCACTCATGACTTTTGGGTGAGCCCCTCGAGTTTGCAGATTCCCATCTTTAAAATACACAGGTTAGATCGGGAAACCTCCAAACCTCCTTCCAGCCGTGGCCATCAGTGCATCTAAGATACATTTCAGTGTCCGATTAGCTGATTAATTTCAGGAGCAGGCAAACTCCCGGATCAATTCTCATCTCAGAGACCTTGTAGAGAACACCGGACATGCTTCACATTAAAGATACTCTTTGTTTTAGTGAATGTCATAATTTCACGTCTTCACTCCTTTTTATACTTCCTTCTGAAGGATTTGGGAGTGTAACAATCAGAGAGAAACAAAAAATGACAGTACGACAAAGTCAAATGAAATCAGAGTGAAGTCAGTCACCAGAAACATGAAGGCGGAGCCCTACTGCAAGGCGTGGGGCACATCTGGCTGTGAGCTTCTGAAGTGGTGGGCTTTTCTAAGGGACACAAGAGGCCTCAGGAGGAGAGGCCTATTTTCATGCACAGGCTTGAGGTGTACCACAAAGCTACGAGCCTGGGCTGATGCCCCCTGGCGGGCCCGCCGCCTCAGGGGGTGCGTCTCCCTGCCAGGCTGAGGACAGGTTGGGCTGGGACGAACTACACAAGACCCAGGAGGCAGGAGCTCAGGCAGCCTCTTACAACACGTGGAGCCAGGGGGCAGAGCCCGGCAGGTTTGGCCTTGTGTGTGCTAGAGACAGAGGTGGGAGGCAGGTGTGTGTGGGGGTGGGGGTGGGGGTGGGGGGTGGGCGGGCTACTGAAGCTGAGACTGTTCATCTGAAATCAGGTTGTGGGTCCGTGGGAGCTTCCAAAGAATTGGAGCGAAAGGAGATAAGGGCAAAGCGGTTATGAGGCCTGGAAAGAACAAGACTAGGAGCAGGAAGGAAGCAGGTAGACTGGGGATGGCCTGGAACCACCCATGTCAGGATGTGGAGGACAGAGGTGTCCTTTAACGCTGTCACCACATGAGCTGGGTGTGTGTAAGAAGCTGGAGCAGGTGGGCAGGGTAGGCAGGCCTGGCACTGTGTCCTCTCGCTGTCGGTCCATGAAGCAAGGTGGGCTGCCCAGGGGCAGCCTCAAAACTGCCCCCTCCCCTGCCTGTACCCCCTGGCTCACCACTTCCAAATGGCCCCACCAGAAACCTTGTCAACAGCTTTGCACTCAAAATGGAGACTGACAACTCCTTGAGAGCTCTGGGCCTGAATAAACCTGAAGAAAAGAGACATTTGCTTTGAGGATGTGGCCTATTTGGAGAGGCACCTGTCACCACAGGTGGGCACACCCCTACCTGTCCCTTTGCCTGGCCGTAGGCACATCTGCTACTCGTGATGCCAACATTGAGGGTTGTCACCTGGACTATGGCATGTCTACGGCTCGGGGGATCCATGAAACTGCAGTGGGGTGAAGCCCATCTTCCTCTGCCCCGGGATGTGCGCATTTGGCCTCCTTGGTTCCAGGTCAGACCAACGCCTTCTCCTAACAGCTGCATTTCCGTTGCAGGTCCTAGGAGAGCAGTAGCTCGTTTCAAATGAGTCAGGGTTGCCAAGAGCCCTCGGTGGACGGCCTCCAGATCCGCATGGTCTTCCCCTTCTCCTCGTCCAATTTACCGTCGGAAACACTGTAAACTGTAAAGCACGGCTAACTATCCATTCCTGTGATTTACTCATTCATTCAACAAGTATTTGCTGGGCATATAATACGTCCCAGAGGCTGGGCTCAGTGCTGGCGACTCAAAGATGGATAAGACAGGACACGGTTCCTGTTCTCAGGGCTACAGGAGCTGCAGAGAGAGACATGTAAACATACCGTCACAGGCACAGGCACCCAGAGCAAACCAGGGGTGCCAACAGAGCCCAGCAGCCTTGCCCGGCCCGGGGTCCCAGTGGGGGTGGGGAGTTTTGAGGGGAAGGTTCAGAGAAGGAGAGGCCCGGACTAAGAATTGAAAAGTTTCTCCAAGTGGGTTTGTGGGTCAGGAGACCTTCCAGGCAGAAGGACTAGCAGGAGCGAAGGCCCTGAGGCAGGAGAAAGCCTATCACGGAATGGGGGCTTTGAGGTCGTGGATCTCAGCACCGTGCAGAGCTGGGAGAGAGAAAGGGGTGAGTGTGTGTGGCAGCGAGGACAGCGGCAGGCCACCCGGGTTACGGAGGGACTTCGGACGTGCTGAAATAGGCGGTGGGGAGGAACTCAGTGGCTTTTAACAGGACGAGCATTGTTCTTTGTTTTTGTGTTTTTTACTCCTGATTGCTTTAGTGTTGTTTTACTATTATTGATTTTTTTTTTTTTTTTCCAGGAAGAATTCTCCTGTCTAGACTGACCAGGCGTCTTTAGATGGGACATAAAACAGTACTGTCCCTTTTCAAACGGTACACGTTATCAGCCTAGTCTCACTGGACTAAATTCAAGGTGACTGTAGGTCTGACCATGCGTATCATTTGAAACGGGACAATACCGTTTTCTGTCCCATTTAAAACAGGACATCTGGCCAGCCTACTGCTGTCACACCAGAGGGTTTTCACGTCTCCGTGGGTATGTGGGAATCTAAAAATACTGCGCCTGGCTGGGCTCCACGTGTGGTGAGGTGCTTGAGAGTCCGTGGTGTAGAGCTAAGTGATTTCTGACCTGAGCAAGGCAGGCAGGGCCTGGAGCTCCCGGAGCGCAGGTCGCAGTAAGAGGACACAGGGCGTGAGCTGCCGGGCCGTGTCTGTAGTGGGGGCCTCATAGGGTCTGGAGCCGGGCGACTGTGTGTTGGCCTGTTACCCAGGCCTCCATTCGCCAACGTCGCCCACTGGGGCGCACCCCTGGAAAGCATGCAGTCGGGGAGGCCACCATGACCTGCTCTAAAGGGCGTGTGGTCCAAAGCAGCAGACCCTCAGCCTCGCTGCTCATGAGGATCCTCTGGAGAGCTTCAAAACCATGCCATGACCGGGCCCCCTTCTAGACCGATCAAAGCAGAAGCCCTCGTGGGAAAGATGCGGTTCCTCACTGCAGTGCAAGGTGCGACGTGGTAATGTGCCCAAGGTCACTAGGAAAAAGGAGATGATGTGTCTGTGTGCAGGGGAAGGTGGCGAGGGAGGGCCCACTAGAGGACGCAGCACGTGTGAGGTGTAAACAGGGACTCCGAGAACCAGCCCATCCGGAACTGAAACGGGTGATCGCCAACCCCCCACCCCAGGCAGCATCTGCAACGTGGGTGGAGCTCCTACTTGCCTCGCAGACCTACCACTCATCTAACTTCTCTGTTCTCAGCATCCCTCAAAGGTGTCCACACACGTGGGGGCTTAAACGACAGAAATGTAGCCTCTCATGGTCCTGGAGTCTGGAAGTCCATGCGCAATGAAGGTGTAGGCAGGGCTGGTCCCTTCTGAGGGCTTGGGGCAGCATTGCTCCAGGGCTCCCCACCCCCGCCCCCAAGCTCTGGGGGGGACCCTGACAATCTCAGGTGGTCCTTGACACGTGGCAGTATCACACTGACCTCTGCCTTGGCCGTCACCTTCACCTTCACCTGGCATTTCCCAGGTACATGTCTACGTCCAAATCTCTCCTATTCATAATGACCCAGCCACGTTGGATCAGGGCCCACCTTAAGGACCTCATTGTAATTTGGGTACCTCTGTGAAGGCCCTATCTCCAAATAAGCTCACGTTCTTGGGTTAGAACTGCAGCATATGACTTTTGGGAGGTATGCAATTCAACTTATAACAACTTGGATCAAAATCTTTACTATTATTGCTATGATTTCTACCCAGTTTTGAGCATTGGGTGCCAGACTTTGCATACATTTTCTTATAAGTCCTCTTTGAAACACAGTGCAATGAACGGCATTGACCTTACTTCAGAAACAGAAAGACCCAGCTGCAAAGAGGTGTGGTAGCTGCCCTGGGGCCACAACAGGGAAGCAAATGGCAGAGACTCTCCTAACCAGGGTCTGGTGGCCGAAGACCCCTTACATTCCCGTTGGGATGGGGTCACTCTGACAACTCTCTAGGGCCTTTCGGGTTTCTGAGAGCTGCATTTTTCTGCAGGAGAAGAGGGAAAGGCTTATTTGGCTTTGCCATTCTCAAGGAAGCTGCGGCTCTGCCGGACTCAGGGGAAAGGTATGCACGCATTGAATTAGTAACAGGATCCCTGAGTACCAGCTGTCTTTCTTTATTCATAGCTTTGCAGAGCTGGAGCTACAGTACCCTGCACAGGGAGTGGGGAGGGACACAGGAGGTTGTGCAATTCTCACAGGAAGAAAGCCAGAGAGAAAAGGAACATGCGGGCCACTCTGCAGAGATGAGTACATACTCAGGTGGGTCCTGGAATGGTCACAGAGCCCCAGGGTGAAGGAGCAGTCACCTTCCCCCGTTTTGCTGGGGACACGATCTAGACTTCATGAATGGTCAGCCACTCTGCTCAGCTCAGTTCAAGAAACATGTCCTAAGAAGTTGTCTAGGCCTCTCACATCCAGAAACAGTGCATGTCTGCAGGGGATGCAGACCCACAAAGAGGTTACGTGCAGCAGAAATGTGTGCAGGGGCTGCTGGAAGCCAGGCGGGGGCGGGGGAGCAGTCCAGGAAGGCTTCTCAGAGGAGGCGATGGCTGAGTGTTTAGAGTCAAGTGAAGACGCACCTGCGCAAACAAAGGCACACATGTGCAACAACATGCATGATGCCCAGCACGCATGAGTATTTTAATTCAGGCTAGACGTGCCTCACGTGCTGAGGTGAGGGATGCCCCAGCCTCTCTTCACGAGTGAAGAGCACATACCTTCCTAGCCTCCCCCTCTAACATCGCACTGGGCTGGAGTAGAACTCGACCCCTCCAACTTTATAATTTCTTTTTGTCACAGCAGGCTTAGGCTTGCCAAATATATACTCAGCTGAATGTGAATCAGAAAAATCAAAGCACTTTGAGGAAAAGATTAATTATTAAAAGCATATCTATTAAAGCTTAGCACTTAGGAACCGTCGATGGATGGGTCTCGAAGAGAGCAGGGGAGAGATTCTGGACGGGTTCACCACATTCTTGTGCCATAACATCTTGCAAAGTGTTAGCTGACCCAGGTAATAAAAAGAGAAGTGCACGTAACCCCTGCGAGCCATTAAAATTCTTCCATTACCGTCTCTTGAGCTCACCCAAAGATGAGCCAAATGCTAGGAAAGGGATCCCGGGGCTGTAAAATACTATGTACAGTACTCCCCGTTCCCGCTGGTGAAACGATACAGTACTTCATTTGTAAAAGTAGCTAGGGGCAGAAACTCAGAAAAAAGATTGTCGTTAGACTAATACTCTTCCCCTACTGTATTATGCCAACAGAGCAATCAGATAAAGCAACCACATCACAGACATACATTTTTCCTTGGAGCAAAAGAACAAGTTTTCTTTGTGATGTTAATCCTAATGTGGTTTTTAGAAGGAAATGAAATATTGATGAACCTTTTAGAAAATTTGTGGATGATCATGTGTCTTAATTCATTAGAAAAACTTTAAAGAAAGAGGCAATTATTCTTTCAAAATTACCTTTCTGACTGTAAACACTTTCATTTCTACTCAAACGAAGTTTTTACGGTTACATTGTAGGTCTGTGATGGAATGCAGCCTAAGGCAGGAACTTGACCCTTGGAATCTTGCATCGTTTTTAAGGTGGCACATTTGCAAGTGCGTAGCTTTCTGTTGTTTGAAAGGATGCTTGTAGGTCATTCAAGAAAAGCAGAAGTCACTTCAAGGATTTAAAAAGCAGGAGGAATTTAATCCCCGACTCAGCTACACTGGTGATGGACAACCCGAGAACCCAAGAATAAATGCCCAATACAGCAAAGCAGCCCAGAGATCAGTCAAAGAAGGAAAGCCAGCCCCCCCAAACCAATGCAGAGAGATGAGGCTCTGCTACCCACGACCAGGAGCCGGTCACCAGCCGGGCCGGACACGCTCCAGGGCTGGAGTGAAGGGAGGGAAGGAAGACCACACAGCTTTCTCGCTTCTTCCAGCATCTCTCTCTCTCATCCAAGACGCCCCGGCTAACCGGAGCCCCAGGCCAGACAGCAAGGGAGTCTGGGAGCGGCAGGGTCAGCCCCGTGCAATGGAGGCTGCAGCAGAGACGAGGTCAGGAATAGACTGACGGTCCAAGGGACCTGGGAGCCGTGCAGCTTGTGGGCTTTGCAGTAACTTGACTTTCCAGAGAGAAGGGATGAGGACACACGGGCCCCTCTTTGATAAAGATGGGGAGAGAGCGGAGGAGAGAAAAGGGAACCAGATGGAGAAGTAGCAAAATGAGCCTGAGTTGGAGCATGACCTGCCTTCCTTCTAGACTTTTCCTCTCCACGCTGACGTGGCCCTGATGGGCTTCCCTGACTTTCTTTTTTCTTCTTCTGACTCTTCATGTTTTCTGCCATGCTTTTAAAAAGTGACTTCAGCTCTAACGGGCTCCCCCCTGAGGGGTATACTTGCTGGGGGGCTTCTAGGGACAGTTCTGTGGACAGAGAGCAGGCTGTAGGCACCGAAGGGTGTCCTGCCCCCTCCTGTCATGTCTGTGTGCACACACGCCTGCTCCGCCCGCCCTTGTCATGTGTGGTCAGCCCGAGGCTCCTGACAGCAGAGATGCCTCCGTGACCCACACAGGCTGCATACAGTCGGTGCCCAATGCTTTAGAGTCAGGATTTGAAACGTGCCTCTTCCATTACCTAACGACGTGTCCTGTGATTACCTTTGCGATCTCTCAAGCCTTTGCCTGGAGCGTTAGGGTTTGGATTATTAGTCATTGTTAAGACCTTCTCGCCTGGATCACCGCAGTAACGCCCCCATAGTCTCCCTGCTGGCTGAGCTCTGCAGAGCAGCCACGGGGATCCTTCCCAAGCCTGCGCGGATCCCCTGTCACCTCCCTGACACTCAGCGTGAAAGCCCTCAGTGGCCCACAGCACCCTCTGTCACCCTGTGCCCACCATGGCTCTCAGCCTGTGCCCGCTCCATCGGCCACTCGTGCCCTGCGCTCCAGCCACTCTGGCCTCCTTGGTCACCTGTCACTCACTGGTCAGGCCCTTCCTGCCTCAGGGCCTTCGCACCAGCTGTTCCAGGACTCTCTTCCTTGCCTTCTGTGCCCACACCGCTAATCCCTGGTGTCCTTCAAGCCTTTGCTCAAATGTCACCTCACGGAGCCTCCCTGTGACTAAACCACTTAAAATTGCACCTCACCCTCGTGTCTGCTGACCACCCCGGCATTTCTGAGCCTCATCTGCCTGTAAACCCCGTCTCCACAGCCTGCATCTCCTTCTCGGGCCCTCGGTCATTC
Organism: Craseonycteris thonglongyai; assembly: GCA_004027555.1. Taxonomy (NCBI): domain Eukaryota; kingdom Metazoa; phylum Chordata; class Mammalia; order Chiroptera; family Craseonycteridae; genus Craseonycteris; species Craseonycteris thonglongyai. The sequence continues at coordinate 173,866 of PVKE010000006.1, read as the reverse complement.
CTTTCTGCTCGCGTCCGCTCCCTGGGCAGGAATTCGGGCTGGTGAGAGACTGGGCTCCGGGTTCTGCTCGTGCCCGCGGGCAGCCGGACCGGCTCCGGGTTCTGTGCCCTCACTCCCGTGAAAGCGTTGGCCCGGGCGAACTCGGCGTGCCTTCGGAAGTTCCTTCCCGTGCTGGCAGCCCACGCCTGCATTTTGGGAAGCTGTCGGCTGCGCAGCTGGGGCACCCCTGTCCCCCTCACACCCTTGTCCCCATGGTCAGGCTGCCAGAGGCAACAGCTTCATCCCCTGGGAGACCAAAGTCCCACCAGAGAAAGCCAAGTGAGACGCCTTCCGGGGCGTGTTCCCCGGGCCGGGCCTCACCCCTGTCCACCAGGGTCGGTCTCTCTTCCCGCAGCACCTCGCCTGGTGGCATTTTTACTCACTTTGTGGAGCAGGTAACAGGATGCCTCGTAAGTAAATAACTCCAGAGATGCCGTATACAGTGCCTTCCAAATCATTCGTCTTCCTTCATATTATTAATATGTTTTTATTTCTTTCCCTCCCTGAGCTCTCACTCGTGCTGTTGGCTTAGCCCTCCCTGTCTTCAACTGTCACATCCTCATCTCCCTGTGGGGGCCTGTGGAGGAGACTGGCGATACGCCCCGATAACAGCTGACACCCCGACATTTTCCACTCAGCCCAGCACCTGTTGGGGCACGAAGAAAGGCCAGTGGGGGTCTCTGTATATGCAGTGAACTTAGCTCATAAGAAGGATGATTAATGTTCGCTAAGTGAACGACCAGATGGATGGACCCATCGTGTAAAAGACAGCAGGAAAAGACCAAAGGAAGGAGAAGTGAAGAAAAGGAATCAAAATTGGAAATGCAAGGTGCCTTCTCGGGAAAGAAAAATGCCAGTATCTTTTTTTAAAGGTCCGGATAAGGGCTAGTTCCCTATTTCGAATCTGTCAGCCCCACACTGCTGTCATGCGAGGAATGGGAAGGCTTTCCCCGGGCCTCTTTCCCAACGTGCAGCTCTGGGAGGGGCTTGTTCTGCCTTTAATCCGCGAGCAGGAGAAGGCCCTGAGCCCAGTTCTCTCCGGAAGCATCGGGACGTGTGTGGGGCTCAGGAGCAGCGGCCGGATTCTATTTCCAGTCTCCCGCTCTCCACAGCGAAGAAGCCCCGTGTGCTGCTTGGAGGTTAATGAACGGCTGATTTATATTTTATAATGTGAATTGTCAGAGTTTCCTCTAGGTAATGACAGAGGCTATATACAGCTACCTTTGTGGAACCTCAAAACATCCTCGCTCGGGGCCAGATGGAATGCGCAATAAATAATTTAGCAACAAAGCTCTTCGTTCTATTTACAGTAAGCGAGAATTCGTCTCCACGGCCAATGTCAGGCACCACTTAGTGGACGGCCAAATTCAGATATATCTCCGGTGTAACCTGGTTTGCACTGAAAGGGTCCTAAAAATTCCAGAGACGCTTCAGAGTTTGAAATGTTTCCTCTACTCAAAACCAGCCTACGCCCTCATTTCTCCTCCTGCTGCTTCTATTCCAAATGAACTCAGTGCCTGAGAGGTACATCTATTCGTTTGTATCTGCAAATGCATGTCTCATGTCCTAAAACACGTTGCATAGAAACTGTGCCACCTGTGTCCCTGATTGTATGTGAGTGTCTCCTGGCCACAGAGCTTTCAGACCCCCACCTGTCCCCACTGCAGTGATGTCATTGGCCAGGGTGGTCTCCTCCGTACCCAGAAACCAAGGCTCAGACAGCTGAGGACATCCCCACAGTGACCCAACTCATGCTTCTCTTTATTCACAATATTGTAACCAGCACCTTCTCCCTGCAAGGTGTGCTGGTGACAGTGGACTTTGGGGTCCAGGGTTGAAAAAGACAGGTTGTCCCTTACCTGGTCACACTTGTGTTCTGGTGGAGAAGACAGATGTTTCCTAGTTATTTTGGTGAATGGTGATTTTATTACAGCTGAGGCAGTCCCTTGGGGGATTCATGGGTGACAAGGAGCATGGAGCAGGGGCCTTGGCACCCTCCTGGAGGCCTGGGCAAGCTTCTTTGAGGAAGTAGCATGTGACACTAGAACTAAGTGGTTCAGAGAGAGGAGGGGGAGAGCACTCCGAGCAGTGAGACAGGCAGGTGGAAAGGTCCAGGGGCAGAACTTGTTTGAGTGGAAGGAAGACCTTCATCAAATGATCGTCGGCAATCCAGGCCCCTTAAAAAAAAAGAAAAGATTTATTTTCATCGTTTTTGACAGAGAAAGAGACAGAGAGAAGGGGGAGGGCCCTGAGTAGTCTCCATAGTTGCAGTCATTTATTTTTCTACATCGTTTTTATTCCACAGGTGGGCAGGGGAGCTGTGCAGGGCAAGAACTGTCTGGGCCCACATAGGAGGCTTGCCCTGGTGAGAACCAAACTGGGGGCACACCCCAGATTGGCTTAAGGGTCTGCACGGGCCTTGGGGCAGGGATTTGATGCTCCGACCCCAGGGCTGCAAGACCACGCTCAACCCACTGAGCCATCCCTGCCTCCCCTTTAATGCTGACTGCTGGGCTCTTTTGCTGGGACAATGATGAGGTCCTGTAGCATGTGGCCTGGCTGTGGCCTGAGAGGATGCCTGTGCCTCCTACAAAGAGACTCAGCTGTAGTACTGGGGCTGACTTGGGGACACGAGTGACAATTACTAACAGCTCAGGGCAAATACACCCAGCTTATATGAATTCATGGCAAATGATCACAGTGTTTATTTCCTGTAGTGAGGTGGACGTGATAATGTAAGCATAATAATGTCCTAACACAGAATGGGATGGGAGCTATTACCCAATGGGTAACATTAGCTCTCATCCCAATAGCACTTTCATTTGTAATTTCAGCCTCTCATCAGCCCCATGAATGGCATAATCACCCTCATTGCACAGTTGAGGTTACGGAAGTTTAGAAGATTTAAGTTGCTTGCTCATGACTCGTTTGTTAAGAGGCAGGACTTGAATGCAAGGCCTAGGCTCCAACTATCGCATTTTCTCTAATCTGGCATGCATGCTGGCTTCCCCACCTCGCAGCCATGTGTGTGTCTTCTAATGGCTTCAGATTGGCTTCCCTGAGAAAAAAACTTTACCTTTACACTTGGTAAATTATGTAATGAGTTTGATTCATTTAGTAAGCATTTTATGATTCCCTGCTTTGCTCTAAGCTCTGTTCTGGGGGCTGTGGCTTCAAATGAATGATGTTCTGTCCTGGTAATTATTGTGTAATTCACAGTGTAACCGGGGGACAGAAAGTAAGCCCACAATGACCATATTATATGATAAAGGCTATCACTCAAGGGATTATGGGAACAAAGGAAGGTATTCCTAAGTACTAAAAGTGAGAGAGAAAGAGAGGTCAGGGCCTCAGGCCTGGGGAAGAGCCACAGAAAAGTGACAATCAAGTGAGCCTTAGTAAATGACAGGGGCTTTGCAAGGAGGACCAAGCAGGAAGGACATTCTGGGCATAGGACTGTGTACACTCAGTGACAAACACTGTAGTGTTCTCTGGTGGCTAGAGCAAAGGATGGGAGGAAGGGTATGGTAGAAGAAAGACTAGAAGACAGAGGGCCAGAGCCCACGGGACCTTGCACGCCATGATAAGGGGTGTGACCTTTTTCTCAGAGTTGGCAGGTGTCATGGAAGGATTTGAGCAAGACTGGGGTGTGATCGTGTTTGTTAGAATGACTATTTCCATGGCTGTGCGCTGGGCAGGATGGACTTCTAACAGTACCAGACCATAGGACTGGATGTGGGACCAGCTGATAGTGTGAGGGATTGTGAAGCCACCAGGCAGGGGGACCTCAGAGCCTGTGTAGCGTCTAGATGTCGCAAGGAGGTCAATTCAGCAGGGGATGATCAGGTGGCTCAGAGCATGCAGGAGGAGGCTGGGAGGTGTCTCAAGTTTCTGAAATGGGTGACAAGCGGGATGATGATGTCACTGACCAAGACAGGGACTCTGATGGACTAGGGGCACAACTTTGGACATGATCCAGGGACATCTGCCAAGCCAGTGAAGGCAGCTGTGTGAGTGTGGAGCTCGCTTCAACTGCAGCATCCACTGGGTGTGTACTTGTGCCCAACAGAAGCAGATGGCCTTGGGGGACAGGGACTTCCGAAGGCCCTGCAGTATGGCATGGAGACCAAGGGGCAGGTCCTGAGTGTGGAGATGCGGCACTCTCATGTTTGGGCACCTGGCTGCTCTTCTGTTTCAAAGTCTGGTCAAGACGGCTGAAGGTTCGCAACAACCCTGTGGCAGAGGGAGGCTCAGGCAAGACTCTGGAAATTGGCCATGGGATGTCATCAGTACATGTCAGCTCCCAAGCCACCAGCCCCCAGCAGCCACGTGGGAAGTGAAGGCTGTTGTGGACAGTTGTCACTCCACTGTGTCAGAGGGTGGGGGCTGGGGAATGTCACCGCCCTGGGCTTTATGGTTTTTCTTTCTCACTTGTTGGAGCAGGCTCCTTGCCTTGCTTGGGGGCAGATATTCCGTTGATGAAGTGTGACCCCTTCCAGGAAGCTCATGGCTTACTTTAGAAGCACTGAGGGTCGTGCAAAGTCAGGTACAGGATCATCCTCCTAGATGGTCACAACCCAAGCCTGGCCTCCTCCGGGACACCCCACCACCAAAGCTACACACTGGCTTGTCTGTCAGTGAAGCCTTTTGCAAAACAACCAGGGTAAAACCCAAAGAGCAAAATAACTTATCATTCAACCCAGACTATGCTTGAGAGGGAGAGGGGATCCTATCCGTAGTTATGCTGGGGAAACAGGCAGAAACGAGGATGTATGTCCATCTACCAGCAAAACGAGCACTAGATCTGCAAGTCATATTATTGGCCCTTTGGAGTTGGATAAAGAAAACAGAAACACATTTTTTTTTCATTTGGGCATACTTGTTTATTTGGTACATGCTTGATATAACTATAAAAATTCAACAAATAATATCCAAATTCCTTAGCCTAGCATTCAAGGTCTTCCACCCTCTGGCTGTAGCTTATCTCTTCCCATACTCTCTGCACAAGCAAAACTAAACATTCAGTGCCGCTCTCCAAATTCTCTTTAAAATTCTGTCCATCCCTCAAGGTCCGGTTCAAGGTTAACACCCTCACTGGTCTTCATGCCCATGACACTTACAAGTTTCTATCTTATTCTACTAACTTCGGTTCATACTTGATCCGCCCTCTGACAATTCTCTGTACGTAGCCACCCTTTCTAAAGGAGTTTCTGTTTGGAATTAACTTTGGAGTGATGTAGCTTTAAACTTCTTCTGTCGTGTTGCACATGACATATTCTGGGTCCTCAGGACCCAACCTTGGAGTGTCCTCCCTGACTTCCCCAGCTGCTCTCTCCTATGCTGGCGAAATTCTTTCTGTCCTCTTTAAGGACATTTTACTTCCCCTCTTGAGCAGCATTTACTTAATGATCTCTCTATTGCCCAGAGCTCTTCAAAGGTGGCAAAGACAAGGTCTGATTAAGCTCAGCACCTCCAGGCAGGTGCTTAGGACAGGGCCTGCCACCCTGTAATATGCTAATGGCCTAACTTCGCCAGGTTTCTGACATCTCAGTTTACCTATAGGAAATGATGGGGCAGCCACATCTCAACCCTCTGCTTCGATGCATGGGTGATGTGATGGGGACTTGTACCTCCGAAACTGTCTAACTGTTACCAATCAATGTCACCCCAATAAATTTAACAATAAAAAAATTTTTTTTTTTATTTAAAAAAAAAAGGAATTGTCAGGTTTTAGGGGGTGGGGGTGGGTTGGAAGGACAATAGCTTCTTTGCTAAATTTAGAAATAAGTTCAAAGATATAATGAAAGTTCTCCACTTTTAAATGGAGTAATGCATATAGTTACTGACAAGGTGAGGTTAGAAACGTCACTTAAATTGGAATCTAGATATTGAATGAGATGCCTATTATGTAAGCTTAATTATTTCACTTTTTAAAGTTATCTCGTGCTGAGTCATGTTCTCCCTTCGCTGCCTTTCGGATCACAAGCTCTTCTGCTTGTCAAACTTCTCAGCGCCTACAGACATTTCTATTTCACCTGCCTTCTCTTGTCAGACGCTTTGCAGTTCTCTCTGTCTCCCAATTAAACACTAATACTGATTCATAGACCATTCATTCAAATGCACAGGGACTTAGTTGAGGAAGGAATTTTAAGGACGAGACAACTCAACCCTTGTTTGCTGCCTTTTTCCTCTGAATGTCAGGATCCACCGGTTTTCTGGGAGACTACAAGCCACATGGAGTTGGTGTCAGGCCCCGGGAGCTGAAGGAAGAGAGGCACCAAGATCCAGTGGCAAGTCAGAGAAATGCAAATTCTAAAGCAATCGCAGAGACTCATTGGTGCCGCCTCTTCTTTGATAGGGCAGGGGCGGAAGCTTCTAGAAGGGAAAGGCTGCCACCCAAGCTCCTGGAGGAGTCCTAGTTCTCTGTCCAGAGACTTTTCCCCACCCGCCTGCTGCTTGGGGGCCTGTAAGTGTGAATGAGGCTGCTGGCCATTCCACAGGCAAGTTCCCGTGCAACAAGGCAGAAACACGGCAGCTTGCTCTTCGTTTCTGCTTCGTTTTCCATGTTTCGCTGTGTCTAGGATTCCTTCTCTGGACTAGTGTTCTATGACCGAGACAGGGCACAGGTTTTAACATCAGAGCTCAGAAGAAAACGGGACAATTGAAATCAAAAGCGCTAACAGCGGTGTTGAGACCTGTCATTAGCTCTAACCTTCGTGAAAGTGGCCACACACAGCACAGGGGCTGGAGGCCCCGCTAGAAGGATGAGGCCCGTGTTTTTTATGTTTTTATAGAGGTGAGCAAAGGAAAGAGTTGGTCACATGCATGTTGAAGAGACTGTGGTTTCTTACAAATGGGGGTGGGGGGGTGGGATTCAAGAGGAATCAGTCAGGAGGAAGATATTGGAAGAATGGGAAGGAAAGATGGGTGATTAACAACTCAGTGGGATCAGAGTGGAGAGGCCAGGTTCGTCTTGGGTGGAAGGAGTGCCGTCCATTCTTCTGAGATAAGTCAGGGCAAGTTTGAGGCCTGGTGAAGTGGGCTCCGAATGACTGGGGACAAGGTTTACTTCCCCTGTTCCTCCAACAGCAGAATCTGGCTCCTTGAAAAGTTCTCTAGAATGTCCCAGTCTGATATGCATCATTCAGAGAAAGAAAAAAAAAAAATCGTAAGAGAAATGGGTCCCAGACATTTCTTTAATAAATCAGTTTATAGCTTGTGACATTAAGAAAAGTGATGCCATTCCTCATGTTTACATAGCGTTTGCTTAGTTGGATAATTCTCCAGAGAATGCATTTCCTCATGATGGGTTTGATGGGAGACATCATGACTTCAGAAAAGCCTTCTTCTTCACCTTTCTGCTCTCCTCCAACTCAGAAACATACACAACACTGAGGCCAGAAGTCCAGTTTCACAGCCTCCTTTCTTCAACAATAAAGAGACTGTAGAGCAAGACAGGAGGAGAGCTACAAAATTAATCAAGGAGGCTACAACCTGAATTTCCTGATTCCTACTCTAATTCTCTGTTATGATTCTTTAAACCAATAAAATGGTTTGCCCATGACTTTAATTTAATACAGGACCCAGATCAAGGCTGCTGACTGTCTTCAGTGAGTACATCTGGGGGTTCCTGAGGTCTAGACAATAAAGAAATCAGAACAAACGGTATCAGAGTTAGTAGGGGTTAAGGTCTAAGTAAGAGAAGTGGGGCAGCATTGTTAGCTCAGAAAAGTCCAGTGAGGAGTGTGGTTGGGAAAATGAGGTGAGGAAGTTGGAAGATGGCTTGGCATGGAGCAAGGGGACCAGGAATGGACACTTTAAATGGCATGTGTACCAGGATCCTCTTTTCAAATTCTTAAAATCAGCATGACAGAACGTGCAGAACTGAGTCAACATATCACACACCTACAGCTTGCCAAGTTCATTAGAGGTGGAGGGCACAGAAAGCTGAAGTCTCTTGGGCATTAAATATTTGATCGTCTAGTCCTGATGGCCTGTTCTTTCCTGTCATTGGGAAGAATCTGCATCAGTCTTGAGCACTCTGGGCAAATGGGCCTGGACTGAACTCTGCCACAAATTCACTGGGTGACCTTGGGTATTTCCTTTCTTCTCTCTTGGCAGAGGAAACAAAGGCATTAAACTGGTGCCTGGGGACCTATTCATTTCTGGAATGCTCTCATTGTCTCTGGACAAGACGAGCAGGCTAAGCATAGCTGGTGAATCCCATGAACCTCATTTCCTCTTGTACCTCCCCAAACTGTGGCCTACTTTGGGATAAACTCCAGGTGCCACCAAAGGGCGGCGTTTTTCCACTTTGATATTTGGGAGATGCAGGAAGCCAGCATCATTGCTTCTGTCACTGCTACAAGGACACATGTTATTTCCCAAGCTCTTAAAATTCTCAGGGCCAGCCTTGTGAGCTGGGACGAGAAGCAGGGGTGTCTGAGTGTCACACAGAAGGCGGGGCTTGCGCCTGCTCCTTGCTCCTATCTGATTAGTACAGGAAGCCCTTGTCTTGACATCACGCTATGAGGAGTGACCCCTGAGGTCTCATGGTGAAGGGAACAATTACATAACCAGAACCGTTATGCTGAAGGGAAAGAAAACATAAGAAAACGGGCCTGCCGCCTGGAAGAGAGAGGACGCGTGAGCACAACACAGAGATTACACACGTTAGACCGAGGACCCAGCAGCCACAGCAAAACACAAATAGGTCTTTCGGAAACTTTCCAGCTTATCCAAACACGTTCCTCTGTCGTCCCCCATTGCCTTATTGCGAGAATGCAAACGCAGTGATTTCAAACTCACACCACACAGCTTTAATTTATAATATAAAGCTTTATAATTTGAAGTTGTCCAAACCATTATGAGAGAGACATTGGTCACCATTTAATATAACTGAAAAGAAAAGCTTTCAAAATAAGAGAGGTGCTTATATATTGCAGTCACAGTGAGGTATCTGAAACGGAATTTTGTTCTGGCGCTATTAACTGAGTGATTCTGGCCAAGTTGCTTTTCCTTTCTGGATTTCAACACCCAACTGAGCAAAATTAATTTAATCTTTTAGTTTCATTAAACCTGTGTGGACTGTCACCATCATCCCAGGCGTTTGAAAATAAAGGAAAGCTGATCCCTTCCAAGACAAATGATGGTGGTGATCTATAAAAGAGAGAGGCATTGCCTACAAGCTGTGAGTCATTCTTCGGTTCACAGAATCAAAAAAAAAAATGATGTTTTAATCCTTTAGGTCCATCGATCATGAGCAAGCACTGAGTACTGTGGCAAGGAGAGAAGCTTTGTCTCCAGGGGTGACTGGGGTCAGTCCTAGACCTAACCTCTACCAGCAATGTGACCTTGAACAAGGCTTCGTGGCTCTGACCTACTTCAATTGTTGATGACACCTATGTCCCTCACAAGATGGGCACTGATGACAACGTTATTTGTGAAAGTACTTTGTAAACTACAAAGTGACATCAAAATGTCAGGGGTTATTTATATAGGAAAAGCCTGCTTATTGTAGAGGCCAAAATGATATCTAGAAAACAAATTTCTGCCTGATTGCTAAGGTTCAAGGTGACCCTAGATTTTGTATGTAGCTTGATCTTTTTTTGAGTGATATTCTTAAAGTTTTGATTAGATTTCATATTAGTAGCCAATGAATTTTGACAAAGGTAGCCATAGAAACAAGCTACAACTTGGTGCAAATGTTGGGCTCCAGATATAGCCAATAAATGTTTCTAAAGGTGGTACTTGGTAATCATGTTGGAGAATATTCTAGAAACGTATTTCAGCCCTGACATTTTCTGGTGAAGAAAATGGAGTCCAGAAAAAGTTAGTGATTCTTTCTGGATCATTGAGCAGTGTGACCCAGATAGGTTACTGGCAGCTGGTAACTTCTATGTCTTCTGGTTCCCAGTTTAGTGTTTGATTATTTCATGTTCTTTTATTGCATAGCTTTGGCTTTTGTTTGGTACTTTGGACTAGAATTAGAGGTGGGCTACCCAAATGCTTTGCTCATCTAAAGAACTATTTAAGCTGATATATTTATGCTAACAATACAGAATGCCAAGTCAGAACCTCATTGGTTGTTACTGGTTTAATTCAAGAGATTGGATTATGTTGGTTGGGAGTTGGTGATACGTTCACCATGTCCTTCTAATACTTCTGAGTAGTAATAATTCATTCCAATTTCAAGAGACTCTCTGGATGATACAAGGCTGATCATCAAGAACAGCAAGCACGTGTCTGTGTGTTTTCATGGGAGGGAGGCCACAGTTGGCACCTTGGCTCTGCCATCTGTTACCTCTCTGAACTTAGGTAAACTCTACTTTTTACTAACATCTCTGAGATCTCTTGCTCAGAAATGTGTGCAGAGCAGGATAGCACATGAGTGTCCTTGGCCTGCTGTAAGAAAGTGGCGTAAAACAACTCAAATGTATTCTTTCTTCGGAGACTAAAAGCCTGACATTCAGTGTTCACCAGCCGGGCGCGCTAGGGGAGACTCTGCCCCTCACATCGCCCAGCGGCTGGGGGCTCCCCCTGCGTTTCCAGACTGTGGTCTCGAACATCTGCCTCCATCTCCAGGCTTCCTTTTCCTTTGTGCCTGTGTGTCTGTTCTAAGGACCTTTTCCTGGATGTAAGGACCCATCAGATGATGCAGGATGATCAGCTCATCTTGAAGTCGTTAAGTGGATGACTTCTGAAAGACGCTTTTGCCAGGTAAGGCAACATCCCCAGGGTCTAAGGATTTGCATGTGAGCATATTAGGGGCCCGCCATTCAACCCACTACAAAGAGTGTGAGCATTAAATGTGTGCGCCTAGTATCTGGCCGCAGAGAGAGGGCTCCTCAAATGTTGGTGGCCTCTTAGCCAGGCATTTAGGGAAAGTCTAGTTGCTTATTTTTCTTGGAAAGTACAAAGTGGTTTTCTACCTGGGTGACTTGGTGAATGTTGAACTTAAGAGCAGTTGTCGTGTATTGAATAACTCCTCTGACGCTGAACATTTTCACACATTGCCTGACTTCCTCCTCACACCTATAAAACTAGAAAGAGGCTCAGTCCCTCATGTGGGGCACAGCCTGTGAGTGGCAGAGCCAGGAGTCAATCCCAGGCCGGGTGTCTGTGGTGAACCAGGTCACCTTTCCCACTTAAAGATGGAACCCCTTGAACAGACCTAATGCCCAGCTCATTTGGGCTCCTCAGAAAGTATCGCTCTCTGAAGGCAGCGAATGCACATGCACTGCCTGCCTTTGATTTCCAATTTCTAGGCCTCCCCATCCTAGCTACTCTAAAAGTAGGTGAGCTTTTTTGTGAAACTGCTACACGCAATAGGATTAGACTACTCGTCAAATCGTAATGAAAAGTGTTCTAAAAGAGTGCACACCATGCATTATGGAACGCGAGCCTTTTCTCTCCTCATCTTATTTGAAAACATGGAGCACCGTGATTAAGCGTCTCTTCCGTGAACTCGTGGGCTGCTCCAGAGAAGAGAGCACTGAACTGAGACTGACTGAAGTGTTGGGAGGAAGTTCTAATGAAACACTCGGCCGTGGAGCCTGCAGCTCAGTGAACCGAGCTGATGGAGAAAGCATTCAGGCATCTGTGGGTTCCAAGGCTTGGGGTGATTGTCACATCTTCGGATGCTTTTCTATTTCCACATGCCTCATTCTCATTCTCGCTATGGGACCTCATGAGCATAAGGGAGGGGTCCTTGTGAAGAGGGGAAGGGAGTGCTGCTTTGGCATGAACGTCCATTTTCCCAGAGTCCTCTTGACCTGAGTTCGGGATCGCCAGGCGGGAATGAGGCTGCATTATTCACATGAATGACCCAGTTCTATCATTTTATTTTGAGCTGGATTCAATGTTGGGAGCTATGAGTCTTCCTGGTTTTGTTTCTTTATTTGTTTCAGCTGGTGACCAGGTTGTAAGAGGTTGGCAGCCGTTGCCCATAGCAACAGCGAGGGGAGAGGCGCTCTGAGGACGCAAGTGACGTCCTCAGACCCAACCAGTTTGGCTTAGCTCTGCACTGGTCAGGGATTGTGTATAGATCTGAGCACTGTAGTTCTGTAGAGATATTGATGAGATGCTCAGAGAAGTGAGACCAGGATTAGGTGGTAACTGGAAACCAGGTTATAGGAGATACTGCTGGCGAGTATAACGTTGGGCCTTCAAAGTCCAAGTTCAGGAATCTGAAGAGCAGTCCATCTGCTGCCACTCCAGGGGTAAAATGAGACCAAAATAGGTGAAAGCCGCCAGAAGACCACAAAGGATAAGCTTCAGCATCTACCGTGGTGCCCGTGTTGTGGTAGTCAATAACTATTTGTTCAGGGAATCAATGAATGAATGTAAAAGGAAGAGGCTTTAGAGTGGAAAGATGAGATTTGCAGTCCAATAGATTCAACTTGATCTGTGTTCTTTGTTAAGGTACTTTCATCTCTTTTGAGCTGATGCCTGGTCTTTAAAACGAGGACGGTGATATTTACCTCCCAGTACCATTGTGAGGGTTGAGATTAGACAAGATCAACAGTGTGAAACCACTTTTGGAGCCACAGTGTGGGTTGCCGAGAGCACGTGGAGAGGATCTGAGGAGGAAGCTCGTGACCTAAACAGGAGCAGAGGTGGCCAGTGTGACAGCTGTGCAGTTGGGGACATTTCACAATGGGCAGCTGGCTGAGACCAGCTCCACCAATGGCACCATGAAATGATTTGTGTGTGTGCCATTCAGAAAATGTGATAATATGGTATTTTTAAAGCAAAAAGTGATACATGTGGTAAGCAATTAGGGGCATGTTCTATCAAAGCTGATTTAATTGTTTGTTTGTTTCAATGTTTCTTTCTTTCTTTCTTCCTTCCTCCCTTTCTTTCTTTCTTTCTCCTTTCTTTCTTTCTCTAATGCTATAGCCCAGGCATGTCCAATCTGTGGATCAGAATGGCTTTGAATGAGGTCCAACACAAATTTTAAAACACAAGATTTTTTTGTGACCAATTATTTATTTATTTATTAGCTCATCGGCTATTGTTAGTGTTAGTGTATTTTATGTGTGACTCAAGACAATTCTTCTTCCAATGTGACACAGGGAAGCCACAAGGTTGGCCACTACTGCTTTAGCCCTAAACAAGATAAAATAATTTTTTAGAATTTTTTTCTTAAGTGTCATGAGTCCATTTCCAAATGAGCAGTAATACCTGAATTCTTCAATTGATTGGTTGGTGTTCACTGTGATTTTGTAAAGCCAAACTCTGCCCCATTTGAATAAACGCTCTCTTGAGTATGAAATGAGAGGTATATAACGTTAAATCCCAATTAACATCAATTACAAAACCATGTTGATTTTTTTTTCCTTGGGCATAACGGTAGTCAGGTCAAGGTTAACATGACGGCCAGGATTCTAGATGCTTCCACCTCCTCAGACTCAAATCTTACTGTTCGATCCCTGTACTCCCAGAGACTTTGGCCACTTCCTGCCTCTCCTGCTAGCTCTGGGAAGCTCTCCCTGACTGCCCAGCTAACCTGCTGCCTTCTTTTCTGCTGTTTACTGAATTGTCTGCCCATATCTCACACAGCCCATATAAAATAACAGTAGTTCCCTTATGCATATAGCCTAGCATGTAACAGATGCTCCATTAAAGGTTCTGCATCTATTGATTCATATTTTTTCAATGATTTTGAGAGAACACGTTATGATTTTCATTTTATAGATCTGAAGTTCAAGGGCTTAGGGAGCTTGCTAATAATCACTCAGCGAAAGGCAGAGCCTGATTTGAAAAGGGATTTGTCCGGATCCAAAGTTGTTTTCCTCAGCTGCTACATTGTACTGTTCTCTTCATGGGGCTGTGCACCTTTTGGAGGGCAGAGACTGCTACTAATTTATTTCCGTGTCCTCATGGCCTTGAGCTGAGCCTGGACTAACTTAGAGTTTCAGGAAATTGTGTTAGGCTCATGCAAGATGCTTCTGAAGTACACGGTTTCTAGGAGGGAGTTGAACACAAGTAGACACACACACAGAAACAGACATACAAAGACACACACACATACATACACACACACACAGCCTATTAAGGAAACTTCCTTTTTGTGACCTAACAAAGGTCCCTGATGTCTGTCCAGAGGTCCTCAGTGAGTGGTTTCTGGCCTGCACAGCCCCTGTGAGTGACAGGTTGGAGCCTGAAGCTGACCCCCAACCCCCACACCTGGTCCTCCTGTCCCTGGAGGCTGGTGCTTTCCAAGGCCAGCGGGACCCAGGACCTGTCCTTTGACAGGGGCTGCATGCGGCTTCCAGCGAGGTCCAAATAGGTGTGTTTGTTTTCAAGGATGTCCATGCAGGCAGCACCAGGAAGCAAGAGCAGAGGCAATGAAGAGGGGCAGGGCAGGAAGCCAGAAGGGGGCTGTGTTCCAAGCTCAGCCCAGTCAGGGTGGAGAAAAACAACCTTTTCTTTTCTTTTCTTTTCTTTTATCACTATGCAAATTGCCTTGTGCTTCCTCAAATTTGTCTAACTAAGAACTTACTGGAGGCTGGAAGTGCAAAATCAGGGCGTTGGCAGGACCTGCTGTATCAGGAGAGTCTGTTCCTGGCCTCTTCCAGTCCCTGGTGGCCCCAGGCGTGCCCCGCTTGTGGCACGTCGCTCCCATCTCTGCCTTCTTGGTCCTTTTGCTTCTTCCTCATCTCCTATCCTATAAGGATTTGCTTAATTGGGTTTAGGGCCCACTCCTATAATCCAGGGTAGACTCCAAGGACTCCTGCTCAAGACAGGACAACATTTATAGGTCACAGCATTCAGGACACAAACCTATCATTTGGGGGACCACGACTCACCCCACTTCAGTTGATGTGGCTGTATCTGAATTACGCAGCCAGCGCATTCCAAAGACACATCTCTAGGTTCAGTTTAGAAGATGATGCGAGTCCAGGAATCTGAATTTAGTACAAAGCCCCCTGAATGAGTTGATAGTTCAACCCATTTGGAAAAGCCTGCCTCTGATCGTTACCAAAGAAGTCTCCAGAGTGACCTTTCCAAAACACAGGTCAGAGAATGTCACTCCTCAGGTTCAGGTCTCCAGCGCTCCCTGCCCCTGTCACCTGCCTCTGGACACCCCACATGCAGTGCATGCTCTGCACACCGGACTCTGTACTTTTCTGAAGGTGCAAAGCCTTCTTTGATCTCCTTCCATCCCCTTCATTTGGAACGCCCCCTCCCACCTCTAGTTTTATTTACTCTTCTATATATTTTTCATGCATTTCAGGTAACTTCTCCTACCTGAACCCATAAGAAGTTTGCTGGCTCTCCTGTCCACACCCATCAGCACTGGATGTTCATCCCCCTCACGCTGGTCTGTGATTGCATCTCTCTCTCTTGCCCATCTCTCCCTCCCTCCCCCCTTCCTCCCTCCTTTCCTCCTGTGAGCTTATTGAAAACCAGAACCAAGCCCGACTCACCTTTCTTTCTCTAGTACCTGGCACGGTGTATCTGATACATGCACGCGTTCAGTATAGGGTTACCATGAAATAAAGAATGAAAGATTATGACTTATGTGAAGTTCTCTCTCTCAAGGCCATTACCCAGCTTCCTAAGTATGCTGATTCCAGTGAGAACTGTGTTTAAAGAGAACAAGTTCACTGAGTTCCAGATTGCATTGCATCAAAAACAAAACAAAGTCATTAAGATGGGCTCCTTTAGTTACAAAACACATATACAGATGTCACCTCACATACCAGGCAAATGAGGTAGGCAGGGGGGTTACTAGCATCTTCCTTTTACAGATGGGAACATGGACCCCGTTTGATCAATTGACTCTTTGAAGGTCCCCCAGGCCTTCATTGTTGAAACCCACCTCATCGGCCCGCAAGCCAGCAGGAGTTGCACTTTCCAATGTTAGGGCTTCAGCTGGCTGCTAAAAAGTATGCTAGGAAAATGTTACTGGCGTCAAGCTGAGTGACGACCTAGCCATCCTTCTTTCCTGTCAGGAAGGACGCAAGGGACAAAGCACAGTGCCGCTGACAGAGTGCAGTGTCACCTGTGCTGGGTACAAATTCTAGTCACAAGGGAGCTTCCGGGCCTGGATTCCACCCCGGCTGTCACACAAATCAACGGGCCGAGCTCCCCTCTTGTGCCTTTCAGCCGTCTGCCCGGCAGGCCAAGGTGCCTCCGGGTACGAGTGGTTCCTTCTGTGCTGATGCCTGTAGGTAACACTGTGACAAAGAGCTTATTTCAGGTGGAAACAGTGACAAGGCCAGTCACAGCTGGGTTTGCTTTGCTGGGAAATGCCACAAGACCGAGGCCAAGACAGCCCCACCCCCAGCCCCATCTGAAGCCGTGGCTGTGCCACTGTCAGCCCCACACTGTCAGCTCCGATGGAGTGACAGGGATGCAAGGACATTGAGCAGATGTGGGGCTGTCGGGAGACGTCATGAGCCTAGTGTGTGAGCCAGGCAGCCCCGGGGCCTCCTGTCTCCTCCTGGGTGCATTCCTTGTGGGTTGAAATGATAATGCTTTGAGGTTCTCTATCTAGCAAAACACCTCCCCCCTTACTGTCGTGAAAGCATCAAAGGGAGGGATCTGGGAGGGTTACGAAAAATGACGTCCGGCCTTTAAGGAAGACGAGGCTCAGGCTCTACCTTGACTTTGCTCTGTGAGCTTGGGCTGGTCGCTTTTCTTCTCTGGACTCAACCCTTGCCAGTTCATAGCGTTTTTTAAGTAAGTGAGGAAAGAAACAAACCACTCGCCAGCATCACACACCTGGAAGGCAGGCATTCCTACGAACACTACTGATGACAAATGGAAGGTCCTGAAGCTAAATGACACAGCCCACATCACCCAGCAGGCAGGTAAAGAGCTGGAATGTAAGGCAGATTTTCTCTGGAGCCGTGTCAATGCCCCCGGCTGCCTTCTGGAGCCTGCCAGCTCAGCCAGGCTGCCACCACACATTAGGCTTCATGTCCCCTCTCACAGAGACGTCTGTCTGGGTTGTTGTGTCATTTCATGCAGTGCTCTTTCACCAGCTGCCCCCGTGAAGGACCACCCAGAACAAAGCCGGTGGCAGCCGCAGCTGGACAAATTTAGGTCAGATGTGCAGAAGAATTTCCTGGCAGGGCTGTTAGACAATGGAGCGAGTTCCTGAGCAAGTTGTAATTCTCGTCTTCAGAGGATTTGCCAATTACAGCAATTTCGGTCATGGCTGAGCAACAGGAGCATTAACTTCGCATCCTCTTCCGGTCCCTTCACAGGTCCTTGAAGCATAGGAGACACACGGCTTGGCCTGAGGCAAAAAGAAGTTGCCTGGAGGAGCAGAGAGAGGCGATCAGCCTGTGAGTATTATCGAACTGCGACTGTATACCCAGTACAGTCCAGGTGCCGGGGCCTGAGCAGAAAATGAGACGGGGTCCTCGTCCCAGGGGAGGTCTGATTCTCATGGGGGGACAAGCCCAGAAGTGAATGAGGTGATACATGCTGATGAGAAGAGGAAGCGAGAATGATGCACTTTGGTGGAGAGATGTGGGCTTTCATCTTGGGGCTGGTCCAGGCTCTTCACATCCGAGGCAGTATCTTTGGAACTGTGACCTGGGATGGAAAGGCAGCATCCAGGTGGACACATGGGGACAGAGCCTTCTCAACAGAGGGACAGTAAATGCAGAGTCTTCTAGCCACACAGACCCCTAACTATGTATTCCACTTACTAACTGAATGTACCTGTCGGAGCTTGAGTGTCTTCATCTGTGAAACAGCATCTGTAGCTCTTCAGTTGTGAAGATCCAACAAGAAAGAAAAGAATACCGGTATATGACTGACACATGGTGGACACCTTGAACACTCTCTCCTGGTAGCATTCGGGCATGCAGGTGTTTGAGAAAACGACTTGCGTAGCCCCCCTCTAAAATCTGGGGTCAACACTGGGATGAATACCGAATGTGGAGTCGATCAGACCTGGAACTTGCAGCAGCTGTAATCACCAGGGTGATTGACACTCATCGGGTCGCTTCTCCCCTTTGAGCCTCAGTTTCCCCTTCTGTAAAATGTCAATAGACTCTCCCCTGAGAGGGTCACGCATATTTATCCGAAGGAGCACACTTTCCCATGAAGAAGACAAGGACGTGCGTGTGTATGAATGACCGCAAACCCCTGAGCTGTGGCTCATCTTGACTTCTTCCTTCCTCTTGCTGGTTCGTATATAAAAACCCACCCCGGTCTTTCCTGGGTGCATCCTTGTCTTCTTGTATGATCACGATTGTCTAGTGTGTCATCGTACAGACCACATCGCAGCTTCCCAGGTGTTGAGAGCCTGCAGTGCATGCTGATGATAGCTTTATTCCCGGGGGCTCCACTTTTTTATACTCCCCTAAAGCAGTGCCTGTGACAACCTCGGATACAAGTACTGCGGTTCCATTAGATCGCAGTACTGAGTGTCTTTACAAGAGCCTGCATGCTCTCGTAGCCAGGGGCTTGTGTAACCGGGGAGGACTCTGAAATCAGGCAAAGAGCCTGATGGATTGTTCTAGAACAAGGAGGAGCGCACACACTAAGGCGGAGGTCTCTTAGCCATAACCTAATGATGTCTCCAAAGCTGTCCTGATCGCACTGCGTGACTGCTCAGCCTGTGAAGGGATCAGCTGCCCCCATGTGTGCCACTCACTGCACTTTATCTGCATACCTGCTGTGACCTTGACTCAGCCCTTGGGGAGGGCTGGCTGTTATTCCTGTTAGCTGGTAAATCAATGGCGTCAGAGAGGTAAACATGACAATAATCAGAGTGGTAAGGGGTGGAGCTGATTCCTAGCCTGTTTTGTTTTTGTTGTAGTTTGTTTTTTCTCCCACGATGCAACATTAGGATGTAGATCCTGGAGTATTTTGAATGCAGGGTAAGATTCCATTTGAATGCATACGAGGAGGAGGATAATCTCATAGGACCATCATTGCACAGTTCCGTGGTGCTTACAAAGATCACTGATCCTTTCTGAGAATGAAAATCCTGTCTGACATGCCTTAACCATAATTGCCTCTTTACGGGAAAGTTTCCTGCATTTACACACAGCGTCCGCTCTGCCTGGCATGACCTTCTCCTCCAGCCCTGCTTCTGGTAAATTTTGCATTATCCTTTCTACAAACTTCCAGGACAGGTACTCACTCTACCCTCTGCCCCCTGAGGGCCTGTCCCCCACCCACCCCCACCCCACCTCCATCACAATATACTTCAACCCTCAGTTCTATCTCAGTGGCCAGGACAGGACCCAGTCATCGTTGTCCCCAGTGCTTAGCACGGGGCAGGCACACAGTAGGTGCTCAGGATGTGCTGGAAGAAGAAAAAGAGGGAAGAGGGAGTGCGATGAGAGGTGTTGTGCCACCTTCATCCCTGTGGAACCAAATGTTAGAAAGGAATACGACAGGGTCCCTGAAGCACAGAGGGGTCTGTGACAGGGTGGGGCCCAGGGAAGCCAAAACATTGGAGACTGTGCCTTAATGGGACAGGATTTATGATCATTGCGGGCCTGAAGAAGCCCGGCGTTGTGCAAGCACTGATTTTTACACTGTGGTGACACAGGCAGGATAAAAACTACGATATTTCCACCTGTTGGGTGAAAGTGCTGAGGCCTGACCCACAGACAGCTGGTGACTTGCCTCCAGTGATATCACTGAGAGAAACACCTGATAACTCCCAGCAGGCTCTCAGGAAGGGTGGGCTGACCACACAACGCCCTTGTTAGCTCCCTTCACGGAGAGATGCTCGATCCTGGACCCTCCCAACGCCCACAGCAAGCACCATGTGTCTGTTCTGATTATTATTACCTTTGTCTCCTTGTGCTGGGAATTTCTGTGTGATCTTATAGCGTCTTTGATCAGCCTTTGTCTCTCCAAGTTCACGTTCCTACAGCCCCAGAGAAGCCTAGAAGCCTTCCCAGAAGGGGCGCAGTATGACAAGGAGTGAGATGGAGCCGCTTCTCCATTACCTTCCCACATATTTGCAAATGAATGGGCAGAAATAGTTTCCCCAGCTGGACTTTCTTGTATAGAAATTATACATTACAGTTAATATAGACAGGAAGTACCACTGCCATTACACCCACATGACTTCTACCACTTCAGCTACACTCTCTCTCTCTCTCACACAAACACATAAAGAGAAACAGAATTCACGAACAAAACCAAACAGACACTGTACGTCACTTGCGTCCTCAGAGCGCCTCTCCCCTCGCTGTTGCTATGGGCAACGGCTGCCAACCTCTTACAACCTGGTCACCAGCTGAAACAAATAAAGAAACAAAACCAGGAAGACTCATAGCTCCCAACATTGAATCCAGCTCAAAATAAAATGATAGAACTGGGTCATTCATGTGAATAAGGTGCCAGAAATGTCAGAACAGAATACACGTGTGTGTTCTACTTCTCTGGGCCCCTCCGAAGCCGACAGCTGTGCTGGGCATCGAGGGCATTTAGTATGTGTTCGTAAAGGCTTGTGAAATCAGCAAAGGAATCGGTCATGTCCAAAGCCCACGGGCCCTCAGCTTCCCTTACGCAGAGATGGTAGTTCTGGGACTCGACTCAACAATTTAAACTAGGTCGGTTTTTGTTTCTGTTGTTTACAAAGGAATTCAGTTGTGCTCTCGATTTTTCATTCTCATTGGTCTTGCCGAGTGGAGGATAAAGTCAGTTACGTGCAAAACCTGAGTATCCTGCCCATCTCAGAATGAGCCTCAGACCCACGAATGACCAAGTGTATCTAGTAGTCACTAGATTGGGTGGCCTCACTAGGACAGGAGAGAGACAGGCCATAAGTCTTTGGTCAGGGGACTGAAAGGCTCCACATCTCACTTTCATTACCTGGAAAATAAGGATGAATGAGCAGATGGAAATAAATCATGATCATGATAATAATAAGGTCCTGGGCCTCTAACTCAGGGCACCACGTTTTTTCTTATTTCTTCTCTTCCTTCTCTTTCTCCTTTTACTTCTGTGAAGGGTAATTTTTTTTTTTTTTTTAGTATTTATTTATTTATTTTTATTGTTTTTGACAGAGAGAGAGAGGGAGAGAGAGATACAGAGACAGAGAGAGTACTGAACTGGGGGAGCTCCCAGCTCAGCATATGGGTCCGCACGGGCCGGGGCCAGGATTCAATCCCAGGTCCCCGGTGCTGCAAAGTGAGTGCTTAACCCACTGAGCCATCCCGGCTTCCCCAGTGAAGGGTGATTTTATGTGTCAACATGGCTGTGCCATACTGTCCAGATATTTGGTGAAATACTGTTCTTCCTGTGAGAGGGGTTAGAGGAGACTAGCATTTCAATGGTTGATCTTGCAGTAAAGCAGGTTGCCCTCCATGATGGAGACGAGCCTCTTCCAATCAGCTGAAGGCCTGAATAGAGCAAAACTGACCTCCCCTGAACAAGAAGGAATGCTACCAGCAGATTGCCTTTGAACTTGACTTGCACTGAGTTTCCAGCCAGCCCACCAATGCCATCAGGTTTGGGACTTGCCAAGTCTCCATAATCGTGTGAGCCAACTCCTTCATACAAATCTTTTCTCTTTCTCTCTTTCATTGGTCCGTTTCTCTGGAAAGCATGGACCCATATAGCTTCCTTTCTTCTTTATTACCCTCCTTCCTCCTTCCTTCCTTATAGATGGAGAAATTGACTCAAGAAGATGAAGTTGACCAAGGTCTACTGGTTTGTAAGTAGCTGAACGGCGATTGGGTTTGAAGTCTGTCTCGCTCCAAAGCCTCCACGAGCTTCCAGCGTCCTGTTTTGTGAATTGTAAAGTGCTGTGCAAACAAGTGCATCCTTCTTTGGGCAGATCTTGGATCACAGAGAAAATCTGGCTGTGCTTGCTCCTCCCTCATTGTCAACACTGCACCTGTGAAAGCTTCAATGTGACAAAGACTGTCAGATTTGGGGCCTCACAGAGCCGGACACTGAGTATTAATGATCTCTCCTCTGTTGTTTGCAAGGGAAGCAGACATTTCATGAGTGTTCACGTATCATTGGGTGGAAAAAAGGAAGCATCGCAATCAATCCATGGGCCTAGTCCTCATAAGGTACAGAGAAAGCCATCTCTTGCAGCTCTCGTTTCCATTTTCCTCTCCATTCCCCTCACATCCTGAGCTCACACTCCCATCAACTCTACAAAAGTGTCCCCTTCCTTCGCTCCTGCCAGTGGTGTGTCACTTACAGACCATTTGTCACAGAGAAGATCAGAGGATATGTTTCAACTGGAAGTCGGACCACACTCCAGTCACTTCCAGGCAAAAATCCTACCGATTTGCTGATTGCTTACATCATCGAGCCCCAGCTTCTTAGTACTATAAAATCCCCCATTTTCTATTTCCTGTGTTCTCACCAAGTCTCAGTGCTCATTGACCCTCTATCTTACCTAATGTTCTAGCCATAATAAATGACAGGCATTTTCTCCGGGGGTAGGTTGCATTGTTTTTCAAAACATTTGATGCCACTCTTCATGGACACCTCCATGGGGACATCAAACAAATCCAGCTCTGGACGTCAGTCTTGTTCCTGTGACCTGCTTAGGCCAATTCAATGCAATGGGAAGTAATAAGGGATACCAGTACTTCTGACCCATCATGCCGTTCTGCCGCATGGCCTCTGACTGGAGAGCCACGTGTTCCTGGCAGAAGCTGCTCCTGCAGCCTGCATTCTAGATCAGCGAAGATGTAGAGCCAATCCTAAATCAATTTGTCATCATCATGTGCAATGAGGGAGACGTTCAGGCTTATGTGAAGCTAAGATTTTAGGGCTGTTCTATGCTGACTAAACCCTCTCTCATGCTGAATTGGGCGGCCCTTCTCTTAGGGTTCACTGTGCCATGCATTCTATTTTTATATAGCACTTATCACATCAAATGTCATTTGCTTCTTACATACTTGCCTTCCCTCTTAGGTAGAGAAGCCCTGAAAGGGCAAGAGATTACGAGCTTGTTTACCGTTGTATCTCCAGTGCCCGGACCCGCCCGACGTTTAGAATGTGTTGTCTGAATGCATGGACTCAAGCTCTTGACCCACAAATCTTGCTTAAATACTCATTAATTGAATTAATAAGAATCAAAGAGATTATTGTCAATACCTAAGATTAGAAAGAGAAGCTGAGCATATAATTAAGACCAAATGATATGCATTATAGAAATGAACAGAGCTTGGTGTTTTCCAACAAATAGAAATTATGGTGTATTGTATGGAGAAAAGCATGCTGAACATAACATCGTGGTCAAGAGCAAGCCACTCAAAAGACTTTTCCACTCAAATTCTAGACCGTGTGGATTTTTTTAAAGAAGAAAAGTAACTTTCACAATATCCCTGCCTTTAAAGGAAGAAGAGATTTGACTACATAAAAGACATAATGAAAAGGTATCAACTCTCGTGGAGTCTGTGATTCATAATAGCTCTCCTGACACTCACCCTTCTGCCTTGGCTGAGCCAAGTTGTCACTCACTGATATGTGCTGTGAATTCTGTTCCCCTCTGTGAAACTTCTCTTGCCTGGTTCTAATGTCATCCTGATACCAGCAATTTACATTGCCCAACTTCTTAAAGAGACCAGGGCATATGGCATTTGTAAAAAGCACCCATAGAAAGACAAATGCCTTTAAAATCAAACCCATGTAAAAGTACAAGAATGCACAACTGATCGTCAATTCATGTACTTATTTAAAAGTAAATATTGATGGGTTGTGTGGCTTGACCAGTTGCTAGCAACCCTGCCTGAGGGTCCTTCCCAGTTTAAAAATGGGTCAATAAGAGGATATTTTGAATCTTTATTTTATTTTATTTATTTATTTTCACAGTCTGTTTTCCCATATCACAAGATAGTCAGAGATGGGTGTACTGTTGAAATTATTCAACCCAAATACCTTATTTGATTGGGATCAAGTCTGAAAGAATGACTCACTTGAGGTCAAACAATGAATTTGTCATCAAAGCCAGGACTAGACCCACAGTCATTTGTATCCTAAGCTTTGTTTCGCGAGCTTTTTCCTTCATTTAAAAATGGTTGTTGAAGGGTTTACTAAAGAGAGTTCCAAGGGCTTCTGTCACGGTGTTTAGGACTCCTGTTAGTGATGTCAGGTTAGCCTCCAAGGTACTGACTTGGGTTGTAACACGGGATCTACACAGCCCCAAGCGGTGCAGCTCTGGAGCAGTGGGAGTCAGACGGACCCGGACTCCCACCTCCACTCTCTCCTGACCGCTGCGTGTTCTCAGACAAGTCACTGAACAAATCGGAGCCTCGGGTTCCATTTCTGATGAACATGTAAAAGCTACCCACCCATTGTGAGGATTACACGAGACAATGCCTGAGAAACCGCCCCTGCAACTGACAAGAGGCGCGTGGTTTCGAGCCATCACCGTGCCAGGCGTGCTTTCGTGCACGGGGGCGCCCAAAGAGTTAACCACTTTCTGTTCAACGAGGCAAATGTAAGCTTAGACTTCCGTGAATACGTGGCTTCATGGCACAATGTTAGCATATAGGGTTAAAGAGACTTTTTTTTTTTTTTTGTCTTCCTTATTACTTATAGCAGTCGGTTTCTCAGTAAAAACGTTTCCTCTGTGACTTTCATGAAATCACTGTAATTTCCTAATAAGGAAAGACACTCAAAGTCTAGCAAGGCCTCTGTTCCCCACCACTTAGGGACTGCACTTTATGGGAGTCATCACTGAGCCTGTCACGCTCCTTGCCCATTCAAGTTGCCAACCTCAATGCTGATGGGCAGAACAAAGCATCCAAGAGAACAAAACAAAGAGGAGTTCTTGGGAGATTTTTTTTAGATGTGTATGTATAAAGGCTTTAATTCCAGTTGACTCCATAATAAATTCCAGTGTAGACCAGAAAATATATATGGTTGTGCAGCCAAAGGTCAATCTTGATTCACTTATTCATTCATTCAACACATATGCGCCAAGCCCTGAGATGCAAAGATGAATTGGAATTCTGCACACAAGGTGGGAGGTACAGGTTAGTAAACACAGGAGATGCATAAGCAAGTAAGTACAAGGTATGGCATGGACTCTCTGGTGCAGTTCCGCACAGGGAAGAGAAGACAGTCCCCCTGGGGGGAGGGGGAGGTAATAAGTCAGAAAAGTCTCCTTGGAAGGGACTGAAGGCCAAATGGTTGTTTGCCAGACAGGGATACCAGAGCAGAAGAGGGAGATCGATGGTCACTCAGAAAGTGGGACAAGTGTGAGCCGGGACATAAGAATACAGAAGAATTTGGGGAGTAAGAAACAGCCCCTAATGTCTAAAGGGCTAAGAGGATCATGGGGATGCGGAAGGAGCTGAGCACTGAAAAAAAGGGAAAGCTAGAGAAAAATAACGGTCTTGTGAGTACATGAAGATGGAAAGCTTTCTTTTTTTTCTTAATGCGGACCTGCCAACCAAACTTGATTTCTGCCAGTGCCCAGATCCTCACATCAGTCAGCAGACTGGTCTTATCCAGTCGCTCAGAATTCTTTTTGTTTGTTTGCATCTGTCATCTTTTCTCTGTCCCCACTGCCGCTCCTGCAGCTCTCAACTGCACTCAGGTAGTGCCTCTTCTAATACCTTCAGGTCAAGCTTTCCTCTTTCCCTCTATCCTCTAACAGTGGGACATTCTACAAATGATGGAACCCAAGCTGGGGGAAAGTTTAGTGATGTGTCCACAGCTACACACCCAGTAAATGAAAAAGCCGGACTCAAACTTCAGTTTCCTGCCTCCCAATTCTGTGTCCTACACTGAACATTTCTGTCATTGGGGTGTCTCATGTAGTGTGCACATAGGCGTATGCCAGAAATGTGGTCGCCCCCTACATGTAAAATGAGTGAACAGCCAGTACAAAGTGTATTCACTGAGGTTACTGAGTAAATAATGGAGCTTAAGAGGAAATGGAGCTAAAATGGGACCCACGGAAAGGCATTCATTCCCGTGCGAATATCTCCAGGACCCCTCAGGGACAAGTACAAGAGACTGGCATTTGCTCCTACGCACTCTGTGTTCTGCTTTTCTCTCACTGGGGCTGAAGAAACCCATCTGCACTGTGGAGGTCAAGGTCTCAAGCAGTGGTCTAGTCTTTAATCACTGGCCTGCCCAAGGCACCTGGAGCAGAAACCAAGACCTGAGTCTCTGGCCTCCACCTCCTGAGCCTTGTAGTCAGGACCCCTGCCCCCACCTCCCCAGGAAGCAAGTTCCTGCTGTCAGCTCATTTACATCATCATAAGATTCTGTCTCTTCTCATTTTGAAAAAAAGAAAATTGAGTGCCTTTGACAGTCATTCTTCCCTGATGAGGTGTCAGATAAGCTGTCTCTCTCAGTGTTTTACAAATAAGGCGAAACTTGTCAAAATCTACATAGAAGTGCTGTCTACTTCCTCTGCGCTGACGTTCCAGAGTGGAGGACAGCTGTGTCCCTGACATTTAGCAGTGACAGGGGCAGCCAGAGTCAAGACAGAGGCCTGTGAGACACACCCAGGAGAGCAAGTCCAGCAATGGCCTTGCCCGGGAGCCACGGAGGTACCTGCCAGACAGACCCTCCTCCAGACAGAACAACAAATGGGAAAAGGCTATATGCCTCTCAGACGTGGGTTCAAATCCTGCTTCAGCTTAGCAACCTTCCACAAGTTGCTAAACTTTTCAGCCTCTGTTTGAAAATCTAGTCTTAGAAAAGGGAAAACAAATGATCATGTATGGAGGTCTGACTATGTATGTGCCAGGCACTCTGGTAACTATAGGTTTATAACTATCACCTCGCCATAGTCTCATAAAACTGCAAATCACAGACCGTTTGCCCTGCTTTTCTGATCGTTGGCTTTTTGCTTGTTCGTTGTTTGATGACTACCTTATACCTTCCTTCCTAGACTCCCAATAACCTAGGCGTTAGCACCCAACCTATTCCTGCCTTTATTGAGTAGGGCTCAGGGGACCTGAGTTTATCTAGCCTTTCCTAGAGGCCGTGGACTGTAGCAGCACTTTATATCTTTATAACTTACATTTATTCTTTTCTTACATTTTTTAAATTTTATTATGGTCAAGTTCTTAATGTGAGATGAACCCTCTTAACAAATTAAGTGCACAGTACATCACTGTTGACTGTAGGTACAATTTGTATGCTAGATCTCTACAGCTTATGATTTTTTCTGAACTGAAACTTCAAACTCGTTGATTAGTAACTCATTTTCTCCACCCCACAAACCTGGCCATTACCAACACATTTTTTAACCTATGCCTTCGACTATTTTAGATGCCTCATTTAAATGGAATCTTGCGGTGGTATTTGTCTTTCAGTGACTGACTTATTTCACTTCGCATAATGTTCTCCAGGTTTGTCCATGTTGTAGCAACATGGCAGAATTTCCTCCATCTTTATGCCTGCATCATAGTCCAATTATATGGATCTACTGCATTTTTCTTGTCCATGCTCCTTTGATGGACTCTTAGGCTGTTTCCATATGTTGGTATTGTAACTAGTACTGCAGAGCAGATGGGAGTGGTAAAATCTCCTCAAGATCTTGATTTCTACATCAGGCCTAGAGGTAACCACCCATTTGTAGAGGAAAAATATTCAAAAAGACAACATGGCCAGCTTAGAGTTACCCAGCTACTGTGGACAGGTCGGCATTCACCCTGGAGTTCTGAACAGAGCCAAGCTCCTCCCTCTATTTCAGTATTTTATTGTCTTTTCCAGGACTCATGAAGCTATTAGAAATGTTCCATCATTCTTGATCAAAGATATAATTTTATAAGTCATTTTAGTCATTCTTTATTTAAAATCTTTTTAAAAAAATTCCAGTTTGGAATATTGAATCAGTAGCAATACATACAGTAGTTGGGGGATTTTTTTTGTTTTGCTTAATTATGCTAATTGCTATTTCTAAGCATAATTAGCATTTTGAATTATTTAGTGTAATTACGTCAAACAACATGTTTAATTTGTCATGTCAAGTACAATAATTAGTAATAATTCTTGAAAGGATGTCATTACAAGTTTGAGGTATTTACAAGATGTAATTATGTCAAATGTGATAATACTAAAGAGTAACTAAAGCTGATAGAAAAAAAGTTGTTGCAAATATTTCGAAAGTTTAATACTGTGGTCATTTTTCATATTTTTGTTCCTCAACAGAAGTCAAATCTGTCATGGCTTAGGGGCTGCCTACTAATTAAGAAAATAAAATGCAGTCTTGAATTACAGCTGAACTAATATTTAATCCATCAAATGCCTCCACTCCCTTTTAAACTCTAGAGTGAATAGTACTGGTTTTCCCTATGAAATTGTTATACTTAAAAAATGACTCTGGGGAAATAAGGACAATCCAGAAACAAATGGATGCCTTCCAAGTATGGAGACTACAGGCTAAAGGCAGAGGTGAGTTAAGTGACATGGCCCAGCCACCCCAAGTCACCAACCTATTTAATTTCCAGTAATTGTTGCTGTAACATAGAGATAATGAGATGATGCCAATTGCTTTGTCGTTAAGGGTGGCATGCCAATGCACGTATTGTCATCATTATCTGCTCACACCAGCCTCTGTCAAGAGCAGCAGCAGGCAAGAAGGAATTGAAAATGGTTCAAGTCCGTCATGGGTAGAGCAGACGCTTGACAGGCTAAGGGTCCTGGACAAGCCATATTACTTCCCTTGTGCTTCAGTTTCCCAGTGTATAAAATGAAACAAATAATCCAGATTTCAAAAACATGTTGAGAGCAAAATGAGGCAATGAAGATTTAAAAAGAAAAGCCTAGCTCAGGGCTGTCCACGTGACCTTGACCTTTATTTGACACATGTTTGGGTTTGCATTAAGGCAGAGGCCAAGGGAAACGTACTGGGAAAGTTGGATCAAGAGTCTTCTTCCCCCTCCATCTTCTTACATTTCTTAGAGAACGGTTTCTTAGAGAACGGAGTGAGTGTGGTGGTTCGGAGCCCAGCCTTTGGGCTTGGATGCCCCTGACCCAGAGATCCAGCCCTTACCATTAAAGTCTGATAGAAACCAAGGACCCCACTTCCCCTTCCCATATGTATGTTTGAGGGGCAGGGAGAGACAAGGGAGAGTTCACAATGGAGAAATTCTCCTCTGTTGCCATCCAAAACTGGTTAAGGAATTTCACTTCCTGGAGCTTGGTAAACTCGACCATCACGTGACAAGGCTGCCCTGAGCCTGCCTGGGATGAGAACATCTCCGTGTTCAAGGTTCACCTCATCTGTGAAATCTTTCTTCTCCTCACCTTCCCCAAAGTAGAATTGGTCCTTTCTTTCTCTGTGGCCCTAATCTACCTGCACGCAGTCTATAATGACATCTTTTTATCATGTTATTCGAGATCTCAGTTGTCCTTACTTCCTTGACCTTCCTTCCTCCATTGCCCTAATTGGACTTCTTTGAGGAATAGAGCCTGTGTCTTAAATATCTGATCAATATCTGTACATCCGCCACTATCTAGCATTGGCCAGGCCTAAGAGTTAAGCAAATGTCTGTTGACTGAGTTAATAAATAAACAAGCTTTGGTATGATGACTACGATGAGAGCCGGTGAATAGCAATAGAAAATGTTCAGGATTTGAATTCAGGCAGAAATGGTGAAGTTGTTCCCTCATTCACTTATTCATTAATTCTGCAATTATTCCTTGATCGTTGGTGAAGTACCAGACCCATGCCTAGGCACTGGGAATAATCAGTGAACTAATGAGCAAAAATACGTTTTCCTTATGTTCTAGTACAGTATTTCTCCCAGTGTAGCTGAGAATGTAACAGAATCAAGAAGGGGATGTGATAAATGAGCAGATATATCATACATCTTATAAACAAGCTATACCTCTGATCTGCTAAATTAGATTCTTTGAGTACAGATCTTAAATTTTCACTTTTTAACAAATACTTTATTCGTCTAGCACCTATAGTTTGAGTATTATTGGGTTGCATGTCGACTAAGTTACAAGTTAAATGTGTAAACTGAGAGCAATTGACTCAACATCTCTGAACCTCAGTTTCTTGCTCTGTGAAATGGGACCAGCAACCCACACTGAAGTGAATGGTGAGCCTACTAAGTCAGGTCTTTAAGGTGCCTACTAAGTGTGCAGTTAATCTTCACTGACTGTTTCAAAGGAAACGATTTTGCAGGCGCCTGTGCTCCCGGAAATGACATGAGCATGTGATTTTCTTAAATCAAGTCTTATTTTCAGTCTAGCAACAAATGTTTCCATTTAAAATGAACACAGCTATGGGCGCAAACTGTCCAGGTGGGACAGGAAACTCATTGGTCCACCAGAGAACAGAAGGCCGACACAGAAACTGGGGACAGCAGTAAACTGCTGCTACCCCTCAGCTGGAAGGACGAGGTGGTGTGGCCAGAATCAAGGGTCACCTGGTACACACGCTGCCACCATCACCTTCTCCCCTGGGAGAGCTTGAGACACAGAACAGACCCAGGGACAGAAGGCAGACAGCCAGCCATTCTGGCTCCGCCCTTCTATCCACCCCCCACCCCTTCTCACTGCATCTTGTTGGCTGAAGTTGCTGAATAAAAACCTGGGAAATGGAGGCTGAGTGGAGTCAGCCCTCTTGCTGCAACCAGAGCAAGGAGAGGGCAGGGACTGGGGCCAATGGCAGGGCTGACACATAAGGAAGAGGTAATGCAAAAAGGCTCTAGCAAGCGCAAAGACACAGGTGTATATGCAGAGAGAGAACAAGAAGGACCCGGACGCCCTGGAGGAGCCGGGCTGGCTGCCCAGGCACAGCCTTGCAAAGGACGGAAATGCGATGAGATCACTGTGGTTTGGCATCTTCCCCACAGATCTGCCAGCTGAGAGATCGCATTTGGCCAAAACGCCCTTAAGTGATCTGACTCAGGGGTTCTCAACCCTGCGGATCAAACCTTCAGGCCAGGAAAGCATAAAGCAGACTCCGGATTATTGATGGACAATGAGGAATACCCTTCATGGGACACTCCTGTCGAATTTGGTCTAGGTTTTCCCTTTAGTGACAGGGATTTGGGAAGCTAAGTTATAATTAGAAGCCGGCTGCGGAGGAAATGGAAGATCTTAAAGTTCAGTGTAATTCAGTGACCTCTCCTCTGCAGAAGTACTGCATCCCCAGCATTCTATGAACCACCAAGAAGGAAGAGGAGAGCGGGGAGGAGAAAATGCTGCCATCACAGGATGCGATGCTCTTTCTTGCTTTGAATTTTTATTTTACACGTATTGAAAAAGCCATTTTATGTGTTTTAGACACAGAGGTGAAAACAATAGGAGCAGCTAAGTCCAAGTTCATGAATGCACAGTTAGTGACAACTACAACCTTAATCCTGCCTTGCTGACAGTAATTTTAACTCTCTCACTGTAGATGCATCTAGATTTTTGAGTTGTTAAATGTTTTTTTAAAAAAAAAAATGTATATCAGACCTGATGGAAAATGGCAGCTTAAAGAGATAGGAACAGCTTCCTTCCGTTTCTCGTCAGCTAGAGATAGTCAGTGCTACACTAACTTGACCTTGTTCCCGGATTCTCTCAGGGGCTATCACCAGGCAGACAGCTCTCAGTTCTGTCCTTCCAAAAGGGATCAGTGCAAATAGGCCAGTTTCATTTTCCTTCGACCAAATCACACCTGATTATGTGTGTCAGTTTGGGCATTTCTAAATCTTCTTGGCCTCTTATTTACAAAACCAAACTGGGGCTACAACTAGAAGCGACTGAGGTCACCTATTACATTTTAAATCAGCTCCACTTCAGTCTCCTTTATTTGCAATGGGCTGTCATGTCAACCTCATAAAGACAGATCTGTTTAGACTTTGTTACTATTTGCAAGTATCTTACAGCCTAAAACATTTTCTTCTTTTTGCATCATTTTATTGTCCCCCACCCCCAAATAAATGTGGAAAGATACCAGAACACTTAATACTACATTGTTATTATCGTCCTTTGGCAGATGAGAACACAGATGCCTTAATTGCCTGCCGCTTTAAAAACAGTGAGATACTGTCTCAGAACATAAAGCAATTGGTTCATCGGGTGGTCAGCTACGGAAAATGGTGTTCTGTTACGTTGCTGGATTGGAGAGAAGGAAACACAACACTCGCTGTGTTGGCGTCACTGCTGTGGCACCTTCCTAGCTGATTTTCAAGGGCAGTGGGACTACATTTCACTGTCCACCCATATTAACTTCATAACCCTACCTCCCCATGAAATAAGCTCTTGCCATGTGTCATCAGAAGGACACAGAATAAGCCTCACGTCTATTATCCGGGTCCTCAGTGAGTGCTTACTGTGTACCAGGTGCCACGCCAAGCCCCTCACACACGTGGCCCGAACCCTTTGTACTAGATGTTGCTATTTGCATTGAAAGAGGCGACACAGAGAAGGCCGTTGTCCTGCTAAGGATCGCTGAGCCAGGAAAGGACAGAGCTGCCCTTCCAGACTGACTCTGATTCCCCGAACCCCACTGATTCCTAGAAGCTCAGTGACACGAAGCTCCAATTCACCTCGTGACTCTGTGTGGAACCTGTTTGCCAGGACTCTTAAGATGGTTTCTTTCCTGTACAGGGGAGGTTTGGAACTGCCTGTTCTTAACAGCAACTCGGCATTACAGTAGGGCAGGCTGGGTACTTGGGACCAACCACAAGGTGGCTCACTGGAAGTGGGCACAACCCCCGAGATAATGCTGTTGACCAGCCAACAGTCCTTTGCAGGTCTTCTCTGTCCTGTCCTCTTCCTTGAGAACAAGGGTGAGCGAGAGCACACAGAGGGAGCCGCGGGCTATCGTGTAGGCCCATTGCCCGGGGAATGGCACTGAACAGTTGTGCAAGGTTGTGCCCGACTCAACTCTACGGTCTCCTTTAATGGCACGGCTCAGGGAACATCCTGACTTTTAGATCACCCCCTCTTTATTTTTGGACTACGGCAGCAGGTCATTTTGCAATGTGTCATTTCATATTTGTCCCTGTGGCCTCACGGTGACTTTTTCAAAGGCTTTGTTCATTCTTCTTTGGCCCACTATGGTGCCCATCAGAGTCTCCGGGATACAAAAGCTACTTAGCAAGTACTTGCTGAAGAGATGCCCTTCACGTACTTAATTTCTGTATTTTCTGTTTTGTTCAGGAAGGAGACAATGTGAGGAACGGGAGAGGGAGAAGAGAGAGAAAGGAAGAGAAAAATAGGGCAATCGGGAAACGGGGAAACCATGAAAGGCGAAGCGTGGGACCTGGTTTTCGGGCCAGCTTACTTACTCTCTTATTTTTTTCTCCTGAAACTTTCTTTTTGATTAATTAAATTTGTTGGGTGACATTGGTTAGTAGGGTTACATAGGTTCCAGGTGTACAATTCTGAAACATTTTTTAAGACTCCAAGTTAAACATCTTGGGTTCTTATGGCTTAGAGAAAATTAAAAAAAAAAAAGTGAAGAGAGGAAAAAAAAAATTGCTTGTTAATGAATTTATGTAATTTTCATACCAAAAAAAAAACCACATAGGAAACTCCTGCAGCGCAGGCTTGTGCTTCCAGATGATTCCGTGACTGACAAAGTCGTTCATTTAAATTGGGGGGCGAGGGGACATTTGTGAGGAAATGGGTCTGCCGTAACCATCACTGACGAGCTTCCCCTGGATTATTCGATGACACTGAGGAACCTTCTTTGATCTAATCAGACTGGAGTCCTTTGAAAGGTGATGAGCGCCAGCTTGCTCTCTTACCTGCTGGATGCATGTGTAGAGACACAAGGCAGGAAGCAAGACCCAGGGTTTGGTTTGATTTCTGCCATGAGCACGGGATCGGTCAGGTGGGGACTCTGGGCCTCCCTGCCTTTCAGGGCTCAGTGCCCCACCCTCTACCAGACCCCCGAGCTCCTCTGCAGTCCCACAGGGACCCTGACCTGGAGGCCCAGGCAGGTGTCAGTCTTCCATCCGCTTCCCTGCTCGCACTTCGTGGTGGGATTGACGATGGCTCCTCTGTTTCTGCAGCCTCTGCCCTGCCCAGACCGCAGGCAGCTCCGCCTGTGCATTTCTGGGAGCCAGCTGGGTCTTCCAAGGGGTGAGAAGTCCCTCCCAAGGTCCGAGAAAGAGCTGCCTTCCTTCCCCCTGGAAAATAGTCATGCGGGACATTGTTAGGTTTGGGCTGACTCTTCGCTCCACGGAGTTCTGTTCAGCTGAGCTGTCGTGGTTTTTCCTTCAGGCCGACCGGAACACACATAGCTGTTTAACATTCCTATTCTGTGGCTTATTTGGGACAATGTAATCAATATTTCATCAGAAGATTTCTTTTTTAGTCCCTTGGAAAGGTGATTTTTAAAAGATGGACTGCATCTTTAAAACCATACAAAGTATTTTTATTTACAATATGGTGAACATATTTGAAATATAAAATCTGATAAGTTCTGGCATACTTGTATGTCTATACTGGTGAACCCAGCACCACAATCACGACAATGAACATACCCATCACCCCCAAAGTCGCTGTGTTCCTTTGTGATCTCTCCTGCTTCTGTTCACATCCCCTCTGCTGATGTGCTGGCTCTCACTGTACATTAGGTCTCACTGTCTAGAACTTTAACTAAAGGAAACATACAGTATGTGCTCGCTAGTCTACCTTCTTTCCCTCAGCATAATTATGTCTCCTCAGATTCCTCCGTAGTACAGCAACATACTGGCCCTTTTTATTCCATTGTGTGGATATATCCAGTATGTTTATCCATTTGCCTGCTATGGGCATTTGGGTTTTGTCCAGAGTTTACTTTATTATCATAAACTAAATAAGTAATAAGTAAGTAATAAGTAGGAGTAGAATAAGAAACATGATAGATCGTGTTTAACTTTTGAAGAACCCTCGCACTGCCTCCTCAAATGGGTTTACCATTTCTCAACACAACAGCAATATCTGAGAGTTCCATATCCTCACCAACACTTCACGTGGTCATTCTTTTCCATTAGCAATTCTAACAGGTGTCACTGGCATTTTGGTTTGCATGTCCCTAATGATTAATGACACAGAGCTTATTTTTATGCACCGGGATGATATATTTTTTAATGGCACGCCTTTTCAAATATTTTGCTCATTTTTTTGTTCTTCTTTTTATTTTGGGTTGTTTGTTTTCTTGTTATCGCATTTTGACAGTTTATGTACTCTACATAGAGTCCTTTATCAGACATATGCTTTGTAAATATGTTTTTCCTATTCTATGGGCTTTTCTTTTCATTTTACTGTAATAACAGTGTCTTTTAAGAGCAGAGGGTTTTAGTTTTGGTAAAGTCTAATTTACTATCGTGCTATTGTGTGAGTCCTGTTTACCTTGTGTGTGTGTCATATCTTTGCCTAACCCAAGCTCACAAAGGTTTTCTTCTAGAAGTCGTATAGCTTTAGATTTTACACTTACGTCAATAATCTACTTTGAGTTTACTTTTGGATATGGTGCAAGAGATAGATCTAGGTTCATTTTATTTTTGTGCCTGGATATCAAATTGTTGCAGCATTATGTATTGAAAACACTATCCTTTTTCAACTGAATTGCTTTTGCATCTTTGTTGAAAATCCATTATCCAAATATATGTAGCTCAATTTCTGGTCTCTGTTCTGTTCTATTGATCTGTCTTTCTATACTTGCACTAGACCACACTGTACTCAGAACTGCATCTTTATAATAAATAAGTCTCAATACCAGGGAGAGACAGTCTTCCAACTTTGCTATTCAATTCCAAATTTATTCTGGCTATTATAGGTCCTATATGACTTCACATGAATTTTCAAATAAATGTGTTGATTATTAATAAATGCCTGTTGGAATTCTGACTTGGATTTAATTGAATCTATAATTTAATTTGGAGATAATTTATATCTTAAGAACATTGAGTCCCCTGACCAGGAACAAGGTATATCTCTCCAATTAGATAGGTCTTTATAATTTCTCTGTGCAATGTTATAAAGTTTTCACTGTCTGGATCAATATTCTGGTGGAAACTGAAGGGGACCCCTTTGCATTTCTCCAGGGTTCTCTCTCTGCATAGCTTTCTCCTCTCCAATTCTCTGTCCTACAGGCTCTGGCTTCCTTGGTTTCCCTGAAAACTCGGCTTTGTTTCTTACCCCAGAAAGTCCACTGGGTTCTCTGCCTAGCTTACCTCTTCCTGCAGAATTGTCTGCAGACTATCTCAAGGTAGTAATTGAAACAATCGTGGGGCTCTCCTCGTTTGTTTTCTGTCTCTCATTGATCACTGTCTTACGCTCAGTGCCTTGAAAACCATTGTCTGTTTATTTTGATAATTTTACTTTTCTTTTTTCAAGTAGGATGGTAAATCTAGTCTTGTTATTCCATCTTTTTTCAAAGTGGGAGATAAAATTGTATTAATTTTGATCCACAGAATTAAATCCCCAATATAATAATGAAAGACAAAGGGCAAATATAATTGAATATGTATTTGCTTTGGGCACAGCTTTTCAGAATAACATGCATATGTGTGCACCTGGGATGACAGTTTATACGGGAGTCTAGTTCTATTCTAGATCTCCTTCTCTGATCTTATCTGGATCCAACTAAAATATCATTATGGTTACTTTGAAGACAAAGCATTATTGACTTGTGGCCTTTAGTTTGTATCATATTCAGTGCTAACAATCATTAAACACGTGATGCTATGCTTGAATCACTAAGGAAATGGAGCACTTTGGAGATATGGCATCAAATACGTCAATGTCTCATATAGACCTCTGTCTCTTACAACCTCCCTTCTGGGCCACATTTGCAGAAAGCACTCAACAAATATGGTCAACTGAACAAAAAAGGGAAGGAGGTACTAGTATAAAACGGCAAGGCTGTTTATTTGGTGTGTATCTATCTCCACATGGATGGAAAAGAAGCCTTGTGTTTTGAAAGAATACAGACTTTGGACTCAGAGAGATTTAGGTCTTATTCTAGCTCCCCTTTTTATCAGATTGGTGAGAACAAGTTAAATATCCAAGGTTTGCTGTCTTCATCTTTTGACTAGAGATAGCATTATCTATTTTGCAATATTATTTTGAAGATGAAATCAGATGTGTGTGAGATGCCTTTGACATAGAGCATGGCATTCACTGGACATCTAATTAATGTACATTCTCTCTCCTGCAGAGAGGCCCAGGGGGGAAGGTAGAGCCTTAGTGTGGTTATTGCTTTCAGTACATAGGGGGCTGATATAAGACGTTGGGGAGGAGATGGTGTGATTTCCTCATTGATGTTAAATCTTTGAACTTTGAGAACGGATCTGATTTTTGTAAAGAGTCCAAGGTCATGCAAAGACAAGGCAAGTAAACAAATAGAGTGACTTAATGAGGATAGAAATAAATACAAAGAGATGTGACTATAAATTTGTGTTTCATAAGCAAGCACTCTCCTGACCCCCAAATGGGAAGCCGAAAGAGCTCTGAGGATTGCTATACCATCGGAATAGGTTTTTCTCCTTTGTGGAAGAACCTCTTAAAAGGAAATGCATTTGTGTACATTTATGCCCTCTGGTTTATCGAAAGAAAAAAAAAAAGAGAAAAGTTACGAAATGAAAAGCTTTCATTTCTTTTACCGTCTGATCACACCCTTCATAATGCTTTTGTTCCAGTTTGCAATGTGCTTGTACATATGCTCATTTGTAACTTGAGGAAACAAAGATTTGGACAAGTTTTAAGTAACTTGCCCCCAGTCATGCAACTAGTAATTCACAGAGCTGGATTTTGAACCCAAATAGTGCTCTTCCCCCCACACTACCTATTGTTTTCTTTTCTGCCCTCCTCTAAAAAGATTGTGTTTTCACAACACAGTTAATATTAGTCTACTATGAAGAGAAACATTTTGGGACATAAATCATGCTACAAATTAGTACTATTATTCTTACTACTAATTTTTATTCTCAGGCTTTCAAGCTGGAGACACATTTAATCTGCAGGTCTTCTTAAAGAGTGACTGGGGTGTTGTGTAGCAGTTGGTAAAAAGCACACAGTGACTTCAGTGAGAGATTCTGAGTCTATCTCAGGGCTGATCCATGGCAGGGGGAGCTGCTTTCCCCACGCCTCTTTCTCAAGCCAATTCAAGCTGGGAGAGCTGGCTAGCTCAGCTGCATCCAATTAGACTCCTTCAGACAGGAAGGGGGAGAAGCTGCAGGGACCCTGCAGCAGACTGTCTGGTCCCCACAGATGATGCAGCCTCCTCACTCAGCAGGGCACACGTGGACTTGGGTAGAAGAAAGCTCTGCTCTGGAATGCTGGGATTGCCACAACGGGGGCATTGTTCTCTGGAGCAGACAGTCTATTGCACTTGAAGAGTGCCCACAGAGTCAGGCGGAAGCTGGCCTTGGGTCCAGAGCAGCTTTGCTCCACCTTTCATGACCCAGATTTAAAAAGGTCTGCTTTTAAAACCCGTACCCCTTTTAAGATCAAATAGGGGCTTCCTCGATCTATAAATATAGTTATCACAATCTCTCTAGGCCAGATTTGTATGAAATAGGGAGCTTTAAGAAAAACGATATTATCACTGAATCCACGGGGCCCACGGGAGGAAGCCTGCGGTAGGTTAGC
Organism: Craseonycteris thonglongyai; assembly: GCA_004027555.1. Classification (NCBI taxonomy): domain Eukaryota; kingdom Metazoa; phylum Chordata; class Mammalia; order Chiroptera; family Craseonycteridae; genus Craseonycteris; species Craseonycteris thonglongyai. The sequence continues at coordinate 135,364 of PVKE010000006.1, read as the reverse complement.
CTGCAAGGCCGTTCACCAGCTGGGCTCTCTCCGTTTCGTTGGACCTAAGCACGAGAAACAAATCATAGTCTAAATTAAAATTATCAGCTGCTTTTCCTATGCCTTGCTCAAAAGCGCACGGGGGCTCACCGGTGCACCTTGTTGGGCTCATTGTTTGGCTGGTTTTGCTCCTCTCAGCTCAGGGAGAAAGGGGGAGGCATGCCGGATTAGCCTCAAGGCTCCCTTCTGAAAGCATAGTGGTCTCTCCCATTGCAGTTGGTGATGGTGCTGTTACCTCACCACAATGGGGTGAATTGCCGTCGGATTCATTTGTTAAAACTTAAAGATACCGGGGAAGCCGGATGGCTCAGTGGGTTAAGCGCTCACTTTGCAGCGCTGGGGACCGAGGATCGAACACCAGCCCCGGCCCGTGCGGAACCATGTGCTGAACTGGGAGCTCCCCCAGCTCAGTTCTCTCTCTGTCTCTGTATCTCTCTCTCTCTCCTCTGTCAAAATAAATAAAAATATATTTTAAAAAAAAACCTTAAAGATACCCACATATAATGACTCTGGGAGCATCTCATCAAAACTGACACAAAAGGAGAGGTGTGATTTGGGGCTAGAGTTCAATCTTGCACTAGTTTCTTCGTTCCCTAGTTAATGTGAAAGACGGTGAGACCAAACTAGCAAATTGAACATATTGGGAACAATTTTGATGTTTAATCTAAAAAATATATGAGTAACATATTATTATCCCTAATAAACATAGAAGAGAACACTGCTATTTTTTCTTTACTTTTTTTTTTTTTATTGTTTTTGACAGAAGAGAGAGAGAGAGACAGAGAGAGAAGGGGGAGGGCCCACAACAGTCTCCATAGTTGACATCATTAGTTTTCAATGTAGCTTCACTCCCCAGGTGGGCGCAGGGCTGCGCAGGGCGGGAACCGGGCGGGGGGCCTCCTGCATGGGAGGCATGTCCCCACTGGGAGCCTTCCACCTGGGAAGCACACCCAGGCCAAGCCAGGGGTCTCCCATGTGGGAAGTTCACCCCAGTGAGAACCGAAATAGGGGCACACCCTAATGCAGCACATGGGTCCACACGGGCCAGGGCTGAATCACAATCCCCAGACCCTGGGGCTACAAGACAAGTGCTCAACCCTCTAATCCAGGGGTCTCCAAACTTTTCAGCCCATGGGCCGCATTAACCATCAAACAGCAGTTTGGGGGCCGACTACACATTGGAGGTCCAAATAAAAAAGTGTTTTTAATTATTTATTTAATATTATTTTATTCAGATAAAAAGGTCTCCATGGGCCGGATGAGAGGGCCTCACGGGCTGCATCCGGCCCGCGGGCTGTAGTTTGAAGAGCCCTGCAGCCATCCTGGCTTCCCAACACCGCTCTTCTCAAAGGGTGCAGTGCATACTTGGTGATGATAAGGCTCATGCACAGTGAAGCTCAAATTTAAATCTGGGGTTTCTGGCAATTGTCATATTACTTTTCATATTTCTTGACAAACCACCAAATATCCCTTAATAATTCAAGGTAACGCTTGAAGCTATACTGGAAGTGCCTTAGGGCACAGATGTGTCTCTATATTAATAGAAGTGGAAAGGAACAATGACAGTTGATGGTGATCAGGAGTGTTCTAGACACACTTACATCCCATCCCTATTCACCATTCATTGGTTAGGTCACCTTAGTCAAAGTAGATTAACAAAACCCTGGGAACGGTTTTGTGGGAAATTACATAAGAAAATGTAGTCAGATACCTAGCGTGGTGCCCATATATTGTAAGGTCTGGACTTTAGATGTGGTGTCGCTTTCAGAGAACAGTCCAAGCTTGGAGAAGTCTTCATTCTATGGGAACCTTTTAGTGAACTTTCACTTGGGATGTGTGGAGGTCAGATTCCATCTGGGACATTGTGCAGAGAAATTGAATTGCAAATGCATGCGCCTTTCCTATTAAGTGCCCACTTCTTCTACCCCAGGGAGTTGGAAGATGGTGCCTGAGCCAGCTTCCTTTTTCTTTTCTAGAGCCACACCCCCCAGCCAATGGGGACAGCTTCTTTGGCAGAGCACACAGGAGGGTGCCCAGAGCCTGCCAAAGGCCCCCTGTTGGTGGTCTGACCCCAGCTGTGTATGGTGGTATCTAGGGCATAATGTAAGACTGCGTTGTTTGCTTAACTCTTTACAAGACCAACCTCTGAGGCTCAGCTTGTCTCTTTCTGGTCCCTGATTTTTTTTTGTCATTTGTGTTTATCTTCCATTCAGTGCCACCTACATACAATGGAATGTTTTCGTGGAGGTTCCCTGAACTCCTTTTTCCACACCTACTCCCCACCTCCCACACCCCTGTTGTCCACCCCCCGCCACCCCCCACTCTCTCCCCACCTCATCCCACACATTCAGGTCTCCAGGATCAGGACAGACCCATCCTGATGAGAAATGGCGTGTTTCTAGCAACCTGGCCCGTCCCACACCCCAGCTAACTACTGGTGAGGTGGGACACATGGAGTGAGCCATAACATGTCTGAAGAGTTGCCATCTGACAGAGGATGAGGTAGGAGTGGCAGTGAGTGCTCACGTTTCCAGGGCTTGCAGTGACCTCCTGGTTGCCCCTCTCCTGCCTAGAAGACTCGTTTCTCACCTTGGTAAAGGGTTAGAGTTCGTAAATATTAACGTTGATCAATCAACACCGAACTACTTGCTGACCTCCAGTCCCTTTCACACAACCAACTGCTGAAAACGCCACCTGATATGTCGGGAATCTCAGACTCAACAGGCTTAAATGTGAATTTAGCAGCACCCCCATCACACGAATCCTGTGTTCTCTAAAGCTCAGTGAGTAGACCACCAAAGCCACCAAAGCCAGAAACTTCCCCTTCTCTCACCCCTCATCCCATCAATCACTAAATTCCTTTGACTTATTCTTGAATATCTGCCTCCTACAGACCTGCCCTGAACATCCTCTCTGTTAGGACCTCAGTTCATCCTCTCATCCTTTCTCACTGGAACTATTACAGCATGTCCACTCACCAGGGAAGTTTTAGAGTCACGAGAATTCTCAAGCCCCACTTCCGATCAATCAGAAGTATTGGGGATGAGGGGCAAAATCTGGGTACCAGTATTATTTTATTAATACAATCTTTCGGGGTCATTCTAATATATAGACACGGTTGGAAACCCTCATGGAACAATGCAAACCTGATCCTATCACTCACTCCCATGCTTGAATAGTCCTCTTTCATCTGTACTTGACATTTAAACGGGAATTTAACTGGGTCTTTCATCCTGGTCCTTTTGCCATTTTCTTACGCCGTGTTCAGCACTATGTGATCAGTAGCCCTGTCTTCTGCCTTTGAACGGGCTCTGCCCTCTACCTTCTGATGGCTTAGCCACACTGCCCTTCTTGATATTAAATTCTAGGGGTGCTACAGGCCCCCACTACTGGAGCTAAATAAAGCCAAGCATGCTCATGTTTCATTTTTATTTTTATCTTTATTCAAGCATTTCCCAGTCAGACGATATTTTGGAAACTCTCACGTGGAGGCAGGACACCTTGTTTTTGCCTCGAACATGTTAATAGTTTTCTATGTGACCTTGAGTGAGCTGCCATCTCTCTCACTCTCTTGGCCTCAGTCTCTCCATCTATAAAACAAAAGGAGTGGATTAGATGTTCTCTTGCATACCAGTTTCAGAATTTTATGGTAATGTCCATGAATGTGCATTTCCCTTAGAGCTATTTTTGTTCCTGGAACTTGTTTCTTACCTTGAAGCATTTGTTTTGCTCTGTAATTGACCTGCTTCCAGCTGAGATTTTATCATAAGTACTCATTTTTGTCTGTTTTCTATAAGATTGAGCCTGGCACAAAACAGTTTCATTTTGACAACTGTATTAAAGGCAGAGAGAGGGAGAGAAGAAAAGGAGGAGAAGGATGGGGGGTTGGGGGGAGGAGGAGAGAGAATAAGAATGAAAGACAAGACATGATCAAAAGTGCAGCCATCAGCATGTCCCCAGCCCTAACGATGAAGGACAGCTCTGCTGAGCTTCTCTACTCATGGAGGTCGTGTTTGGACTTCGGCTAAAACCTTTGGGCGACTGCCTGCCCCACCCCCCGCCCCACGCCACGCAGCTTCCAGGCTGAGTTTCCAGGTCTTTTCAAATGGACCCATTGAAGTGAGACCTCTGCAGTTTACACGTGTGACAGTAACTATGCAAACATACTCCTGACCTTTCAAAGGCAAAGCCCCACCCCACCCTCCGTCTGTGCTGTGCGCATCCATCACCTTCTCTCTCCCTTGTAGGAGACATAAACGTGTGTAAGTGCCATCATGTGAGCATTTGGTGGAGGGATGATAACCTCCACTTGGAGTGGGGAGAGCGGGTAGCTCTGGGGTGTATTTGTCTGCTGGGGCTGCCATCCCAACACCACAGACTTGGGGCTCGAACCGTAGGAATTTGTTTTTGCCCAATTCTAGAGGCTAGAAATCCAAGATCAAGGTGTCGGTAGGGTTGGTTTCTCCTGATGCCTCTTCCGTGTCTTCACATGGTCTTTCCACTGTATTTGTCTGTGCCTCCTAACCACTTGCTTTTTAAATTTAGTTTGTTGTTTTTGAGAAAAGGTGACAGGGGAGAGGGCCCGGAGCATGGTTTCATTCCACACAGGTGAATGTGAGGCGGCGTGGGGCGGGAACCAAACAGGGGCCTCCCTCATAGGAGACGAGAAGCTTTGCCACGGAGCCATCCCAGTGGTTACCAGTTGTGCCGCAGTTCACCGTGTGGGTTTGCAGGGGCCAGGGCCGGGAATCACACCTCGGGCCCTTTGCTATTGCAAGGCAAGCGCTCCACCTGCTATCCTTGCATCCCTCTTCTTAGAGGGACCCAGTTCTGTTAGAGTAAGACCTCCCATGGAATCTTTTATCTTCATTACCTCTTTAAATGCCTTGTCTTCAAACACACTCATCTTCCGGGTTAGAGCCCAACAGTTGGGGGAACATGACCCAGCCCACAAGCTGGGGGTCAGGGAAAGCTCCAGGGAGGGAAGCACTGGTCCTGTCTGTAAGGGGCAAGTGGCGTGGACGTGTCTGTGACCTTAGAGAAGACTGTTGTGAAGATGATTCAGGCTGCCCTCTACCGTGGCTGGAATGGGATCGGTCTGCATTCTCAGCCGTCTGACAGACTTACCTGAAGAGTAAAGCTGGAAGTCTTTTGAAACCTGCAAATGCACTGGATGCTATTTCATTTCTGTGGTTGTCATTGTCACTGGGGATCGGGCCGGGTGCACCCTGATTTTAAAGCTCCTCGCCTTGACTGCCGGCCTGTCAGGGGCAGAGTGCCCTCAGAACCAGTTCCAGTTCAGACAAGCCCTGCCCTAAGGCACTGTCAGCCAGCTCTTAAAGGTACCACTGGTGGGTTTCTACCTGTACAGTGGGTACGAGAATAGGATAGTGGAAACAAGAATGTTTATATCGCATGTCTGATGAGAACAGCTGCCTCATCTGAAGGGAGTGGCATGAGTAGACAGACACTTAGTAGGAGCTGCCTTTCCATTCAGTCAGGAAGCCAGCCATTAAGCAGTGACAAAGTCGTTGACAAAGTCATAGTCCAGGGAAAGCAGGGATGGCTCAGCGGGTTGAGCACTCGCTTTGCAGCCCCGGGGTCCAAGGATTTAATCCCAGCCTGTGCGGACCCATAGGCTGAGCTGGAGTGTGTCCCCAGTTCAGTTCTTGCCGGGGCCCAGGCGGGAGGCCCCCGGCCTGGTTCCTGCCCTGAGCAGCCTCACACCCACCTGTGGAGTGAAACCATATTGAGGGCTGAGGACGTACAATTGTGGAGGCTGCACTGGGCCCTCCCCCTTCTCTATGGCTGTCTGTCTGTCTCTGTCAATAAACAAACAAACAAACAATAAAAATAAATCTTTAAAAAGGACAAGAAGTCATGGCCCAGGGAGCAGTAGAGGCTGAGGCCTCCCTGAGGGCATCAGCATGCAGAGCTGTAGGATTGGCAGGGCTCAGTGTAGTTAAAGAAAAGAGAAGACTCGAGTCTACAGCAAAAGGACAGCAGGGTGGGAGTCCCGCCTCCACCAGCCGTAGACACTGTTGCCTTTGGATTCTACACAAATTTCATGTAACATTTCTTCCCAGAAGAAAGAAGAGGCAGGAAATCAAAGAAAAACAGCTCCGAAGACCCTTTCCCGCACGCTCAGGGAGCCGCAAACCGAGGTCTGTGAACGGTGGCCAAGCGCCGGGTGGGTTCACACCTCAGGCCCGGCTGGAGCCAGCCTGCTGCCCCTGCCCTTCCAGGGCGCAGTGGCTGCTCTTCGGCGGTCCCTTCCCCGCACGCGTCCAACCAAGCGTGGTGCCCGGGAGGGACCCGAAGGCCAGGTGGAGGCGCCCCAGCCCACCTTGCGCAGTAGACGCCCCTGCTGTTTGGGTTTGTGGCACAGACTTGTCTTCATTTCCCTTGGCCCCTTTTCTGGGGGGTGCCGCGGTCGGTGAGAGGAGGGGACATCGTCTGGCACAAGACTGAAAGGAGAATTAACGAATCAGAAAGCGGAAGAAACGGTCTGCTTTGCACAGGACAGTGGCCGGGAAGTCTTCCTTAGCCTAGAATCACGGGAGATCGGGGAGAGAGAAGACACCCCCTGCTCCTCTGCGTAGCTGGAAAGCAGGCATCAGAGAACGGGGATCCATCTACACCAAGGCGCACAGAGCACTCCAAACTTGGAGGTCCTGGAGCAGCAGGCTTACCGGCCAGAGCCCCTCGGAAATTTTGGGAATGTCATGGCCAACTCAAGTTTGTGAGGTTGCCTTACCTCAAAGGAAAATAAACCCTTCATCAACTCCAAAGATCAATGAACTCAAAGGCTCAGGAATGGGACTCCACTTAGAATCAGCCGTTTTCGAAGGAGTGTTCATACCCTAGGTCGGATTGACTTACACACAACAACAGAGTTGCCTAAGCGGGTCCTTTCAGAAATCTTCAAAAGGCTCCATGGGTCTCCTGTGAGTTTTGCTGTGTTGTTAAGGTACTGAGGTGCGTTATGTTTTTTGCATTTTTCTGTTTTTGTTTTGTTTTTTTATTTTTTTGGAATGGAAATGTTCCTGTGCTGAGAAATCCAGGAGTTAGTGCCCTGGGGTGCATTAGCATGCACCTCTCACAGTGGCTGACGGATGCTGAGGGAAGGGCATTGGACTCAAGAGAGGCAAAAGAGAAAGGTGACACCATGTGACTCATCGTTGAAATTGTTCCTGGGCAAATGAGTTCCCTGAAAGAAGATCATTTTCTAAGTCAGTGATTTTCAAATGTGTCTGCCTGTTGGATTGGTTTGTGGAGATTTAAAAAGAAAACGACAATGTCTGGGATGTATTCTAGACCATGAAGAGACAGATACCTCAGGAGTGAAACCTATGCACCAGGGTTAAAACTTCTCCAGTCATTCTTATGAGCAGGCCCAGGGGAGAACCGCGAAAGGAAACTGCAATTTAGTGATGATGGGAGGACTCACCTGCCTCTTAGTAGGAGCTGACAATCATTTGTTTTAATTGTGGTCGAAGCACTTAACGTGAGATCTACCCGCTTCCATTTTGAAGTGCGCAGAATGGTATAGTTAACTGTGAACACGCTAGTGTATGGCCGATCTCCCTGTATTCATCTTGCATAATTGAAACTTTACACTCATGGAACAAAAGCTCCCTATTTCTTCTTCCCCTCAGCAGCCAGCTACCCCCATTCTATTCTGCTTTCATGTTTGACTATTGCAGACACCCCGAGAAGAGGAAGCATGCAGTATTTGTTCTTTTGTGACTGGCAGGTGTATTATAATATTCTCTAGGTTCACTCATGTTGTTGCATATGGCAGAATTGCCTTCTTTTTTTAAGGCTGAATAATACTATCCCATTGTATGTTTGTACCACATTTCCTTTATCCACTTGTTCAGTAGGTGATTTCCACATCTTGACTATTGTGAACAGTGTTCCACAGAGAATATGGGGGTGCAGATGTCTCTTTGAGACTCTGATTTCAATTATTTTGGCTCGATACCCAGAAGTGCAGTTGCTAAATAATATGGTCATTTTATTTTTAATTTTTGATGAACCTCCAGTCTTCTTTCCATTGTGGTTGTACCCTTTCACGTTCCCATTGCCAGTATACAACATCTCTACACCCTTGCTAACACTTTTCTCTTTTTTAATAATAGCCATCTGAACAGGTGTGAGGTGATACCTCACTGAGCTTTTGATTTGCATTTCCCTGCTGATTAGCGGTGTTGCGTATAGTTTCACATACCTGTGAGCCATTTGTCTGTCTTCTAAAATTGGACCTTTCCCTGACACTGCACGTAGAAATCAATTCAAAATGAGTTGAAAATGTAAACATAGGACCTGAAGTTGTAAAACTCCTGGAAGAAAACAGGGGAAACACTGCATGACATTGGTCTAGGCAACGATGCTTGACTCTGACACAAGCAACAAAAAAGAAACAGGCAAGTGGGATGACCTTAAACTAGGAACTTCCACACAGCAAAGGAAACCATCAACAGAGTGAGTGGGGGACCTATGAAATGGGAGACTATATTTGCAAACCACATATATGATAAGGGGTTAATATCCAAAATATATGAGGAAGACCTAGAATTCTGTAGCAAAATCACAATAGTAACAGCAAAGCAATAGCCTATGACCGTCCAGGCGCACTGTAGATGACGAGGAAGTGTGCTGCTTCGAGAACTGATAAATGAATTGATCCCAGAGGCCGCGACCTACAAAGCACAGATGTAGTTTTCCTTGTTGAAAAATAAATGGATTTTAAAAGTCAGATATTATGGGGTTCTAGTTACTTATTGGGGGCTTTCCTGTAAAGATGGGAAATGACATTTGGGTGTATACACAGAATGAAAACACCACCTACCCTGATACATAGACCCAGCAGCCGCTGAAGGGCAGCTGTGCACGAGGAGCCTATCAATCCTGCATTTGTTAGACCCCCATCCCGTCAGGAAATGCCCGTCCACAGAGCAGGTCCTGCCATTTCCTCCCCAGAGCCTTTCGCTGCAGACAGCAAGTCTAGGGGTTCCACGTAACAGCTCCCTTTTATTGGATACCTGCCTCCCCAGCACCAGGCGTGCACCCCTCCTCACCCATTTTATGTTAATCCTTCCAACCTCCCTTCACCCTCTTTTGCCAAAGAGGAAACTGAAACCCAGCGAGGTCACCTGATGCCCACACCACTCGCTACGTGTCAGGGGCAATCCTCAGACCGTGCACGTGGACCATCTTGTCTCCCTGTAAGAGCCTAAGCCGGCAGCTTGGGAGCTAGAGGCCGTGGGGACCCGGGCCTTCCTTCCACGAGGAGATCCAGACCAGTCCAGAAAGCTGAGCTGTGAAGGCGTCCGGAGGTGGGGAAGAGCCAGAGACACAGGCAGCTAAATCAAGGCACGCAATATAAATACTTCTATTTTAGGGGTTCGTCCACCCTGTGGGGTGATTGAGCTGAAAACTCCAAAATGTTAAGGCCTTCCTCCCACGGAACCCATGTGATGAGGTGTGGTCTGATAGTTTCATCTTTTCTTTTTCATGCATGTCGGTAGCCTACCACTTGGGAGGCCTGCAAGTAAAATACCTGATGGGAAAGGGGTGTAGCCCTTTAAAAAAAGGAAACAGGAAGTCATATTTGTGGCCTTCTTGTAGGGATTTTATTTATATTTAGGCATTTCTATCTTCCAAAACAACCTGGGGGGAAAGCATCATCATTATCATTTTGTAAATAAATTAAGTGACCTTTAGAGATGTTCACACAAACTATGGAGCAAGTATGTGAACACAGCATTAATTCATTTACAACTCCTGGCTCTTTTCTGTGTGTCACCCAACCCCGCAGACTTGGAAGAGAAGTCCATTTCGGGGTGACCCTGGGAGCAGTGGTTTTCGTGGAGTGCTCTCCCTGGGGAGGGCCAAGGGCCAGACCCTGGATACAGTTGAACCGATGCTCTTGAAATCCTGTGGAGCCGCTTCGCCTCTGTGGCTCTGTGGCCCTGGGGGGCCAGTGCAAATAGTAACCCCTTCACTTCCCACCTTCCTGACCGCTTGGAACCAGAAGGGATGTGCTTCAGGTGGAAGTCCTCAGAAAGAGACAAATGCCACATGATGGCAAGGTTATTGTGGCTGATGTAATTTATTTCTGCAGAGAACTGAGTAGGTTTATTCTGGAGGTGATAATTGGGAAGGGCTGTCCCCACACCACCAGGCAGCAGAGGCAGCCAGGCTGAGCTCTTTAAACAGCGAACTTCATGAATGAGGCAGACAAAAGGTTGTCCTTCTGTGCAGGAAGGGCAAGACAACAGCCTCCATGAACACGAAGAGCCCAGATGGACGCTGGTTCTGAGCGAAGGGGACGCTCTAAGGCGCGATTCCTTCTCCAGCGTCTCTTGATCACGGAGAGAGCTGTGGCTTCCACAGACAGGAGAGTCCCCGGCTCCCTGCCGTCCCTTCGTCAGCTGGCTGACTCCCCCCCTGGGGTCTGGGTGCAGGAAGATCAGGTTTCCATCCTAATCCCTAGGAAACTTTGCCTCAGCTCACCAGGTTCGTTCCAACCCAAAGGTGAAAGGAAACGGGGCGTGAGCTGAGCCAAGACAGGCGATCACGCCAGCGCCGACCAGCACCGAGTTATGTCACTCTGCGCTTGCCGCCGTTAACACCTGGAAGCCTTTGATTCGCACATTAGCAAAACATGCCATAAAGCATGAGCTTCCCCTCTTCCCACAGGCCCTGGCGCCGTTGCAAAGGGGTGGGGACTGTCACAAAGGCTCCATTCAGCCCTGGCCAGGCTGTCTTGACCAGGCCTCTGAGGGAAGTCTTTGACCAAGTCTTCTTGAAGAACGTAGCAACAGTCACAGCACCCAGTCCCCAGCGGCCCCTGGTCCAGCCCCAAGGGACAGTGGGGGTGAGCAAGTCAAGTCACCTAGTTTTATAAGGGAAGAGATGGACGCCCCAGGTGAGGCCATCAGTTTGCAACGTGGATTTTTATGTCCACCGTGTGTCAGACCCCGAGCCAGGTGTGGAGGATGCCATGGTTCCTAAGGTGAGCTCATCCAGAAGAGAGAACTGTCAATCACAGCCCGGTGCCAGGAACGCTACCTACCTGTGACCGCGTGCAAAGTAGCTGTGAATGTCACATCACGATTAGAAAGGTCCAAACACAGCTGTGCACGCACACCATCATACACAATATGCACGCGAGCAGCTCAGGTGCCAAATCATAAAATATTTAAATTTTAACTTAGCTACACATTTTAAAAGACATGGCTGGGGAAGCCGGGATGGCTCAGCAGGTTAAACGCTCACTTTGCAGCGCCGGGGATCGAGGATCGAATCCCGGCCCCGGCCCATGCGGACCCGCATGCTGAACTGGGGTGTGGCCTCAACTCAGTTCTCACCGGGGCGAGCTTCCCATGTGGGAGGCCCTAGATTCGGCCCCTGGCTCGAGGGGGCACACTTCCCATGCAAGAGACCCCCAGCCTAGTTCCAGCCCTGCAGGGCCCCCGCCCACCTGTGTGCAACAAAACCATATTGAAAACTGATGACATACAAACATGGAGACGGCTCTGGGCCCTCCCCCTTCTCTCTGTCTCTCTCTGTCTGTAAATAAAATAAAATAAATCTTAAAAAAAAATGACATGGTATCTGAAGTGCGTCAAATTGTCTGCTCTCCTTTCACAACGCAGGTGCACGCACACGCTTCATGGGGCTCTCCGCGTCACAGCCCTGCGTCAGCAGCACCGTTTTGTGAGTCACTAGCGTGTGGCTTCTTCCCTCCCATCTGTCGGGAGGCAGTGCCTCTCGGATCCTGAGCGATTGTATTGCACGCCACAAGTGTGCATTCACCATTCGTTCTCTGTTGCTTTTGAAAGTGTGTGTGTGTGTGTGTTAAAGCTGTATTTGTGACAACACGCCAGGAATGGATTCGAGAGGTCAAAGCCCCCCACACACCCCAGGGGAATAATTACACCGAAATTAAATTTCTTTGCTGCCTTTGTCAACAGTTCCATGAGGTGACTTCTATGGGATCCAAGACCAACATTTACTGAGGTTGCTTCATGAAAATGCCTCTTGTCCAAATACTACTCTGATTTGGAAAATAAAATAGTGAAGCGAGTCACCTACGATAGACTTTATTCAGCATTGGACGCAAGGCAACTCCCTGTTGTGTCAAGGATATTTTAGGGGGCGAATAGGTTGCTTCTGAATGAGGCATTAGTGGTCAATGAGTGTAAATTAAAAGGTGATACGGAGGAAAGTGTGACTTACTTGTTCTCGGGGAGACAGTGGATGAGTTGAGAAACTTTCCAGGTGGGAGCAACATCTGAGCGTGACTTGGGAAGGAGGCTGAGATGCAAAGGGAACCCAGCGGGGACAATCACTCCCACGAGGGCACAGCGGTGAGAAACGGCAAGGTTCTGTGCGGAGATGTGAAGAGTCATGAGAGGTCTGAGGATGTATCCTCTTTGCAAGCTAACGAGTTAGCTGCCACACTGTCATGGACACCGGCAGCAGAAATGTGGCTCCTGAGCCAGAGACAAAGGGCTTTATTGTTCACACCCAGCAAGCAGCAGGGCCCGAGCTGCTGCAGGGTTCTCGTCTCCTAATTCTCATGGGCACAGTGCAGCGGGCCTTGGTGGACACCGTACCCACAGGTAAGGCACCTGCAAGCAAACTCGTGCAACGTGTGCCCTTCAAAATATATTAAAAAGGTACCTTCAGAGTATATTCCAAATGCCATCTCCACCAGCAGCGTTGCCCACATTCGTTCATCTCTCACATGGATGGTTGCAACAGTTTCTGCCCCATCATGTTTGAACACAGTATTTAGGTGATATTTTGGCAAGCTAAAGAGAAGAAGAACTGTAAGCAAATACTGAACTCTAGTTCGTAGGTCTATTTTTCAATATGAAGTCTTTTCCAGAATAGCCAGCTAATACTCACTTATTAGTTTGGTACTCTAAGTCCCACAGTATAGTTCCGCGCTTGCTAAACCACGACGCTAAATATATTGAGGATAAGGCGCCTCAAGCCGGGTTGCTTGGCCCAGTAGTACCGATGGTTTGGACCAGGACATGCTGTGTTGTAAAGTGCTGTCCTTCGTGCTGTAGGAGTTTTAGAAGCATCTCTGCCTCGACCTTCCAGGTGCCAGTAGCAACCACCCACGTTGTGACCATCAAAAGTGACTCCAGATCTTGCCAAATGTCCCATGTGCGGCAAAATCACCCACAGCTGAGAACCACTGCTCTGAAAACGTCTGATGGAATCCAAAGCGTTCTTCAAAGGCGTTTTCAAGAGCAACATACAGGAAGCGTCCATTGGGAAGCCACAGATGATGACGCTAGGAGACGTTCGTGAAGCGGCCTATAACACTAGCCGATCTCTCTCGCTGCCACATCCGTGTGATTAATAGATCTGTGCGGTGAAGCCGTGTCTTTGGTGGCTGCCCTTCTGCAGTTCTGAGGCTCACTTGGGATTCACTGTCTTTATCCCCTTGCACACATGTCTAAGCTCTCCAGGAGGTGCGTGCAAGAGGCGGCAACGGATCCTTAGACACCTAAGGAAGTCTTTTCTTTGCCTTTGCAAGTGACTGTTTGGCAGGGGGCAAATTAGACAGACAAGCTCTCATCTGTTGAAGTTTAGTGATTAAGAAACAGAAGCTAGTCTGATTGTGTTCCTTTGTGAGTAAACTGTTTCAGCTTTTTCTTCGATGTACTCTTCCCCTTCTCTTATTTATATGCCCATGGGGTTTTTTCTGTTTTGTTTTGTTTTTTTTTTCTTTTTACTCAAAGAGGATACAGTTCTCTTTTAATTCATGTTTCTTTCTGGAACTCCATGTGCTCTTGTTCCGGCATAACTGATGATGGATAGATTTATTACTTATTTAACTTTGTCAAAAGCCAACGTTCTCCTGTTACTTGAAGATGTCTGCTCAGTACCCCTGTGTGAGAGGATTCCCAGAAGTGCTGGTTTTCCACAGCTCGAATTTTCACTTCCTGCCTGCAATAGCAATGCTCCTTTCTCCCATAATTTCAACAAATGTTTTCCTTTTCCTCTAGAAACATAGGTTTCTCCCATTAACCAGCCCTCTCCAGCACAAGGTGGCAAATCTTCTCTGTAAAGAGCCTGATAATAAATCATTTGGATTTTATGGGCTATCAGGTCTCGACCCAAATACTCTGCCTCTGTATCAGGGATGAACCATAGGTCATAGATGAGTGAAAGGGGCGGTGCCTCCATGCCAACAAAACTTTATGCCTGGTGTGCAAATTAGGACTTCCGATGTTTCAGATGCCACACGACTGTATTCTTCTTGTTTGTTTGTTTTTTCCTTAACCGTTTAAAAATCTAAAACTTCTTTCTAGTTCGAGGGGCCAGATTTGGCTTTTGAACTATTATTTGTCGACCCCTGTAGTAAGTCACTGATTTCCACAAGCACTGCCTCCAACATAGATTTTCGTGTTTTGGTATTGTATTTTGGCTTAATTGCATTTTTTCCTCTAATTCTGCCTGCTCCCTGGAAACCTCATCTGCCACTGAAAACGACGCAATTCCTACCCCACTGCATAGCACTAATGTTTTCTTGTATGCTGAGAACACAAAGCAGATGCATTCTAATTTTTTCCTGCCATTTGTATTGAATTATTTTCATAAATGTGCTTTGGCTCTGAGTCTTTATGGTTGTGTCTTGCCTTTTGATATTTCAGAATCTCTTCATCTAGCACATATTGTTGTTTCTGGTTGCTGCCTTTTAGTTCTTCCTATATAAGGTGAGAACTGTGTGTGTCTGCCATTTCCAACAGATGGGCGGGGGGTGGGAATCCACTTTGATCTTTTTTATTGTCCACCTGGGTGCTGCCTTGGTACCCCACCCCCTCACATCTTCAACTGTGCTTATATGCATGGTCCCGAGCCCCAGGTCTAGTTTCTGGGAGACTTTCATCTTGTATTGCTTCGCTGCAAGGGAGGATATTTATCTTGGTCTCCTCAATATGATCCTTCATATCAGAAATGTCTTGTCTTCCTAGCCTACCTTCTGTGTGCTTGAAAGAATCCATTTTTTAATGCATGTGGGGTGGGTGAGAATACACTACTTGTATAGCACGGTGCACCTCATTCTCTGCTGCCCTGATGGCTCTCTTTCTGACAATGCCCTACTTACTGTGTGATGTCCTTTCCACAGCTGGACTGGCTGACACCAGCAGTCGCTGAGGTAGGTGAGAAGTTGGGTGGAAGGGACGGCGACCCGCCCAGTGTTGCCCGGTGTCATCAGGATAGAGGAAGGTCACCGCATCCTCCAGTCTCTGCTTTCTAGTTCACAGGCTGTAGGAGCCACTTATTGAGCCTTTCCCCCATTGAGCCCATTCCTGATGCGGTTCACACACGGCTATGCCATCTATCAAAATCCTCCCTCCTAACAACATTGCACCTCCACTGTTAAAAGCGTGTAAGTGACTTGTCTAAGTTTTGCAGCAAGGAAGGATTGGAAACAAGACTTAAGCCCACTTCTACCTAAAATTGTGAAAGTGTTCGCCTTCCACTATGTGAGGGCTGTCTGGAAAGTATCCAGCCATGTAATACGAAACAATGGAGGCACTTATGGCTGGATTTCTTCCAGACAGCCCTCGTATTCCCTGCCTCCACAGATCAAACTACCAAGAAGTTATGAAAAAGTAACATAAAGTGCATAGCCTGTAATTGTTAAACATAACAAAGTGATTCATCAATGGGATGGAAGATCAATTGCACTCATTGTGTTTTATGGGGAGTTCTGTCTGATCCCATCTATGACTCTCCAGGAGACATTGGCATGAAGACACAACTTAGAAAGGAAGTCTGTGTTGTCCTAAGTCCAAGTTCTCTGCAATTTGATTTATGTGTCTCAGGCAGTTTGGGGGATGCTGGAGCCCATAATGCATATTGTAATCCATAAATTAATGAGTGATTAAAATCCTACTAAGGCAAGCACATAGCCACAAATCTGAATGATGCACGATTATTGCCAGCCATAGCCAGCAGATGTATAGAAATAATTGGCTTTTAATGCTCATTAGTCAGTTTCATCGCAAAGAATGCATTTGCATGATGTTTGTAAATGTATGCTCCAGTGGGAAGATATGGTGGCAGCACGGAATAAACAGGCAGAATGATTAGGAAAAGAGCAGCCAAAATTTATTAATGTGCCCAAAGTTACGTTTATTGATATGTTTATTTGTTTTGAACCTTGCCTCATTCCAAAACAAAACAATTTAAGGCAATTTGAAGAACTACAACCATTATAAGAATTCTTATGAAGACATTACTAAGAAAATAAAACCGAAGGCAAGGAAATACACAAACCAAGAAGCAAAGTTACTGTGAAAGACGAGTGCCATTGTATTCTATGCACGTAATAAAAATGTAATGCGAGGTTACCTCTCCACTTATTAGCATCTGAGCAAAAGAGTGAAAACTGAGTAGTGCAAGATCCATAGTGTCCGTAGGGATAAGGTAAAACCACACACACGCACAAAATGTTTTCTCACGGGAAATATAACATTTCTTGGTAAAATGACCAGAGGGAAATTTACCTTATAGTTGTTCATAAAGGTGACAGGAGCATAAAAGGAAATTAATCTTCAAATATATCTCTAGTGCAAATATAATAGAGTTCTTTCTGATAAAGCTCCAGCATGTGAGTTGATAACCTTCTGCCAAAGCACACTTTAATAAAAATTAGGCCCTTGGAGATGAAAATTTATCTCTCTTTCATATCCCTCTCCCTCCCCTATTCGTACAGACTTCCCAACCCACCACCCTTCCAACCTCTCTATTATAATTTTAGTTGGATGAGAATGTAGTGTTTACCTTATTGTGACCGTTCATGCTATTCATAACTAAGAGAGATACTGTCTTGCACTGCTTCGTTTTCCCCAAAATTGTCTTGCTCATTTCTTTCTTTCTTTCTTTCTTTTTAAGATTTATTTTATTGTTTTTGACAGAGACAGAGACAGACAGAGAAGGGGGAGGGCCCAGAGCAACCTCCACAATTGTACGTCATCAGTTTTTGACACGATTTTGTTCCACACAGGTGGGCAGGGCATGCAGGGCGGGAACTGGGCTGGGGGCCTCCTGCATGGGAGGCGCACCTTCTCAAGCCGGGGGCTGACCCCGGGGGGCCTGAGAACTGAACTGGGTGGGGGGGCTCCCGCATGGGAATCACACCCCAGTTCAGCATATGGATCCGCATGGGCCGGGGCCGGGATTCAAACCCAGGCTGCAAAGTGAGAGCTTAACCTGCTGAGCCATCCCGGCTTCCCCTTGACTATTAATTATTGCTAATTCAACCACAAGCTCTTCCCCATAAGGAAAACCGCCTCGTAATACAACGGGGCACATTCAATAACGTCAACTTCTAGTGGACGTGAAGACACTCCTCCCAAAAGCTTCTGTCCTGACTGGCAGCCTGCTGTGTTTGGTATGTCGCTGTCACCCTAGAGATCCCCCTTGGCTCTTTGGTACTGAATTCTCCTTTTGTTATTATGAAATGTATTGGGGTGACATTGGTGAGTGAAATGATACAGGGGCACCTCCCATTCTGCAGGAGCCCCCCAGGCATGCCAATAAGGAGGAGGAGGCCAGTGCTGCAGGCTCAGAGAGTGGGGAGTACCCGGGAGTTCAGCGTGCAGGGGCATCCACCCCCACGCATGCCGTGTGTCCGGGCCCATGTTTTCCCATCAGGCATGGACAAGCCTCGGTTCCAAGTTTACTCTTCGGCGTCGTTCCGCGACCTGCTGACGGAGCGATGGGGCTGCTTGCAGGTTTCCCTGCCCTTCTGTACAGGTGACAGCCTTTTCCTGCACTGCCGGGCACGCTAGCTGCCGCACTTGGACTCTTAATCACGCTCAACCATAATATATGCAATATGAGCTCTTAACTAGAACGTAGTAAGTCATATAATCTCATTGCCTACATAGTCTCCATTGTCCCCGTACTTTTTCCAATGCCTCGTATATTATTACCCCAGCTAATGTACTCCTTTCTGATGCTATAACATCCCCACTCACTCATTGGGCCAGAAATGTCCGTGATCCACTGAGCACAAGTGAGATGGAATCCTACTTTCTAGCTGGGTGGTGAGCCATCCGAAATCCCATCTTAGTCCTTCTTGGAGTCAGTCAAGTCCTTGGATTCACCAGGATGCCATCAAAGATGAAATTCAATGCTCAGCAGGCTTGTTAGAGTCTCGTTGTAATCAATCTACACACACACACACACACACACACACACACACACACACACACAGGGAGGCAAGCATACCTAGAAAGCACAACTGGGCCCAAGAAGAAGCAGAGCTGCATGGAGGCCCAGCCTCAGCCAGCCCCGTGGAGAACTCCGGAGCTCACATGCTCCATGGAGGTGCCCGCCTTGGGGTAAGATGGGTGAGCCCTGTATTTCCGCCTTCATCATTACTGGACGTGAGTCACTCCCAGAATGGCATGAGCTTCAGCAGGGGGCTCTCTGCCACTGAGGCACTCTTGGAAAGAGAGGACAGCTGAATTCTACCTCCTCACTTCTCTACCGACAACCAGGGTGCCACATCTTTCCTTCAGGGGGGACATGAGTGCCACGTCTCTATGGCTACCATGCTTTGGGTCTATGTAAGGAAGATATGGGCAGAAAATTAGGATTCCTTTCATCTTCTGCAGGCCTGGTTTTATCCCTGCATTTGAAACACCAAATTCTCAGTTGACCTTGCCCCAAATCCCAACAAATCCCAGAATAATTTTCAATGTACCATAAAATAACCATCTGTAGGTATAAGTAGGGAATACGGAAGATAAACAATTAATTCCTTAGACTGTAAGAGGATAGTTCCAAAATAATCCGGTCAATAAAATTTGAGAGAGCTCCCAAGGAAAGGCTTGAGACATGGAACACAGCACCCAGTCCACGGACACGGAGTAACCAATGCGTGAATTACTAATAGGCGGCAGAAATGAAGGTGGGAGAATTCCAAGCAGGCACTGAACGTCTTTAAATGTTTTTCTTGTGTTGGAAACAGTAGGTAGTCTGGTATGAGTATTTATTCGGTGAGGCTAGAAATACAGAGTGATGCCATATTGCCTTGAATTCTCTTATAAGGAATATTGACAATATTCTTGGGGGGAAAAAGGTATAGGGTATGGGCTTGTTGAAGGTTTGGGGGCTGGTGAGTAAGTGACGCATTAGTAGTGCGTAGTAGTGCCCCTGTGGAAGTGAGAAGAATAGATTAGCTGAAGCAAGAATGCAGGATGGCCAGATAGGAGGGTGTAGCAACTCTCTGGATGGGCAACGATGAGTCGGCATGTACGATATGACAGTAGAGGCGGAGAGACAATGTTTCAGAAGGCTACTGAAACCACCTTTCTGAAAGATGCCCCGGGAGCAATTGCATATGTCCACTGACCCCTGGTAGGATTATGCAGTTCATACACCTCACCTTGGCTAACCCTACCCACAACCACATGAGGTCAATGTTATGGTTCCCCATCATAAAGGTCAGAACACTGGGCATAGAAACCTTAGACGACTAGCACAGGTAGGATTTGAACTCAGTCCTGACCCTCTCCAAACCCAGCTTCTTTCATTGCAAAGTTATACACATGGTCAAGATAACACCACTGCAGCTCACTAAATTCCTTCCATAATAACTTGACTGTAATAACTCCTTTTCATTTTTTGTCTCCACTCTTTTTATTTTCTTTTGTAATATTATAAGGCATTTAGGAAGTGAAGACATTTGCTGAACTGTACAGTAGTTGGTGAGAACCCACTCTTAGCTCTGAGCTGTCCCAGGGCCCTGAAGGTCGGTGGGTGTTCTGAGAACTCCAGACAACCACAAGCACACGCAAACGGAACGAGGAGTCACGGGACAGAGCATGTCAGCACTGTGTCAAAATACCAAGTCACTGCTCTGTTAGTCTCTGAGACCAAATTAGCTCCCGCTGGCAAGCACGGTCACTTAGTCCTGCCGCCGTCTTCACACCACCTGGGAACGCCTCCTAGATACTATTGTCACCTGCAATTAGACCTGGCAGTCATCCCCAGGCTCACTGCCTGTCTCTGGCTGTGGAAAGACTTCCCACAGGAGGGGAGTGGTGGTGTGGTGTTCCACGTGCGTTCATCGTGGGGGCTCACGTCCACAGCTTGGAAAGCCTTCTCCCTAATTGGCTCATTACTTGGACACAGATTCGCAAACACTCTCGGGTGAAGACGACCGAGCTTATATCCAACGTGAAGTCATTCCGTGGTTAAGGCTAGAAGGACTTTGTCATTGTCAGTACTATTTTAAAGAATGATCAAAGATGGGCTCACATGTGTGCCTTTCGCTGTAAGTCCATCGGTGCCCCATGCCCGAGTTACAGTCACCTAAAAGTATCGCCTATCACCTGCTGTTGGCAACTGGCCACGAGCAGGTTTGAACTGGGTGAACTGGGAGAAGATCTGTGCACAGCCACCAGTGAGAATGAGGTGAAGCCCTTGTGTTCCCATCAGGGGACTTGCCCTTGGATCACAGCAGTGCTCCCTGAATTCCTGTGTCCTCCTCCTCTGCCTTCTCATGCGTGGGGCAGGGTCCAACCAAGATATACCATCTGAGCTGGAGGGCAGCGTTTCTCAACCAACTCACTTTCCACGTTGGGGAAGTGCTACAGGGAAACTCGGACTAGAGCTAAGAACTCCTCAGACAAGAAACAGGAATGAGGGCAGGCCAGTGGAGCATGGGTGGGGAGAAGCTGGACTGCCAAGGGCCCTCCGCTCCCAGCTTCTGTGTATCAGGGACCAGCAGCTGTTCGCTGGGTAACATTAGCCAGTGCACTTGGCCTCTGAATCCGTTTCTCATCCCCAACAGAGATAATGGTCTGGACTTTCCATGAGCGCGATGCAAATGAAGAGAAATAATGTCTAACATGCCGATCACAGCAGCTGGCATGTAGGAGGTGTTCAGCAACCGTGGTCTTCCTTGTCTTCACAAGCATGCTCCGCTGTGGTATCTTACAACACATAGTCTCAAAAATCAGTTCAAGGATTTCAACGTGGAAACAGCAAAGCATTAAAGTAATGGGGGGGGGGGCGGGATTCTTTCAAGTGTGGATCTTGTCACACACCTGTTCCTGACCTTCCTGGTCCTTCATGACTTGATTTATTTTCTGTATTTGGCTCTGCCCTTGCATCTCTAGACTGAACTTAAATATTAAAAAATATTATACTAGATCTTCCTTGACCATTTTTGTAATCAATCAGCTTGTTGATTACATCTTATCTAACCTCTTTGGGTGGGCACTTGGAACTTTTAGACAGTATCCCAAAAAGCTACTGCCTTGCCAGTTGGTTAAGTGGAACCAAGACTTTATAGCTAAATGTAACCCCATACATGACATGCCATCAACATTTCAGATGTACTGAGTTTTCCTTCCCAGCCACTAATGCAACTCATCTCTCGCCTTTCTACTAAACCCATTGCCCCAACATCTGCATGACTAATGAGATCTCACTTTATTTCTCTTTGCGCTTCTCACCCCATTGGAAGATGCCAATGGGCAGTGGCAATGGGGACTAGGGGAGATGACAAGCAGAGCCTGAGTTTTGGACCATCAATAGTTGTCAGATTCCCCGTAAGCTGCTGAAGGACTGGTTCCCACCGTGTCCCATGTCCCTCTATCCAGAACAGAGTATGCCATATCCAAATTCAGTCTCCCAGTCAATGACCCTTTTTTTATTTTTTAAACTCCTTTGGAGGAAATGAAAACATGTTTCAAATTTTATTTATATTTCTTTCTTTTTTTAATTTTGGAGGCAATGTAACCATTTAAATATGTATTTGTTGTCATCCCTTATGAAAGTCCTTCAAACTCCTGTCAAAATATTCATTACACAATAGAGTACATTTTTCTTTCTATCAGCGCTGCATTGTAGTCAAGTTTTGGTCTATCACTCTGTGACATAATGCTTTTATAACTTTCAGGATGCCTTGTACATAATCCAAGTAGATTTGCAGAAAGCAAATCAGTTGCTCCTGTCAGTGAGGTTTCAGGCAATCCCCCCGAGTGAAATGCTCATTAGCAGTTATTGCTTTGATGACGTCACCAGCCATTTGCCGCATTCACTTTTTAGCATGTTGCAATTTGGCTTTGGAAATGCTGCACACAATAAAGAGTTATAGGCAAGGGCTTTGAACTACCACATCTCAAGGCGTCTTACGACTTCACCCTCCCAACACTGATCGTTAGCTGCCTGCCTGCAGCTTGAAGGGATGCCGGTGGCCTCTGAGCATCCTGGGTACCTACCAATATTATCTCATTTGTTCCACAGTTTCCGGTTATGGCAGCCACCCAAGGGGACCCAGTCATCTACAAAGTAACGTCGTTTTAAGCCATCGGAGGGTAGTGAGAGAAGCACATGATTTTGAATCAGAAGATCTATATCAAGCCTGGAGCCTTGAACAAATGACTTTTCATTGTGACCGGTGATCACACAAAAGCATATTTATAAAGGTGATTTGTAAACCCTAAAAAATAATGGAAGTGTAACAGATACAGTGAGGTGGAAAAATCATGAGTCTGTTGTGTGCTGATTCTTCTTAAGCAACAACCACAGAAATGAGGACATGGGACCAGGGTAGCTCTCTAGCCTCATTCCAGTTTCAATGGCCCCTTCCCCCAATCACCTCTAGTACTCCTTCAATATGACGGATTTGGGTTACTTTTGCAACTTGATGTAGATGAAATAATACTCTATGTACCCATTTGTATTCCTGTGTTTTCCTCAGTATTACATCTGTTCAATTCATTCCTGATGTCTAATGTGCCAATAGCTCAAACTTTGTCATAGCATTATCGTATTCTATGTGTGACCTTAGAGCGGTTAATATACGACTATGTATAACATTGAAGGATATTTGTGTTGTTTCCATTTTAGAGCTATTATGAAAAACGTTTCTAAGTATGTCTTCGTGCCTATCTTTTGATGTATATTTGCATGTATTTCTTTTAGGCATATTACTAAAAGAGAAATTGCTCAATCAGGATATGTATATGTTTAGTTTGAGGCGATACTACCAAAAAGTTTTCTAAATTAAGTGTTAAAAATTACACTTCTAACCAGTTGTTCCACATCCTTACCACCACTTGGACTTGGTAGGTTTTGTTTGATTTTTAAAAAGTTTGGTCTTTCAGATCGTGATGTTTAATTGTGTTTTTAATGAGCCATTTTTGATAATTGTGATATTGAGCACATTTTTGCTCATATCAAGACTTTTGCCCATTTTTTTCCCAATTGTATTTTCTGTACTGATTTGAAGGAAGAATGAATAGACACACTTTTACCCATTTCTTGCACTCAGGACAACTAAAATCAACATAAGTAGAAGAAAAAACAATAAAAATAAAGTTGGAACTCAATAAAATAGAAAGCAAAACAAAATAGAAGAGAGAAGCAAAATCAAAATTGACATTTTTGTGGAGATTAATAAAACTAATAACTACCCTAAAAGACTGTTGAAAATAAATTTTTTTTAATTATTTTAAAACTGGGGAGAAAGATACCGTGTGGGACGGCAGGGGTCACATGCCTATTATTGACCTTCGTGGTCCTTCATGACTTTCTTTCTCTCCTGTTTACGACTCTGTCCTCACATGGCTGAACTGAGGCCACATATAATGCATTTTTAGATCTTCCTTGACTATGTTTTATGTCAACATATTGATCATAGTTTCTCCAGCTTTTTTGGGTAACCTTGACGGGCCACCCAAAGAAGCTTAACAGTTCTTAACAAGGTCCTAAGGGAATAGATAGCTTACATATGTTAAAAATAAATAAAAGGATTATAGGAGACTAATAAACAACTTCTATAGTAATAATAAATGTATCCCTACATTTTACCACCTAAAAAGTAGTAAGATTTATTCTGTAATAAATTTATCTCTCGTTCTATTTTAATTGAGGAATAGTATTTCTTACAATGAATTATCATACATTTTATTTGTCCATCATTATTTCTGTGATGGTCAACAATTAGACTGTTTCTAGCATTTCCTATTTCAAAAGGAAGGATAATGATGATATTTATAGATGATTCCTGTGTACAAGTGCAAGAATGTCTCTCGGGTACTCATCTAAAAGTAAAATATCTTGGTCACAGGGTGTGCTCAGCACATCCTTCAACTAATTGTTAGCTAAAGTGATTGAACAATTCACACTCACATGAGCAGTGTACACGAAATCCCTTTCTACATTCTTTGCCATCCATGGGAGTTATTGCAAATTTTTAGAAAAAAATCTGATCACTGTTTTTTTTAATAAGATTTATTTTATTGTTTGAAAGAAGGTAAGAGAGAGAGAGAAGGGGGGAGGGTCCATAGCAGTCTCCACAGCTGTCCATCATTAGTTGTGACATAGTCTCATTCCACACAGGTGGATGTGGGGCCATATGGGGCAGGAACTGAGTGTGGGGCCTCCTACATGGAAGGCAAGAACCTTCGCCAAGTTCCCAGCAGTTATAGTTGCTCTGCAATCCAGCATATCAGTCCGCATGAGCCAGGGCCAGGATTCGATCCGCAGACCTCCCAGTTACAAGACAAGCGCTCAGCCCACTGAGCTATCCTGGCATTCCTAATCGCTGTTTTAAAGCAAAGGATTACTGAATGCCCCATCTATAAAGGGATATACCAAGCTACAGTGCTTAACACACTTTGTATCAGTTCGTCTTCACAGTGGCTTTGTCTCGTGGCTTGTTCTCCTCATGCTACAGGTATGAAGATTAAGGACCAGAAACTGAAGTGACCCCAGCTTTCTAAGGTTACACAACGAACGATGGTGGAAGCAGAATTCAGATGCAAGTAAAAAGCTCCAGAAGCTGTGCTCCTGCTGCCTGGCCCTGAAGCCTTTGGGAGGAGCCCTCCTCGCATACCCCTCACATTTAAAAAGGACTCCACATGGCCTGGCTGCTGCTGTTCTTTTCCTGGAGGACTTTATCCCGAAATCCGTTAGCCTTGCTCACTGAGGAGTGTTCCCATCTGCTTATGACTCCATTTGTCAGCGTATTTGTCTCTCCAGCCCCTCACTAGGGAGTCCAGAGCAGGCAGATTTCTAGATCCAGTTAAATAAGTGTATTTTTTTTCTCTTCCCAGTGTTGCCTTTATTTTTAACTGCACTGCTTTCTGACAGGAACTCTGTTTGTCCTGACTTTAGTCTGATGTTATGAGTCACCGGGGAGATATAATATGCTGATTGCTGAACCAGGTTATTTTTTTTTTTCTTTTTCTATGACTCATTCTCTTCGAAATCTCTAATTTATGATAAAAGTCAGTAAGATGTAAACACAGAAAATGCTTCTAACGGGCTGTCTTATTATGTTTGAGTCTCCTTTGTCTAGCTTAACTCTCGGGGTGAACAATATAAATCTGCGTGCCTCTTAGAAAGAGCTAAGTGAGTGGTCAGCAAGCCCCCACTCCCCCCGCCCCCCAAAAAATCCACAGCCAGATGAAAAACTTCTGAGCCACAACGGGGCCTGATTCGGAGGATGAGTTCAACCGATGGACCCAGCTGAAAGAAGAGAAGCCTTTACTGAGATAATTGCTAATGATTTCTAAAAGCTTTTGCCGAAAGGGCAAAGAGTCATGGGATTTTCTTTCCTTCCTTCCTTCCTTGCTTGCTTCCTTCCTTCCTTTCTTTTTGCTGTACAATATTTCTAATAAAGGGAATGTAAATTCTTATCCTCTGATAATGCCACCAAAAAATGAAGCAAACTCGTATGCAAAATACGAACATGGTTTACAGGATTCTCTTGCAAATGAAAAAAAATGCCTTCAGGGGTGGAAAGAGATGCACACATTTTCTGGTCCACTTTGCAACATAAATGGTCAGATTATGAGGACAGGCCTGGATTTTGAAGGTCTGTCCCGTCCGACGAACAGCCACCTTCTCCAGCCGCCGGACAGGCAGGTGCATCCTCTGCACAGAAGCCCCCTGGGGTGGGAACTCACCACGTGCCTCCGTACAGACACAACCATGAGGACCAAATTCTGCTCGGTGCCCTGATCTCTCCTTGGAACAAAAGGTACACGCGTGGTGTCTGAATCCCAGAGCTGCCTTGGTCATGGGAGGACCAGCTCCTCACTCAGCCTCACTGGCCATTCGCTGGCTCCCTGCCCTGCCCTGGGCCCTCTCCCTTAGCAGGAGCAGTAGATGGATTATGAGATGGAGGCAGCTTCTAAGTGTCCCCTGGGCTGCTCACTGGTGTCTGCCTCTATCGGGTGGCATGTCTTGTCATTGCCTCTACCTGAGAATGTCCCCAAAGCCCCACACGAGCATCTTGTGCAGAGCCATCACCATGTAGTAGCTTAATGGCCCACATGCCGCTTCCAGTTTAAGTGTCCCCCTCCTGTAGTAGACTGAATTGCGTCCCCCACCCCCAAATCTATGTGCTGAGGCCCTTATCCCCACTGTGACTGTATACAAAGATGGGGTCTTTAAGTAAGTAATTACGGCTAAATGAGGTCATAAGGCTGGATCCTTATAAGAAGGGGGAGAGGTTCCTGGAATGCGGGTACATTGAGGAAAAGCCAGGTGAGCCAGCCCTTGAGGGGTAAGTCATGGACAAGCGGAGAAGGTGTTCCAGGGGAGGGCGCCAACTGAGGCCATGGGGAGCCGTGGGGAGATGGCGCATGTTTGAGGAAGGACGAGTGGGCTCGTGTGGTTACAGCTTGTGGCTCCGGGTCACGAGGGGAAGGGCTGTGGTTGTGGCATCACAGAGGACATGATTGCTACAGATATACTGGCACAATTTGCAAGCTGCCTCCAGATGTGTGAGGAGCAGTCTATCTGGGCTCTCTGAGACCACCTTCCTCCTGAGAAAATCCTGAATACATGACAAATACATGGCATAATGTTTTTGGCCAGCAACTTACCTGGAGTAGAGATGGGGGTGGAGGGGGGAGTTGTAAGTTAAACACAGTTTCTTCCCTTCCCCTCTCCTAAATTTAGGCTTTGCTGAAATGATACCAGAACGTAAAGACATGAAGCGTTGCCTTTCATTGATGTGCTGTCCCTGACATCTTCACTGTCTAATCGAGATGCACTGAAAAGCCATGCAGTGCATTAAGGCCCCTCATCTGGCAAATAATAGAACATGGATTTATTTAGTCTCAGATCTGTATGACTCCAAAGCCATTGTCCTCAACCATGCTCTCTCCCTCAAATGGGGACCACAATATTTATAAAGAAATCAAAGCAATTCAATATACTGTAATAACTTATTTTTCTGACTTTAGGAAATAGTTCAATTGCCTAAATTAGCTGTGGCAAAAAAACGTTCTACTTGGGAATCGTTGCCTCTCCTTCCTGAGTGAGTTAAGTGGATTATGTTAGGGGAGAAATTCGTATGTACATTTTGAAAACCTCAGGTGTGTAGGCCCATACCTGGTATGCAGTAATTGCTCAGTAAGTATTGGATATTATTAATAGAAATGGAGAACAACATTTTCCTAATTGTATATATTTTATACATAAATATATGCACATCTATACATACACATATGGGAATAAAAAACAAAGTAGTGCTCATTAAGTGCATTGATTTACTTATTTCTTCATTGAGCCAATATTTCCTGAGCATTAACATTCTCTAGGCTTTTCAGATCCGAGTTTTCTTTCTCAAGCGCCAAAGAGAGCTACGAATCAATCAGCCTTTGTTAGCAAAAACATATGGCAAGTGATGTCATCTTTGATACTGTCTTCATATAGTAATGATTTTGTAATATTTTCTATAAAAAAGGAGAAAGATAATTTGGTTCTCCTTTGGGTTATTTTTTAGTTATTAGTAGTTCAGAAAAGCCTTTTCCACATTATAACTCTTTATCCAAAATTTCATAAAACTGTTTACTACTGTTGTCAAATTTGGGAAAAAACCACCATCACATTTCTTTTATTTAAAAGCTATTAGATTTCATCGCTTCTTGGCCTTTTGGCTAAGATCAAGTGTAAAAGCTATAAGATTTCAGGTCATTATCAGTTTTCTTGTGCAGTAACCATTCTTCAAAATTTTGATTAGACAACAGTCATAAAACAGCTTGTCACAATGCCTTCATTGCAATGGGGTATTATGAGTTTATTTTTGTTGATGTCTGTGTTTTCAGTTACCTCACCAAGGTTTTAAGCAGCCATTTTAATCATTCCATTTCATCAGATTTCCTTGTAAGAAGATGAGACTGTTCGATGCTTTAACTGTGAATGTGGCATTATCAAGGATCTTCTCAGGAGACAGCAGTTCTGCTTCAAATGACCTGCTCACAGTTTTACATGTTTGATAACTGAAGAATGTTCCACGCCAGCTTCTGGCCCTGCATTTGGAAACCTGGCTCTCTGCTCCCCCACACAGCTCTGTGGCCATGGGACATGTTTACACTGTGAATCAACCACTGGCCTGCGCCTTCCTGCCATGGCCCCGACTAACTCAACATAGTGGGTGGTAGAAATATTTTTAGAGTCCATGCCTACACCAGAACCATTAGCAATAAATCAATTGTTCTGGAAGTGACTGTGAGACAAAAATGTATTTCAATAAATCCAAACTAAATCCACGTCAAGCTCTTCCCCAGTGGAGCCGCAGGCGGAGAAGAAAGAATGGGAAGAGACAGATGTGTTCATTGAGTGTGGTTAAAGCATCTTACTTTCGCATATTTTATAAAACCATCTGACTGTACAAACACACTGTCAGGGACCCCCTGGAAGTGGGGCACACTCACGAGGGCTCTGAAGCTTACGTTTCATGAAATTCGTGGAAAACCCACCTCTGGCTTCATGGTTAGAGACCTTGCAGAGTGAGAGATAAGTTTACATCCTCAGAAAAGAGAACATGAAGCCTTTCAGGGAGCCTGGCCATGAGAAGTCACTTCTGTTTTCACACATAGTAGACTCTCCATTAAACAGAACTCAAGCAAGTTGAACATTTTGCCAGTTGCTTGAGAGTGCTGGTTGCTTGGTCCCATTTAACAGAGTCTGCTTACATTTATCCAGCATCTACCAATTCCCATGGGTGCTGGTTAACTGAGAGTCTACTCTATGTTTTGACACCAAAACTATCCACTTATAGCTGCGACCATTTAAATGACCCTGGGCCAAGAATAGCAGCTTCACTAGGGAAAAACTGTGGTGGGGTCAGATGGGTATAGATTTACCTGGGTGACCACTTCATAAGTTATATAAATGTCTAATTACTATGCTGTATACCAGAAACTAACATAATATTGTGTGCCAGCTGTAATGCAAAATTTTGAAAAGATTTATTTTGTTGTTTTTGACAGAGACAGACAGAGACAGAGAGAACGGGGAGGGCCCAAAGCAGTCTCCATAGTTGCATGTCATCTGTTTTTGACACGGTTTCATTCCACACAGATGGGCGGGGCCCACTCAGGGTGGGAACTGGCCTGGGGGCCTTCTACACGGGAGGCATGCTTTCTTGAGCCAGAGGCTGAAGAGTCAGGGGCAAGAACTGAACTGCGGGCCTCCTGCATGGAAAGCACACCCCAGTTCAGCATATGGGTTCACACGGGCAGGGGCAGGGATTCGATCCTTGGTTCCTGGGGCTGCAAAGCGAGCACTTAACCCGCTGAGCCATCCCAGCTTTCCCCTGTAATTGAAAAAAAAAATTTAAATAAAAATAAAAAACAGCTACATACCCTAAACTAATCTGTCAGGCTTTTGCTAGACCCTCCCCTGGAGTTCATC
Source organism: Craseonycteris thonglongyai (assembly GCA_004027555.1). Taxonomy (NCBI): domain Eukaryota; kingdom Metazoa; phylum Chordata; class Mammalia; order Chiroptera; family Craseonycteridae; genus Craseonycteris; species Craseonycteris thonglongyai. Next base: position 105,601 of record PVKE010000006.1, on the reverse strand, counting down.
ATCATTGTGATGTGATCCAAAGCAAAGACTTGGAGAAACTGCCCAAGGGGCCCAAGCTGATGGGATAACAGCCAGGTGTTTGTAGGAGAGAGTGAGTTGGGCCCTAACTCTGATGAGGGTCTGAATGGCTGGGAAGTGGAAAATATGCCTTGTTGACAAACAGGTTCAGCTGAATGCGCCAAGGATTTGTTTCTTTCAGGGTCTTCACCTCCTATATCTAGTTTCCTTGGAGATCCATCCTCACTCTCCTACAACCAGGGTGGTTTTCAAGAAAATAAAACATGACCATTTTCCTCCTTTCCCTAAAAACTAGCAGTGATTCTACTGAACCTGAGAATAAAGCCCCAAAGCCTTCAGCCGAGAGCTGTTCACTATCAGGCCTTCGCCCACCAGCAGCAACATCTGACTTTATAATCATCATCACATCCGGAGAAAAGAACCGACAGCATATGTACAGCTATAGCTCTGTCCATACCGATGTCTTTCTATCACAAGATTTAAATTCACCGTCGCGATACCCGTTCGACTTTGGTGCATAATACTTCTGCTTCCTGCCCATAGCACCTTGCTCTGTAATTTGGTCTAACAAGGAAGTCTGTAGCCTCCTTTAAGATGTTATCAGTTGTAGTCTTCAATCAGAAACTAGTGTGGGTGTTTCCAATAGAGTGAATTGGATGCAAAGGGTGTGTTGTAGGGGTAGGGAGAAGAGAAAGTAAAAGGTGTGGAGGAATCCAAAGGAAGAATGTTATTGCACAGAGACCAGAATACACAATCACCCTGAACTGGAGTCTACATGGTCTCTACCTGCTTTGGAGCTTTTGGGGTCACTCTCACAACCAATCCTGAATCTACTTAAGGGGCATCACTTTGGCCAGGGCTGGGGCTACAAAAAAAGTGCTGCTTCTGCTCAGTCCCCTGAAGTCTGCCACGCCCTCAGGCTCCTGACCAGCTACAGCCAGCAACTTCCACACCTCAGAGGCCCAAATCTCCAGCTGCTCCCACCTGCCTCCTGACTCCAGCCAGCACCGCCTGTGGGCGAAACTAACAGGAAACCTGCTGGCAAGGGAGCTTGGGAAATGTAGTTTGCAAGCTCCCATCCTTGGCCTACAGGCAATAAATAGTGTTTTCTATCTCAGGGACGGCTCCGGGAGCTCCTGATCCTGAGGATTTTACTGTCACCTTCATATTTCTCTTTTCAGCCTCTTGCTCAAAGCACAGGAAGTTTAAATAAATTAATCTGTTGCCAAGCAACTCACTCTTATACCAGCACATTTCTCATTGCCACTGGTGGCATTTTTTTTTTTTTTCAGTGACAAAGTACTGGCAGATTTGAAGGAATTATACATACACCTACTATACTGAGACTATTTTTTTTTTCTAAAAGTGCTGATTTCCATTACTTTAGATAGAGACTGCTGCAATGCCCAGCAGTGAAGTCTCTTTCAAAACCTCATGTACTTACAAGGTGAATTGGCTGCACTCTACGTTATACAGACTTTTCACTTCCTCGATTTGAAAAAGAAGTACACGCAGTGCCTCAGATAAAGCCAGGGACCCCTCCACGTTGTGTCTGTGTGTGTGTGTGTCTGTGTATGTGTATACACGCACACATGTATGTGTTTCCTGCTGTGACTTAGTCACAATCCAGATTTGCTTCTGTTTCTTGAGAAACAGAACGTTCAAAGCTAGATGATGAATCAGAGATTTTGGACACTGACATTCAGTTGCTCTTTAGTTTTTCAATTAGAAAAGTTTCATTTTACAGACACATGCACACATAAGTATGCATTTTTTAAATGCTGTGATCAACCCTTTCCATCATTATTGCAGCCCTGAGTAGATAGTTCATGTCTTTCCTTTAGGTCCAGCATGTCCAACCTGTGGCCCAAGATGGTTTTGAATGCGAGCCAACACAAATTCTTTTTTTTTTTAATTTAATTAATTAAGTTATTTATTTATTGTTTTTGACAGAGAGAGAGGGAGAGGTACAGAGACAGAGAGAGAACTGAACTGGGGGCACTCCCCAGTTCAGCATATGGGTCTGCACGGGCCGGGGCCGAGATTCGATCCTCGGTCCCCGGGGCTGCAAAGTGAGAGGCCTAACCCACTGCACTGAGCCATCCCGGCTTCCCCACAAATTCTTTTAAAGATTTTTTTTTTGACAGAGACAGAGAGACACAGATGGAGAGAGACAGAGAGAAGGGGGAGGGCCCAGAGCAGTCTCCGTAGTCGTATACCCACCTCAAGCCAGGGGTCAAAGAGGGGGGAGTTGCAGGGTGAGGGGGGAGTGAGAACAAAATTGGGGGTGGAAGCACACCCCAGTTCAGCATATGGGTCCGCACGGGCCGGGGCCAGGATTCGATCCATGGTCCCCGGGGCTGCAAAACAAGTACTCAACCTGCTAAGCCTTCCTGACTTCCCCACAACACAAATTCTTAAAATATTATGAGAATTTTTTTTTTTTTTGCAACCTGTCTTTCCTTTCTTTTCTTTCTTTTTTTAAGCTCATCAACTATTGCTAGCATTTTTATTTTATGTGTGACCCAAGACAGTTGTTCTTCTTTCACGGCGGCTCAGGGAGGCCAACAAGTTGGACAGTGCTGCCTTAGATCGCTTTGCTTCCATTTTAACAAAGAAGTAAGGATCAGAGAAGTTAAGCAACTTGCCCAGGTTACACCAGGCACTGTCCAAGAAGCCATCAAATGCCGGTGTGCCGGTATTCAGGTCTGCGACGTCGTCGCTGCATCTGCTGGCCTCGGGTCACAAGGGCATGCAAGGTGCATGTGTTCATGGTGAAGCTGATGAACCCTAAGATAAATTTCAAATCTGAGTTTATGAAACATCACACTACTTTAGTTTTATTTAAAGTTATATTTTCCTCACTGTGATCCCGACCAAATTACTTCCACATGCCCAATCACAGCATAACAATAAGTCTCCAGAAATGAGAGAATGAATCGCCCAAGAAGTCTCCTCACCACAGGGTCTGTCACAGCAGCGTGCTCATTCACCCTGTGAATAATCCGAGGTCTCCTCCACGGGCATGGCTTAAAGACGGGACTGAGCTATGGCAGTGTGTCAGCCCATGCATTTGTGCCACCCCTTGGATACTTTGATTTAACCTTCCAGAGGAGAAAATAGATTGCATCATCCCATTGTCTTCAATGTCCCAATGTCCACAGACTGAGCTCAAATCACCGTATCTACTTCTAGTCTAGCCTAGCCCCATTTGTTTTTTCTGCTTTGCTGCCACAACTGTACATTTTGAGGACAATAGTTAAAAGAAGAGCAAATATTTCCTTGTGTTTTGTACTTACTGGACAGACCAAGACTTAGGAGATGAGCAAAGCAAGATCATCTTTTGGTGACATGTATGAGGGTCCTCCAAACTAAAATATCACCCCTACTTCCAGTTGTCATCTAATGCCACCACTACCACCCTAGTGGAACCATGGTCCATGGTGTGATAAAGGAGTTTTCTTTATGTGACACTTGCTTCAATATATTAAAGTGCTAGTACCCAAAGAGACGTAAAAACATAGTTCTCAACCTGCTGAACTGTGAGAGGGAGGCTGCCAAATTATTTCGCATCCAGATGCTGTAAGACAAAAAAGCTCTTTGTCAACGCAAATTAAGGTGCCATCTGAGTCCAACGCTAAATTCAAAAACCCCTCCTTTTGGCCCTGGTGCCATTTTTATCTCCAATTCATACCCTTTGAAACGCAAAAGTCTGCCAGATGTTTTGCTGCGACAACGGGGAAGGGTGAGTGCGCTGGGGAGGAGGGAGGCTACTGTGAGGACGGGCAGGTACGTTTGTGTGGTTTTCCTTCCACTTTGCTTCGGGCTCAAGGGAGGCCAGCTGGACGGCTTCGTTTCATACCAAGTGACCTGAATATTGGGCTCTCCGCACTATATCACATGCAGCATTGGAGAGCGCATTGTTAAAATGGACTCACCTCCTCCAGGGTAATGATCCACTTGGTTCTCACAGCGCCTCTGCCCTTCTGGTAGCAGGGGTGAAGTCCATGTGCCTTCCTCTCCCACCCCGCCCTGCCTCCCCAGCCAAGCTGGCCTCACATTGGGCTTTTGGGAGGAGCTGAGAAGGTACTCTTCCTCTCCCTTCTTGTCAGATGTGCTACCTATAGAGAGGATAGACTTTGAGGGGTGAGCTGAAGAGGCCAGTCCCTGGCAGTGGCCGGGTGAGTCATCTTTGGAGTTCTAGAAGTCCATATGGGAAGCCCATGGTGGCAAAACACCTGAGTCATATTCTCCAACATGGCTTTTCTCACTGTGTGTTGAGTTTTATCTCCCTGAGTCCTATGACTCTCTCAGTTAGTTCAGAACTTGGTTAGCTATCACTTCCCCAACCTTAAGTGCCAGCTCTGAGCCAGTCACAGTGCTAATCCCGTTTGCTCATTTAATGCTCGTGAAAAAATCTGGAGGTTGTAAATGGAGAAACAATGTTTTCAGAAATCAGGATAAAAACTTGTCAGAGTTAAAAGCCTAATTAGTGGCAGAGCTGAGTCAAACCCAGTGCGACTAGACTCTAGGCTTCACGTCAGTTGTATCACTAAGACCTTTAGGGATCGTTGCCTTTGTCTCACTTCCGCCTCGTCATGTGTTTCTTGGTGACCCTCCGTGCCCACCCCATATGTGGAAAGAGAAAGTCTTTTCTGTGGTTCAGTTCTGGAAACGGCATTTCACCACCACGCTCTTTCCATTGCACTGCCGGGCAGGGTTTTTAAAGGAGGGTCAGGTCTCTAATTCTCCTCCAGCTCTTTCATCCTGTGTATAATCTGAGATTGTCTCTACTTTTCTTCATAACCAAAGACCTATTTCTATACAGTGATTCTTCTTCATGTGAGAAAATCAAGTCAGATTCTGACAGGAAAGAAACCTTTGCCAAGAGCAGAGTATTCTTCTGTACTCCATTACTAACCAAATTTCTGTTTCCTTTCCATTCATTCATTATTTTCTTCTAAAAAGATTTATTGGGCCTATTTAGTGGGAAATGTTCTGTAAATGCAAACTTAAAATAATAACACGTTATGGGTTAAATGTTTGTATCCCCCACCCCTAAAATATATGTACTTAAATTCTAGTCCCTCATACAATGGCATTAGGTGAGGCTTTGGGGAGGTAATGAGGTCATGAGGGTGGGGCCCTAATAAATGAGGTAAGTACCCTTATGAAAGGGACCCCAGCAAGCTCTTTTGCCCTCATTCTGCCCTGTGAAGGTCCAATAAGTCAGCAATCTGCAACCAGAAGGAAGGGCCTCACCAGCACCTGACCATGGGCACCCTAATCTCAGTCTTCCAGCTTCCAGAACAATAAGAAAAATATCTCTATTTGTTTATAAGCCACCCAGTCTATGGTACTTTGTTATAGCTTCCTGAGCTGACTAAAACATAAGAAAAAGCACTGTTCACAATTGATCCTATTCATTTTTCTTTAAACTTAAATGGAATGTGAGAGTCATTTCCAGGTCGCCTCAGAATGCTGGCCTTAAAGGACATACACAATTCTTGATGTCATTTTCAGAAAAGTAGGTAAGAGGCAGAGTGAAGGTTTGGGGTAGTTGTCCCACTCTTGGTTCAAAATGCACATCTCTGGACTTGGTTGTCATGAGGTCAGATGCTGGACCCTCTGTGACGGAGGGTGTTCTCCCAAGCTGCTGAGTCCAGTCCATAGCAGAAAAAAAGATAAGAATCTAGGATGAGAGAAGGAGTCCAGATCCCGCTGCCAGATGAGGCTTTGACTGGCCATGTGCAACCACTTTAGGCTGCTCAACACTGTCGCACTGAAATATCTCAGCATTCCAAGCCATGTGTCGCCACATACTAAACACAGATTCAGCTAACCACCCGCTGCAGCGCACTCATGGAATCACAGTCTAAGGAGAGGCAGAGATCCTGGATTTACAAACCAGAAGACCAGCACTTCATCAGGGCTTCCAGAAGGCCCCGGAGGGAAGAGAAGGCGTCCTGGATTCTCTCTTTTCCTTTCTACGTAAACTCCCCAAACACTTAATGTCAGTCACCTGGGAAATCAGTTATCGCTCATGAGTTACTTCAACATGACAGTTAATGAGAATCACATAAGTTGTTGGAAGAGTTCGAGAAGGGGTGGGAAGCAAAGCAAAGCGATGTATGGTCGGGCAGTCTTTGGGGACGGTCCCATCAGACTGACAATGATTGTAGCCTGTTTCTAGTCTTAGGAAGCAGACAGCCACGCCATAGACTGAGCAGTTCTCCCTTACACTACATCATCACTCAGGGTCGCACACCAGTGTTAACAGAGACGTCTTTAAACGTGCATTCTGGGGCTATCCCTGACAGCTCAGCAGCTTGAGCACTCGTTTTGCAGCCCTGGGGTTGGAGGATCGAATTCCAGACCCGGCCTGTGTGGACCCTAATGCTGACCTGGGGTGTGCCCCCAGTTTGGTTCCAACTGGGACAGACTACGTGAGGGAGAGCTGCGACCCAGTTCCTGCCCTGCACAGCCCTGCACCCGCCTGTGGAATGAAACCAGGTAGAAAACCAATGACGTGCAACTATGAGACCACTCTGGGCCCTCCTCCTTCTCTCTGTCTCTGTCTCTGTCTCTCTCTCTGTGAAAAAAATGTATAAATAAATCTTTAAACATTCATCCTTTTGCCCTGACAGTTTTCTCTTCCAAAAATACTGTTCCTACCCATACTTACCCAGCTGGTTTCTTCTTATCTGTGATGTTCAGCTCAAATGTCATCTCAGGGAAATTCCTTCCTTCCACGTTACATGTCTCTTACTTGTGTTCTCTGGCCCATCATGTAGTCCTCTACGTGGAATTGTAACTGCTGGAAGCCTACAGAAATGTCTTATTGATTTCTGTGCCCCCAGGAGCCAGCATAGTACCCAGAAAAGAGTATTCACCCACAAAGTATCAAGTGAATGAGTTAGTGGATGGATGAATGGTTGCAATTGAAAAGTTGTTGCCTGCATGCTTACTTCTGGTGTGTGGTATGAATCTAGAATGGTTTTGCAGCACTTACTCAGATTTCTCAGTATTACAACATCAGAGACCTGATGTTTAGGGTTTACCAAATTCTCATGAAATTCAGGGTCAGATCCATGGACTGCTTTTGAAATAGTGGATCACATTGATACATCTCCACCTGTTCAATAGAATTAGGATTTGAAGATGTCTTCTCAGTCCTGATACTATGTACCTGGAATTTTTTATTATTTTGAAATACACCATATATAAAAAAGTGTATGCAGGGTGTATGTATGATTTAAGGGGTGATAGTTGTTACTAAAGAATAATAATAAAATAAATACTCGTAGACCTTTTATCTAGTTTAAGAAATAATACACTGTGGTCTTTACCAACCTGGAAATAAAATTTGGACATAGGGCTATGTTTTAATTATAAGCACAATTTCTGAAAATTTTATATGTTGTTTTGTAAACATGATTAACATTAGAAAAATAATATATAGTTATTTAAGGTTATTATTAAAACCTGAAGAGCCAATTTAAGGCTCTTCTAATCCCTGTGCTACCCATTGTATTTTATGCTTTATCTACTTTTCCTGGTGTACGCTTACTGGGGGGGAGAGGGGTGCGCGCGTGTGCGTGTGTGTATGTGTGTTTTAATCCCCTGTCTAGCCTTTTACCTGGCCCCATTCCTGTATATATCTAATTGTCTGGTGGACATCCATGTCCCTACATGCCACAGCTGCTCAACCGAACTAAAACTACATTTTTTAAATTCCCTGAGGACCTCTGTTACCTAATCCTCCTTCTCTATTTCTAGTTAGGCCGCTGACTCTTCCACACTAGACGTGTAGTCATCATGAATTTCTCCCTCTTCAAAAATGCAATGCCTCATTAAACCTTCATAAATAGCTTTTCTACTCAGAGCGACTTTCATTCTGAGATACCTTGCTTACATCGTCCAGGATTTGTTGTTGTTGTTTTTATGTTACTGTTGTTTAAACAAATCTCTAATCAATCACCCCTCCATCCCAGTTTAAATAATAAACAGACAACATGCTTTGAGTGATCATGGGTTGTGATCTTGACAGTCCCCGGTTTTAAGGTGACAACTCAGGAGTCACTAGAAGGGAAACCCAGGGAGCAAGGTGAGGTTTGCTGACCTCAAACCCCATGGCAGCCTGAGACTCACAGACTGTTTCACTGGGTCCAGATCCCCCAGCAGTAGAGATACAGAGTCGTTCTGCCGGGAAGAAAGAGCCCTGAGGTCAGGACCACAGACTGGACCACTGGGTCCAGATCCCCCCGCAGTAGAGGTACAGAGTCGTTGTGCCAGGACCACAGACTAGACCACTGGGCCACCCCGCTGTAGTCCAGTGCAGCCAACACAGTGCTCTTCTGTTTTCTAGAAAATCCAGCCTTAATTTCACACAAAATATCCAGAACTTTCTCCTCACTCAGCTTTATCAAAGGCCTATAAATCCTGGTTATTTACTTTGCAGCCTTGAAGCCCTTCAAAAGTACAAAAAAGATTCTGCAAAGAACTCAAAGTATTTCCCTTGAGGAGCATTGTGTGAATGGATTTTTGATTTATAATTAGATTGAGTCATGCCTCCCCAAGCACCCTCGGAGGTAAAAACACCTGTAATGGTTCCTTGAACTTTTAGAGTGTTTTACAGTCTCCTGGGAGGTTTCCACAAATTCCTCTAAGGAAAGAAGGAGCCATGTGATTATTTCCACTTGGTAGAGTTTCCGAAAGCAAATGGAAGCTTCCAGAAGGTAGACCAGAGAAGACAGGTGTCTTGACTTTGCACTGATCTTTGTGGGAGCCCTCTTTGCCACTGACGTTCACATTGTTTTGGGCTGTTCTTTTTTTTTTTTTTTTTTAAAACCCAGTGAATCTTGTTGTCTTAAACCCTATGTTTTATTCAAGACAGAACGGGTTATGAGACAGTGTGAGGGTCTGGGAAAATCTAGATGAATGTCACACTCCGCTACGTTTTGTCTATGCACTGGGTGATGATTTATTTAGCATCACTGAACTTCAATTTTCTCATCTATACAAGAGAGAGATTGCAGTCTGCATCCCAAGGCTGTGCTGAGGATGACACAGGGCACCTTGGTAACTGCCGGTAACACCTGGAAACGCTACACATGCACCACTTACTGAACCGCGATGGCAACTCCTGGGCGTGGGCTTGTCCTTGACCTCCAGGCTCCCACTTTCCATTTTGACCACACACAGCAGATTCAGCGCCTTAGATCTATCATGGTCACACAGTCCCCAGTGAGACGCAACCCGCCCTTGCTCAGTAGGTGCAATTGGAAGCCAACTCAGAATGGTGTTACAGTTACGAGTATAACTTCCTTTGATTCAACAAATATTCACTGAGCATCACACGTTGTTTATCCAAAGATGAGTAAGGCAAAGTTTCTGCTTTCAAGAGTACACAGTATATGTAGTCAGGAAGATAAACACGTAAATAACTTCACAGGCGTGTGACAAGCACTCTGAGGACACAGAGGAGGAAATTACAAGGCTCTGCTTGGTCAGAGGGTGGTTAAGGGAAAGCCACAGAGAGGAGACAGCACTGGACGAGGGTGCTGCAAGATGAGAAGCTGTTGTCCAGTAGAAAAGTGGAAAAAAACACAGAGACGGAGAGCAGAACGCCCAAAATATCCACCGAATGTCTTTATTGGGACCAGCACCAGGGGTGGTTCCGGTTCTCAGTCCCTACTGCCTCGTTTACCTTCAGGACATCGCCACACCCATCATTTAGAGTTCTTATTTGTAAATTGATTCCCATTACATCTCCCAAAAGGTCTTGCTAGAGATGAACTCCTACTGTGGGATTTCATGGATCTAACGCTTGGGACACAGAAGTCGCCCCATAACCTTCAGGTCTGAAGTGATAGGCGCGTGGCTTACTCATGGACTGTGAAGAACGGCAGGGGGTCCCAGGTCGGCGTTTCAAGGCAGGTCTCTGAGGTCAGAATCCCCAGGAAATGAAGAGTGTGCACACGGCCGCTCGGCCACGGGAGAGGGGCGACCTGGGCTGGGTTCTCTTTTTGTGTCTTTGGTTCTCGTTGAGGTCACCGAACTGAGGTACGCTGTCCCTGTCCCTTTAAGTTTGCACCTCATTCTTGTCTCTGAGGATTTGGTAGGGCTGATCAGATTTGAGATCCCGGCTGCTATTGGTGTGACTGTCACAACTGTGTCAGCCTCGCCACACGTTGCCAGCTGCCAATGGCCAGATCACTGGCCCTTTCGTGGCACAGTTGGGAAACCTCAGCCGTGGGTGACCGTCCCCCCAGTTTCCTGTTTCACGTGTCTGAGGGTGTACTAGTGAAGCCAAGTCCCAAGAGGAATACATTATGCACAGCTGTTTCCAAATAGTTTGTCCAATTCCTATCCTGGGCCCCCCCAAACCTACCTCCCCCAGTGTGTACCCCGCATACATACAGTCATATTCCCAGCCCCAAAAGTCACCATCCAGAAGGAAACGGTGAAAGAAACGCCTCCCACCAGGGACGGGAGGGAACAGAAGTGAGCAGCCCGTGTTCCTTATGCGGCTATTTTTATCTTCGGGTTCTCCTGAGCAGCCGAGGGCCACGGTGCAAAATTCCCGAGTTCCTGGTGTTGAGTTACCGTTAACAGGGCTGCCTGCAGACGGCTAGGCTCGGGCCTGACCCTCTGATTTGTGGTTTTGTGTTTTAACTGCAAGCTCAGGTTGGGAGCAATAAGTTTAGCCACCTGAAACAACAACATTTGCCTAATCTAGAATGATCTATTTCCTCAGCAAAGATTGCTTTCTGTGTTATTTTTATTTTTAGAGGGAGTTAACATTTCATGTGCACATTAGCCCGTTCCTGTCTCCCTGAATAGGTCTGTTTGTCTCAGCGCGCCCCTCGCCTGTGGCGCTGAGCTGTCCTTTCCTCGCGGTTCAGGAAGCTCTAAATATTCACGAGGGCCCAAGACCTTGCGTTTGCTAAGTCCTTGCCCACCACACACTCCATTAAACACAATTTCCGAACTTGGCGTTGTACGCCTTGGAAAACCTGACCAGGACAAGTATAGTACCATTCTAAGCGTGCCTGACTTCTTCGTTCAATGCCATCCCCAGAGAAGGAATTGGTGGTCCGACGGGGTTGGTCATTGATATTATGTACCTCCCAAGAGTTGCAGAGGTGAGTGGTTTTCCAAGGGTGGCCCATAGGTCAGAAGCATCAGCATTGCCTGGGAAATTTGTTAGAAATGCCAATGGCTGGGCCCCATTCCAAACCTGCTGAATCAGAAACTCCTCAGAAATTCCGGGTGGGGCCCAGCTGGCTGGAGAGTCAACAAGCCCTGGTGTGGGCATGGCTTCCCAGTCTTGTAGAGCCGTCAGGCTTGGGGTTAGAGTGCAGCAGCCGTCAGGGAGTCGGGGACTGGGGTTCTAGTCCTGCTTGCTAGTCCTCGTTCTGCCATTGATGAAGAAATGTATCTTCGGCGTGTTTTGTGAGGTATCCGAGCCTCACAGCCCTCATTTGTAGGATGGTGACAGTAATGCAACCTGCCCCCCTGTAACAGCTGGAGCTGAGGTGCTATTCATAATAAGTCACACATTTACAATACTTTGTTGAAAGTAACCAAATAAATACTGAGACCTCGGGGATGCTTCACACAGATGACACCTATGTCCATGCCTAATTGCCAGGACTTCTCGAGTTTAAGCTGGGTGCTACTGGGATGTCTGACACACAGGACAGATGGTCTCCTCCTAGTACAGTATTATGATGTCCTATCCGTGACAATTACAAGAAGTAATTCATTCAGGCGCTTATTATACAGACAGACAAAGGGATATTCCAGTGAAGCCTGAGGAAACATGCAGGATGAGTGTGACAAGCAGAAGAAATAGCATGTCAGCTGTGCTCACTGATGCAGAGTTCGATATGTCTAGAGCAGAATATGTGCGTGAATTTGTATGCATGTATGAGAGAGAGAGAGAGAGAGATTAAGAAGATTCACGGAGACAAGAAGGGGGGAGGGCGGGGAATATAACAAGGTAGAAACATTTTCATGGCACCTGGCAGTTTTCGTGTAATTATCAGCGTCAGCCCTCGCCGTACCTATCTCTGCTACTTTTCTGTTTGCAAAATGCTGCACTCAACTCGGTTGTCACACCCAGCCATTAGGTTGGCACAAGAGATACTGGTCTGAGAAGGAAAAAAGGCAGAAGCCCAAGCCACGGTCATGGGGGCCGAACGCAGGCTTGGGGCACTGGATGCTCCTGGGAGGACCGCACGCCACTCTCTCTGTGGCCTGAGCTAAGGCTGAGTCAGGGCACCAGCTGGTGACATCGGCAGGGCTGTCCCAGGCTGACTCCCTGTACCACCCAGGCCTAGCAACTCACTGCTCTTATGCACACTCTTGCTCCAGTTCGCGGTCCCTGTGACACCGTGGGACACTTCTTGTTAAGTCATTGAGAGAAGTGGAAGAGCTTATATTTTTGGCCCCCCTCTCTATTTATTCTTGAAACAAATAATATAACAAACTATTTAAATTAAAAAAAAAACAATCCTCCGTATCCCCTCATTTTCAATGTACAATGTGTTTTGCACTATTTCTTTTCATGGCTTTCCCACATTTGGTTTCCACGTGTTGTAATGGTAGCATATATATCATTGTGATGGTTGCTTTTTCATTATTACTACAAAATAAACAACTTTACTTGCTGCTATGGGGTTTTCAAAATATTCATTTTAATAGCTATGTAATATTTTATTTAGGGAATGTATCATAAATTATTGCATGGTTTCTCTGTTGTTTTCTTAGTTACATTTCCACTTTGTGTTAAAACATTCATGTGAATGTATATAATAATTCATTCTAATTTTACTATGCCGGTGGGTAATTTGGCTCATGTGTATTTCCCTTTATATTTTGGTAGAATTTGGAAGGTAAGTACACTGTTTTTAATAGGATACTTACGGTTATCTTAAGACATTCCGCAAACATTTGGAATCCTGTGATCTATTTATATCCGGCCCATCCAGCACGCGCGCACGGGGTTCCCTTTTATGGAGTTCTGTGCACTTGGTTTCTTCTCCATCTCCTGCCCCTTCCCTATTCCTCACCAGCTATCCTGGGGGGTCTGACAGCCCTCTTTAAAAACAAGACAAAATAATCTCCCCAAACCTTGTTTCTTGTGTTTTGTTTCCAGTCCAACAGTGAAATGAGTTAGGGGGCCGGAGCTTCCCTTCTCTCTCTCCCACACTGCTTTTTCTTCCCTTTCTCTTCTTGCTGCAATAATTGCCCAGCTCTTCCCTTTCTCTTCACACTTAGTGCTTGATTTTGTCCCTCATATGAACTACGCTCTTCACGAATGTCCCCTGTTCTTTGGGCTGATCATTAATGTGGGCGGGGACACGAGGGAGCCCCTGGCAGGAAAGGGCACATCCAACCCACATGGGAGGCAGATCTGCACCCAGCTCTGGGAGCCCCCTTCCTTACTGGGGTCACTGCTAAATGAGTCCATTTAGAGCTCCCAGCTTTAGCCCTCTTTCTTAAAGACACACACACATATATGCATTAAGTGTAATACCCTCACCTCTAGCTCATCTAATTTTACTGTCAACACTATCACTTTTTAAAGGCCCTGGGTTGATTATCCTCCCATTGGGGTGCATACATTTTACAGGTTGCCTCAATGTCCTTTTGGAAAGAAAGGGAAAGACAAATGAATTAATTTCTACACAGGGATTTGAAAGAAATAAAAAAAAATCATAGAAAGACATTCCCCAATGTGACAACTCAGATCAAGTTGACTTCTGAAGCCCAGGAAGGCAGAAGGCCTCAGTAATATTACCCACAATACCAAAGCGGGAGCCCCATTTTTGATACTCCCTGGAAAAGAGATTCCCTGATGAGGAAGTGACTGCCAGCTGAGAACCCACCCTAAGTCCCAGCTGCAGCCGACGCAGATCATTTGTGGCATTGGCATGCCTTCTAATTGGAGGAGGAGACTTGGCAAAATTCTGAATTTTTTCTTTTCTGGGGTGGCAGAGACTGACTAGCCTTTCCCCAAAACGCATTTCCTTTGTTTCCTGAGCATGCAGCAAGAAACACTCCCCGCTTTCCTTGATGTTAGGTAAGGGCATGCGATTCCGACCAATGGGGTGTGTGTAGAAGCGGTCACTACTCCTTCCGTCCTGGCCCACAGCCGCCCAGTACATACAGTTTCCTGTGTGCTTTCCTTTATGCCCCGCGTCATACAGATGGCTTTGGTAATTTGTTGTTAAGGTGACCAGACGTCCCGCTTTTGGCGGGACAGTCCCGATCTTTAACAATTGGTCCTGCATTCTGTGGCGTTTTAAAAAAGTCCCGATTTTTGGAAAGAATGCACGACAAGCTAGGGAACGGCGGGAGATAGACCCAATTTTTCATCAAGAACCCCCTCCCCCCGGTCAATGGTGTCCCGCTTTACCAATGTTAAAATCTGGTCACCTTATAATTGCTCTCAAAAAGTCTCATCGAAGACAGCAGAGCCACTGCATGGAAACAGACCAGGTCCCAGAAAGTCTGCCCTTCTAAGGGGGAACACAAATTTGGGGATTTATGTAAAAAAAAATAGAAAATAAATAAATAAATAAATAAATAAATAAATAAATAAATAAATAAATAAAATAAGCCCTGCTATCATTTTGCTGCCTTTCTACATTTTGTACTTGTTTGTTACAACTAGTGCTACCCTAATACAATATACCATGAACACAATAACTTCCATAAGTGTCTTCGTGAATCCTAGATCACTTATTATTAATAGGCCAAATCCAGCCTATGGGTGTGAAAACTGATGTAAATGCCTGCCAGAGCCCAAGTGCATAACTTGGGTCACTTAGCTCAGGTGCTGGAAAGATTTTATACGCACTACTGTATAGAGTAGAAAGAAGTGGTCTCTAGGGCTTTCAGTGTCCTTCCTTCTTCCCAAGAACCCTGTTTCGTCATCACTTAAAATACAAGACCATCCAATACAATGACACGAAGCTTTCCATGAACTCAGGGAACCGACTGTTGTACAGTGTTGGGGAGCAGGTGAACGCTGGCCATAGGCAGAACAACGCCTTTGCATTGGCTTATTGCATTCACCAGGCACCCCACTTTCTCTCAGTTTTCCATTCCTTCTTCCTGGTGAGTACAGCCAAAACACTTTCCTTTTTTTCAGTCACAAGTCTAGTTTTTAAAAAGTGTATTTCCAGCTTGACATAACATGACTTTTTCTTTCATTTCTCATGTATAAAAGTAGCAGTTTATTTTCTTTGGAATCACCATATAAATCCTCATTTTTTTATTGCTCTGGTGGTGGTGTGCGTGCACACACATGCTCACACGAGTGTGTGGTGGGGAATTCTGTGAATGTGAAGCTTTCCCCACGAGTGCAGAGTGGTTGGTGGAGTTGATGAGGTGTGTGTTTTCTTCAGGGTTATCGACCACCGAAAGATGCTGGGAGCAGAGAGCCAGCGAACTTGTGAGTGTTGAGCTGTTGAATATTTTGGGTGCAGGTTTTATTAAATTTACAGTTTAATAAAACCCAGATGACCCCAAGTCTTTTTTTTTTCTGTAAATCATGTTTATGAGATATGAGTCAGTGATGCCATATCTCTAAACTATTCCAATGAAAGGAAAGCCTGGGAAGCAAGCAGCCGTTGGCTTTGTGGGGCTCTTAGCCCAGCCTGTCGTTCTAGCCCATGGGTGGATTCTTTCCTCAGTTCAGTGACACTCAGAAATCTCCAAAGGTCCAAGGTGCATCTCTCCTCTGTTAGATGAATTCAGAGATTGGTTGTGTTCGTCCATCATTATCCAGACCCTCCAAAACTATCAAAACAAGGACTTGTTTTGACTCCTCTGTCTCCGCAGTCAGGGGACCTTTATTTGGTTTTGTTGCAGCTTTTGATAGTCAACCATGACAGTGACCCTGTGCAGGAAGAGGACTGCAAAGAAGAAGATGCATCCCTTGTACTGCCATCTAATTCCTGCCATGAATGCTTATCATCAGAACTGTCTCCTTGCTCTGCAGTCAAAGGGCATGCCATGCTTCTTGGATGGCTTTATGAAATATTGGGCCCCTTTCAGGAAAGCTCTTCCTGAGTGGAATATGTAGAAAACATTGTTTGGAATGTCTCTGTAATGAATGCTATTATTCTGAGGGCTGGCTTCCAGGATACTCAATTGTATCTACAAAATACAACTTAAAATAGAGAGGTTTAAAGAAGATAGAGGCAGAGAAAGAGAGAGAAGATGAAGATGAAGATGAATAAAAAAAGGAAGAAGAGAAGGAGGAAGAGGAGGTAGAGAAGGGAGACCCCCTTCTGAAGAAACTCCACCTGCAAATAACCCTTGCATTTGACCCCATAAAAACCCCTGAGGTTGATCTTTACCTTATGCCCCTGACCAGCCCCCAGGCATGAGGCAGCCTATTAAGACAGTGAGACACAATCACTGGACATGAACTCTGCTACTTTCTACACCAGTTTGCTCCATCACATATGCCAAGTGAGCATAAAAGTGTAAAAGTAATACTGGCAAATAGGGGTTTATCCAGAGGAGAGCAACTAGTGGACTAAGAATCATGAGGCCAGAAAACCACGTCAAATGAGATAACAACATTGGAAGAAAAGGAAATATTTCACTAAAGAAAGAAAACTCAATAGAGAAACACTGATTTTGTTTTCAAGTATCAGGAAGCTGTCAAAACAAAGAAAATTTGGACTCACTCTGGGTAACTTCATTGGGTGGCCAATTCAGAGAGGAACATTTTAGCCAAATAGGAATATTTAATCAATGCTCAAAGAAGAAATGATCGACCTTATAAATTCCTTATTACTGGAAGTAATCCACAAGAAATCCTTGATAATCCTGACAAGGAAACTATAGGTGAAATTTGCAATGGATGAGAGTGATCAGATGATTTCAATCTCGTTCTGCTTTAACACTGTGTGCCTTAATAAACAATCTGTTTTTTTATTATTTTTAAGACAACTGTACTGAATTAATGGAAAGGACCAAAGTTAATGGTAGATCTATACTTTATTCCAAGATCGGCCTAACATTGGGTTTGCTGACACGTAGATTTTCATATAGTAGAAGCAAAAATAAGATTTTCTGTTAGTTCCCAGTACTGATTGTGCCCAGGTTTCTTTGTGTAGACAGCTACTAGACAGCAGAGGCTTACTCCTCAACAGAGATGTCTTAGTCAAAGAAGATGCACTGGGATCTAAGCAGAAAAGTACCGATCTCTATAGCTTATCATCTAAAGTGTCACATATGACTCACACATACATTTCCCACTTAAACTTTACAAAAACCAGACCCAGTTGTTACCATCCCCTTTATACGAATGAGAAAAAGGATCCCAGTGAAACTAGAGCTGGTCTGCCTTGATATGAAAAATATTTTGGAACAGAGTCGAAGGAGGATTTTCCTGCATTTCAATAATGTTAATTCAACAAGTTTACTGTGCTCCTACTCTGTGTCACTTGCTTAATAGGTCCTAACGAGAATTCATACTTATAAAAACAGTCTCACTGCTACAGAATTACTTGAAAAACAAGACTAAGATAAGACTACTTCATAAGCATGGTAGAAAGGGTCAGCTTTATCTAGGAGAAATTTGCCTGTGTTGTGTGTGCATTTAGGATTTTATTTTTCAGGAAGCCATCTGTAATAAATCAAAGTCTCATTTTTGAATTCTTGAAAATACTTGAAGGATTTATAATGTCATCAAATATATGAAATACTGAGGGATAAATCTGGTGAAAGATGTGCCAGCCTTCTATACTGAAAACTATAAAACATTGCTGAGAGAAATTAAAGAAAATTTAAATGAATGAAGCAATATACCATGTTCATTTGTTGAAAGATTCAATACTATTGAGAAGTATATTCAACCAAACTGTATACGCTGCACAGTCCTGGTAAAAATCAAATCAAGTCCTTTTCTAGAAATTGACAGGCTAATTCTAAGACTCGTGTGGAAATACACAAACCAGTCGAACAGGAGGAATGATGACAGGACGGTGGACGTTGTGAGTGCAGCCCATTCTGTTCATCTATGGATTCCTAAACCTGGGTGTTTGTTTACCAATCAGTAAGTGTTTAACGAGTGAGTCCATGTTTTTTGTTTTGTTTTGTTTTGTTTTGTTTCCTATAACAGATGACATTATATGGCAACACATTAGATTCCATTAACATCTGTTCTCTGATGGTTTGGAACTTAGTCTTAGGAATGTGCAGTAGAAACACATAGGTTTTTGTCAAAATATGTATGCCCAATGTTCAATGCATAGATCCAAAGCATGTTACTGGGGAGGGAAAAAAGTGACATCAGTTTCTTCTAAAAATATTCCACATCAGAGAAAAGGTGAATTACTCAACAATGACATGCTATGCGTACTTGGTCCCACATGTTAATCCCATCTCCTCTCTGGTGTTTTCTAATTAAGTTTTAGTGTTTACGGTGCGAAAATGTGAGTATTTGGCAGTGTCTTCACTCTTTGTCTAGGGTTTAGTTATGAGAACAGAGACCAATTTCTGGATAGATATGATGGGTTGAGTCATCTGTTAGATCCATGCAAGAACTGCTATCTGAAAAGCTTATCATGCAGGTGGGAGGGGCTTCAGAAAGAGGTTTGGGCAGTTTGCCAGCTCAGAGACATGTGATCATAAGCAGGGCAAACTCCTTTTAAAATGTACGACTCATGACAACCTTGTTTGTCCTCTCTCTGACTTTCAAAGCCCTTGCAATTATTTTCTAGCATTTTACCAACCTGACAGAAATCTCTGGAAGATTTACAGGAAAGCTAACCACCTTAAATTAATAATTTAAATTTTTAATATCATTCTAAAGTTCCTTGAAAGAAAAAAAACTAATCAGAAGTTTGTAAGTACAAAAGTTACAGTGGAATTATGAAAGAATCACTTAGAAAGTCATTTATGCAATCGACATATATGCCACACAATTATAAATAAGAGTCCTCACATAGTTGGAGGTGTAGCATCTCATTGGAAAGTTACAAAACCATACACTGAGGGTTTCTTATTCTGAGGCATTCTTGATACATAAATGCAGTCAATGAGTCAAAAACAAAATAGTGTTAAAATTTCCTGTCAGAGGAAATCAGTGCTTGGCACATATAAACGTTTATTAAAGAAAAAACCTCTCATTAAATTAAATCAATTACTACTTTCAATTTCTATATCAAGTACAGAGACAAATAAATGAATATGGAGGAGAGAAAGTGTGACCTTAGTGGTTTGTTAAAATCAAAAAACAACACAAAACAAAACAAACAAAACTTACCCAGTTTACTTAGAGGCAACTTAAGAGGTTTCTGATAAAAAATTAAAAATATGTTTCAAGATGCACACTCGTTCATCAGCCATAGTGGGACTTTTCTAGAAAGTACTGGACAATGTCGGACACTCCCCAGCGGTCCCGTGCAGCTTTTCTGGCCCTTTGCCTTCTTCTCTTGCAGGTTTCCTTCTGGATTAGCTCTGACCCTAGAAGTTGTAGCTGGAAACAAAGAGATTCTCCATCAACTCTTTCTGACCCTCGTCACCTTGTACCACAACTTTTGGGTAGTTATGTTCAAGTCTTCCGTCTCCTCAGTTGTTTAAAACCAAAATAAGAATCTGGGTTTTTTGTTGTTGTTGGAAGGAACCTAATGACTATTATTTGAATCAGTATCTCGCAATGACTGTTTTTTGGTTCGTTCTGATATATATATATATATCCATCTGTCTATAAAATTTATAAGCATCATAAAGTTGCAGCTGCCCAGACCCATTGCTATCCTCACCTGGGCAAAATGTTGGGTAATATTCTGATAGCCTGTCAGGACCACAGCAACTCTCTGATGTTTCTGTCAATGACTATTTAAGGACAAACCAAGGAATGAACATGAATCCTAGCTGTTGTCTGAACATTTTGTATTGACACTTTTTGGCCAGAGCAAGTATCTACCAGGATTAAAGTTATAGAGTTGATGTCACCGGCTTGTATACAAATCTTGGGACAATAGTAGGAAGTTTTTGATGGCACAGAACATGATATTGTGTGAGAAAAAAGTGGACCTCGATAACTAAGTTGAATATTATTTCAGAGTAGCAACTCTGAAGTAGTTTTAGAATCCTTTAATCAATTGACCTCACTTATATTTTCTTTTTCATGCTTGCATAAGTGGTATAAGATTCAAAACAATGTCTCACATGGTAAAAGAACACTTTTAATAAATATAAAATACAAACTTCTTGTGGAAAAGCGTTATGCCATACCCCAGCCACCAGAAAAGAAGCACTATAATAGCATTTTCTTTTTTAAATGTACATAACATTGGTGCACTGAATTCTTTGAAAGATGGCATTTCGCTATGAGCAGATTGTGTAATCTCTAGAAAAGTTTGAACAGAAGTTTGAATAGAAGTATAAACAAAATTTAAAGAGTCTCTACCACATACGTCATTATGCTAAGCATGATAAAAATGCAGACAAGGTAAATAAACAAATTTAAAAAAATACTTTACAGTCTCAAAAAAAAAGTGAGCTTGTAAAGAAATACTTTCCATAGTATAAAATTATGGTAGGAATGCTAGGATGGCTCAGCGGGTTGAGCGCTTGCTTTGCAGCCCCAGCGGACCAAGAATCGAGTCCCAGTCTCAGCCCGGACCTGTGCAGACACATATGCTGAACTGTGGTGTGCTTTCCATGTGGGCAGACCCCCAGTTTTGTTCCTGCCGAGGTGAGCTTCCCTGTAGAAGGTCCCCCAGTTTGGCCGCCTGCTCATGGGGGTGGACTTTCCATGCAGGAGGCCCCCCACCTGGTTCCTGCTCTGCTTGGATCTGTGCCAGCCTGTGTGGAATGAAACTATATTGAAAAACTAATGATGTACACCTGTGGAGACTGCTCTGGGCCCTCCCCCTTCTCTCTCTGTCTCTATCTCTCTCTGTCAAAAATAGTAAAATAAATCTTAAAAGAAAAACTATGGTTTAAAGCACTTACTTAATCAAACTATGTATGAGGAAGAGTCCAACGACAGGAACAATGATTTCCAGCATGAACTAGAAAAACCCTGACTGGCTGTCATTTGAACCCAGTACACTGGATAGGTAGGATTTAGACAGACACAGATGGTGAAAGAAGTGTCATAGGGAAGAAAAGGCCATCTTTCCAGGTGTGCTCAGTAAACGATGAGTAGTCCAGGCTACAACTTAACATCTGCGAGAGTGAGTCGTGGGGCACGAGGCAGGCATAGGGAAAGGAAGGCCCCCTGAGGGTCTCATAGCCATGACACCTGGACCCCACTATCTGAACAATTAGAAACCATTGTACGCACTTCACATGGTAAGTCTGGCTGTGGTTTAATTACGTTCAAAGAAGATAATTCTGGTATCACATGTAGGGTAGATTTGCACTGAGGTCATGGAGGCAAGAAGGGGCAGCAAGTAACAGTAACACAGTGAAAGCATAGAGGAGAGAGTCAAGTGATCACCGTCCCCGAGAGATCTTTTTTTGAGATGGTTTGCAGGCATTCCTGCAACGATACCTGTAAGTGCTACTCAGTAGTAAAATCATATCCTTTGTGACTGAAGTCAAATCGTTATACTGCAAGGACTACACTTATTGTCACAATTCACATATGTAACCCGAAAGAGTTCTTTTCTCTGAGGCATGAACTGATTTCTCTAATTATATTATGGACTCAGACATTGCCACGGCAGGTGAAACCAGGGCATCTCCAGGGTTTGGAGAGTGAGGAGGTTGTTACCAGCTGCCGTAACCATGCTGACCACTGGGCAAGAGGAGAAATTATGTTAAATGTCTGTTCCCCATGACACTGGAGCGCGAACAAACTAAGTTAGGAACTTTTAGTTTGAGAGAGAAAACTAGCAGGGCGAAAAACACCCACACAGACAGACACCTGCGAACACATGTGTCTGCACACACACATATCTGCATATATACTTTTCATACACACATCTGCATATACATATACACATCTGCATAAATATCTATACACACACATCTGCATCTATACATCTGCACACTCATACCTGAATACACATGTACACATAGACACATCTACATACATACATCTGCATACACATATACATATCTGCATACACACATCTGTGCAAACACACATTTGCATACATACCTACATACACATCTGCATATACATACATATATCTACATACACACATCTGCATGCACACACATGTGCACACACATCTGCACACACACAGAGGCTCATGGGTATAAAAACTATGAGAGCTCAGGAGAACTTTTTCTGTCTTTTAAAATAAAGCAATTAGGGGAAGCCGGGACGGCTCAGTGGGATAAGCGTTCACTTTGCAGCCCTGGGACCAAGGATCGAATCCCGGCCCCGGCCCGTGTGGACCCATATGCTGAGCTGGGGAGTGCCCCCAGTTCAGTTCTCACCAGGGTGAGACCCCGGCCCAGTTCCTGCCCTGTGCAGCCCTGTGCCCACCTGTGGAATGAAACTATGTGGAAAAACCGATGATGTGCAACTATGGAGACTGTTCTGGGCCCTCCCCCTTCTCTCTGGCTCTGTCTCTGTATCTCTCTCTCTATCTCTCTCTGTCAAAAACAATAATAAATCTTTAAAATAAAGCAATAGAGAGCAGTGGAAAGAACAGAGTTTTCCTCTTCTCCAATTGAAGTCAAGCCCGATTGTGTGACACTAGATGAGTGATATCCTGAGTGTCTCTGAGCCTTCGTTTGTTTATCACTGAACTGCAGGCCTGTCACACTCATGTAGAAGGTATTTTTTGGAGAAAGTTTCCTCACAGCAAAGACGTGAGGTCAGCGCCGGCGCCCTTTTATGTGCCAGGCACTCTACTACTGATCGCAGACTTCGCAGCAAACGCCGTGACAGAGGCACGTCACAGGAGAGCGGGGTCAGCCGAGGGTCAGTGAGCACTCAGTGTCGTGGTGATGAGAGGAGAAGAGGCTTGGGGTGGACAAAATCGGCCTCCACGCGAGCAGTTCTGACCGGAGCCCAGTCACTCGCTTTCTCCGACCCTCGGGCCCTTCGTGTGTAAAAGAATTACACCAGGGTTGTTGTCAGGACAGGACCCGTTGTGATGTCTGCACATAGTAGGTGCTCAGCCCTGCTCTCTCCCTGGCCACACGTCCCTGCCACGGCAGGGAGGCTGCGCTGTCCCCGTGCCTTAGAAGTGGCCCCGGGCTTGCCCGCTGCAGGTCTCGTGTGCTCTGACCTTATCTCATTCCGCAGAGACAGCGGCTGGGAGCCGCCCTTCAGCTCGAGGGTCGGTGTCCTTTGAACAGTTATCCCTCCGAACACGGTGGTGCCGTTCAACCAAGCCCAGCAGAAGGGGCCCCGCCACGTCAGGCGTGATGCTATCTCACGACTTGGAGGTTCTATGCTGACAATTTATGGAATGTGACTGGTAGGAGCAGGAAGAAGGGAGGAACACACACAGAGAGACAGACACGCACACTGCATCCCTCATCCACGACAAGGCTGCGTCCCAGGAGCGTGAGGAAGGTAGGTGCACACACACGCACAGCATTCCTCATCTGCTACCGGGCTCCAGCCTCCAGAGGACAAGTTGGCGATTCGGTCTCAGGATCATTGGAAGCCACTTGGGCCTCCTGATGACCGCTCCGTGCCGTGCGCGGTGCTGGAGGTCCCTAGCAAGACTGATGGGTCCATCTGAACCTCACAGCAGACCTGGGTCGCACATCCTCACATACTGAAAGGAGTGGTTAAAATCAAACACTAGCAGCTGGCATGAAGCAAAGTGGCACTTCTTGTTGTCATTCGTGCCCCTCCTGGAACTGTCTTGGATGGCACCTCTTGAGAGATGGAGATGGTGAAGTCCCACAGCCTCAACTTCATAAACATCCCGGAAGGGCCCTGCAGGGTGCGGATCTGAAGCAACGCCCTTCCAGCCCAGCCCCTGCAGAAGCCGCCCTGCAGCCCGTGCACCTGCGGGAATCAGATGGGATTTCCAGTCTTATTCCTGGTTTTCTTCTTTGAAGAAGCTGAGCTGTCTGGGGGCTTCCCCTCTCCCCAGCGATTTGTTTCCACGTCCCCAGCAGTCTCCGAGCATTAGCGGCTCGTCCTCCATTGCAACTGAGGCTCTTGTGGAAAACAGCCGGTGCCCCACGCAGATGCCTCGGGCGGACGTTTGTGTTTTGTGGGTCTGGACCACACGCACGCTCCCTGGCATTTGTTAATGTGATGCCATATTCCAGTGGTTAAAATAACAACAATGACGATGAATGTTTCCACTCATTTCATTCAGCGAACTGTAAGGAGAGTTTGACTGGGGATCAGACTCTCGCCTAAGCTCTGGGGTAGGAGGCAGGACAACAGGTATGATGGGAACTACACACAGTTGTATTTTGTGCCCCATGACTGTTGCTGAGGACCCAGTCACGTCTGTACCCTGCTCAGGGCGTCCAGCAGGTGTGCTGAAGTAAACAAGTGTGACGAGGTGGTGTGGTAGGGGATGCAGTCCAGGCCTTTAGAGCAAGCTGTGCATGTCATCGAAGGAGTCCACAGAGCCCCTGACATTTAAGCTAAGACCCAAAAGGATCAACATAGCGTGAAACAAGGCAAAGGCCGTGGTCACACATGTTTCAAGAACAGGGAACTGTGTGTGAAGGTCGGGGGTGAGAGAGAGGTCGGGATGTTTATGAAGTTGAGGCTGTGGGACTTCACCATCTCCATCTCTCAAGAGGTGCCATCCAAGACAGTTCCAGGAGGGGCACGAATGACAACAAGAAGTGCCACTTTGCTTCATGCCAGCTGCTAGTGTTTGATTTTAACCACTCCTTTCAGTATCCAGGAAAGACTAAAGGTGATGAGGAGGTGATTGATTGACAACTGCACAAGAGGTGTTTACGGCGCTGGAACCTAATGGTGTCACCTGTGATGGTGACAGGGGTGGCCCCCGCCCACAGTGCTTCCATGTCTGTCACGAAGCTCTCACGCACCTGGGTCCATGGGGCTGCACGTCCTAACATCGCATGCAATTTGGAAAACTTGGAATCCTGACAACACAGAGCAGCAGGAAGAGAGAGCAAGGCTGGCTTGTTGAAAATTAGCATCAACTATGGAGGAACAAACGGCACGTCACAAGAAGTTGAAGCTCTCTGACTTGCAGTTTCCGTATCTGCAGAGTCGAGGCAATCATACAATAAATTTATAAACTCCAGTAACCATTGCAACCTGTCAGCAGGGAGGTAGGTGCAATGTGTTTGTAGGAAAGTCAGTTTCTCATCCACTAATGTTAGTTCCCAACTAGCAGAGGTAGCAATGTAACATGCGTCTCTGATAAGACGTACGAAAGCAGCTGAGAGAAAGTGCATTAAGTTCCCAGGCATTGAACTTTAATTGACACCTACTGATACTTGGTCCTGCGTATATTTCTTCAATTCAAAGGCTGACTCTTCCAAGTTCCTCTCTGTTCATCCCGGCCTCTGGTGCCAGGGGTGTGTTGTATGAAGACTTCTCTTGGCTCTCCTAATATGTGTCCAGTATAATCAGCCTCCCTGTGTGCGCCTAGGGCGGACTGAAACTGGGTCCTCAAACATAGAGACCAAAGATTTCCTGACCCTGAAGCTGATGAAGTATTTTAAAGCTGTGTGCTGAGAAAAGCCAGATTCAAAATGGGGAGTTCTGTTTTCAGCATAAAAAAGTCTCTTCTCTCTGGCAACCCTTGGATCCGAGTTTATGGTTGATATCACCAAAGTGATACTCACTTGTAGCTTAGACATGCACTGTCCAATGGAGCCACTACTTAAAGCTTCTTTAATATAAAATTCAAAATTCAGTTCTTCAGTCACACTAGTTACAATTCAAGTGCTCAACAGACACATGTGACGAGTAGTTACCATGCTGCAGGGTGCAGATACAGAATGCTTTCTTCACTGTGGGCGGGACCAACCGCCCTAGTTTGCCCACAGCTGTACTGCTTTTCACATTGAAAGCCCTGCACCCCAGGTAACCCCTCAAGTCTAGGCAGACTGAGTTGGTTGATCACCAGGAGGAATGAGCATAAAAATTGCCTTTCAGATTTCCAGGTGGAGGATATGAGTAAACAAAGACAGCGAAGAGTAGACTCATGAAGCATTCAGGGAACCTGGCTGTGTAGGGTGGAGTAAGTCACATAGGCCAATGTTCACTCCAAAAATGACCACAAAAAGCCAAACAAGTTCCAAAGGCCCATGTAGCACTCACATCAGAGAGCTATGGAAAGAAGAAAACTAAATGTTCGAAAATTCCAGAAAACAGAGACTCATTCGGGAGGAAGAGCCCTCCTTCCTGCCATGCTGGGATAGTCAAGCTCTTCACCTCATGGGTGAAACAAACCTACAGTCAACCTCAGATGCTGGAGTTTTATCAGAGAAAACCTGTAAATTATATATGATTCACATTTTAAGGAAAGAGTAAAAAGCAAAGTAAATAAAATTGTGATGAATTTCATAAGAAAATTTGCATTTCTAGCAGAGAACCAAATGGTCATTTTAGAGTGGAAAAATGCAATATATTAGGACTCCAGTGGATGCGTTTGGCTTCAGATTAGATATAACAGAATGGAGAATTAGAGAACTAAAGAGGAGAGTCAACAGCAAATGCCCAACCTAAAGTAGAAGAGTAGAGAGGGAAGAAATGAAATAAATAAATAAATAAATAAATAAATAAACAAACAAAACAGAAAAAGAGCATGAGACCTGTGAGGCGTGCTCAGACATTCTTCACATGTGAAATTGGAGTCCTAGCAGGATAAAGAGAAACAGGCCAGAGCAACACCGTAAATGGTCAATGGCCAAGAATTTTCCAAAGTTGATGAAAGACATCAATCCAACCAATCAGGAAGCTCAATGAACCTCAATCAGAATATATAAATACCCACCCAAACCCAATATAAATATCCTAAAACATGTAGATGAAATAAAGATACTTTCTGCCAAACAAGAGCTAAGGAAATGATCACCCAAGAGACAGAAAATAGTTCCCAATAGAAACATGAAAATGTATGAGGAAATGAAAAACTGGAGAAAGGGTAAATACGGAGGTCAATGACTATGAAGGTACTGACTGGAAAAATATACAGTAGCTGGAATGTCCTGGGAATTTGAAGGAAAAGGCTCAGCCGTCATTAATATACAAGGCAAGAGTAGGCAAAGGAAGTTCCTGTGCTATGAGTTTCCAGCAGTATTACCAAAGTAGTAAAAGTAATCATTTGCATTAGACGGTAATACTCGTATAGCCAGATGCAAGGAATAATAGCTTATCTAAGATATCCACTAAAATGAAGAGTCAAGGAATGATGTATAAGTAACAAGTTAACAGGATAAAAATGGAACAATTTCCAAAAGTTAGATGAGGTAACCTGCGGATAAATAAAGATTCTTGTGGGAAATGAGATTAAGGGAACCACACTTCACTGAGAAAGAAATTCACATAGTTTTGTAAACAAACACTTTAATGAAATCAACAGGCAAAGAAACCCAACTGGCCCCCACTGGTGGCCCATTAAAGTAAAGTGCTTCTCAATTTAATGATCCAGCATGACCTTAAGGTTCATGTCAAAGGTGTCATTGCTCTCAAGTCAAGGATTTTTATTTCAGCTATAATTGGAAGGGTCAGCCTCTAGCTCGATAAAATCTATATTCTCTAAGGACAAACTGAAAAGTGAAAGACAGAATACAGAATCAGTAAGAAATTCACAGGGTGAAAAATTAGTGGGAGTTCAAGAGAATGCTCCCAGATCTGAAGACAGGTGGTCCTTGCCTTTTTTCTTCTCTCTTTACCCCAAAGTCCTGTTTTGGGGGGAATCATTGCATGATGTCTAGTCTTTGGAAATTCCTCACCTGGCTCATAAATTCATTGATGACTCAGGGAGGTTAAGAACATAAAATCGTTCAAGGTCAGACTCATGGTTTCCTTTCATTTAGTCTTTCACTGCAAAACCAATGCATCTGCTAACCACAAGGACATGGTCGGAGCACACCGGAGACAGAAAAGCTTAACATCACAGCTTCTGAGAGGCGGCTGGGGACCACAAGGCACGTTAACGTGGGAGGGTGCAGGACGATGAAGCATCACTTCTGTGGCTTGGAAGAGGGGGTTCTTCCTGTAGAAAGCACTGAGTCTTTCCATCAGACCATCCTTCTACATCTACTTAGCCAACAGTCAGGGGCAGACTTTTCTGAAATCAGTACATGTAGTTATCAATGACTTAAAGGAGACCCTAACGATTCTCTGCCAAAAAGAGACACGCTCATTGCCATGCTGCGATGGGACAATTGCTTTTATTTGCCACTCCATTAACTGAGATTATTGAAAAGTTTCGGATTTGTGTCACTTGCATACTGGTTCTCTGGCAGAGCAGTGTCATTAGAACTCCTTTGACATATGAAATCCCCACTGGGGAATTTAATAAAGAAAGGATCCTTTGGACTTAAATTGCACAAGCATTATATTCTAACATCCTTCTGTCTCGCGGACTCTGATGAGAGCACCACCACTAGCTCTTCTCCCAACATCTTTGATTAATATTCTAGTGCATGTGTTGGGCTGTTGCCTATTTGTTTGTATCCTTTATTAGCTTATGATTTGCCTCCGTTATTAGATTATGAGCTTCTTAAAGGCAGTGACTTCATACAAATTTCTGAATCCATAGACTTGGGAGCTGACATTAAATAACTACTTTCACAATAGTTTAGGAAAGAGAGAGAAAGAGAGAAAGGCAGAGGGGATGAAGGGGAAGAAGAAAACTCTGGAGAGATGGGAGAGTGTTCTCAGTTAACTTCCCAAGGTAGACTTTTTCACTTACTTTTTAAGTGACAAGGGAAGCAAGAACAGATGGGTACAGTGATCAGAAAGCAAGCTTAGGGGGATGCAGCGATGAATCAGTGGATTGAGCGTTTGTCTTGCACTGCAGGGTCTGAGGATCAAATCCCAGCCCCGGCCTGTGTGGATCCACATGCTGAGCAGGGTTGTGCCCCTAGTTCAGTTCTCACCGGGGCCAACTCCCCATGTGCAAGGCCTTCAGTATGGTTCCCACCCAGGTGTGCTTTCCATGTAGGAGAGTTCCAGGCCCAGTTCCTGCCCTGCTCGGGCCCACACGCGCCTGTGGAACAAAACTATATTGAAAACGAATGTAGAACTATGCAGACAGCTCGGGGCCTTCCCCCTTCTCTCTGTTTCTGTCTGGGTATCTGTCTGTCTGTCTCTGTGTGTCAAAAACAATAAAAATAAATCTTAAAAAAAAAATAAGAAAACAAGCTTGTAAAACTCGAGTTTGGAGGGTATAATTCAGTCCTTCCTCCCCTAATGCTGTAAAGCAAAAATTTGAAATTCTTTATATGCCATTCAGATTTTTGCAGTTTAGGTCCACATTATGAATTCAAAGTGATCTTCTACCATTTCCCACCACCATACCCCTAAAGCAACATCCAAACTAAAATTCTCATTATTATGTAGTCCTTGTTACGGGTACAAAATTTGGCTTCTGTCGATAATGTGTTCTCAACCAAAACTCACTATGAATCCTTCAAAATTTACCTTAAAAATTGCTTCCACCTTGAAAATGTCCTCAGGCACAATCATTTTTATTCTCTCTGCATTCCTATTGCTGTTTATGTTCAGGTTACAAGACTTGTCAACCTCATGTTCATCACTTACCTTCCTAGCTGCTCTACTAGGTAATGTGAGGGCTTGTTCTAGCATAAGTCCTGTGTTTTGTTTATTTCTAGATCTCTGATATTCAGAGTTTCTGTGACCCCCAAACACAAAGATAGCACTTGGTAAAATATTGACTAATAAATGTTGAACAAATACCTATGTATTTTCTGATTTCAAACCTGGAACAAGGAAATCTTTCATGGGACCTACCTACTGTTTCTTCCTTCATCTGTTAGATAGGCACACGAATAGCAAAGGAATCCAAGGCCTAGGGGATTGTAGACCATTAGATGGAAGGGTCTCTGCGTGTGTGAAGAACCCTCACCACCATCCCACATTAGGCTGTGATGAGAATGATAAAGAGCTATGTCTCAGTAACTTCCCATCCTAAAGGTCTCTTCTCATAATGATTTACCTGCAATGGTGACCGAAACAACACTTAACCCTTGGTCCCTCATCTGACAAATGGAGACCATAATTCCCGCATTGCCTTCTTCACAGGGTTAGTGTAAAACCAGAAAGTGGTTTTATCAGCTGTCACATTCTCAGTACCCACTGTCTGAGTTTATTATTGCCTTTTCTCATAGGAAGTTGGGCAGAGGAAAGGAAATTAAATTCCAGGACAATTATATTTTATCGTGAGAGACCGATCTGAGAGGCATAGATCCTGCTCATGGCAAGTTGGAAGCACCTTTGTCTATTTTAATGAAGCGTCGCAGCTGAGAATTCTGGCCATATGCTACTCAAGGTGTGATTCTGGGTAACATACCCCATTCTTTGGGTGTCAGTCCCCCTGTAACGAGGGGCTGAGTTAATCAGAGGCCCTCCTTGTCCATCTTGTTGAGCCCCCCTGGAAGTATTTGGTTCTCTGCCCCAGGCATGTTTGGGGGGAGTGCAGAATATGTGGAAGACATGTAAGAAGAGATGCCAACATCTGGGAGGATGGCCGGCCCTGTGACCCCACCATCTTTTTCAAGCCTGAGATTTCTGAGATGACTTAGTGACTAGGAGCATTATGAGTCACCCAGCTTTCTAATTCTATTTCAGGAAACCCGTGGGATGTGGTGTGGTGTTGTGGGGAAAAGTGTAAGGGCACCGGAGTCACCCAGACCTGGGTTTGAAGTCTGGCTCTGAAATCACAAACGATGTAACCCGGAAACATTCTGCTGACTCTGTGAACCTCGGTTTCCTCCTCTGTCCAAGGGGCGTGATGGCACCTGCTCTCCAATCGCGTCGAGTAGTTACAGGGGAAGCGTGAGGAAGCTCCAGAATGGGGCCTGACACAGCACACTCACCCCGCTACGTGCTGTTCAGGAACACTGTGGCAACTTTCCTGAAGCTCTAGCGACTCCAGATACAGGGCAAACACCATCTGTTTCCTAACGTAGTAAGTTGGCCTCCGCTAATGTTACCCACAGTACACGCGTATATTTATCATCGTGGTTCAAGGCCACCAAATGTATTATTCAGAAAAATGCATTGTACATACTCCAGCACAACCTCGTTGTCCTCACTATCCCTATCATCAGTGTTTGGACAGCGTTAAATACGTTATTACAGAGAGCAGGTCCATGGAATGTCAGTCGGATTGAAATGTATGCGTTCTCTCGGGGGTCAGGTAGTTGGGATGCGCTTCCTGGAGTCAGGACAGGATTCAGAGAGAGAACTCAGAGCTCCCACGTCAGAACTCGTATTTATCGAGGACTTCCATCTGTGCGCAGTGCCTTAACTACGTTTTCTGACTTATTTTTTCAACAGAATAACTAACAGGTACTCTTGCTTTCGTTTTAAAGATGAGAAAGTTGATACTCAGGCACTGAAGTAACTTTCCAGTGTACTGTTAGAACCAGGATGCCAGCCCGAGGCCTTGAGCTACCAAGCCCACGTCATCAGTTTGCTGTTCTGCACCCGCCCCCGCCCCGCGTCTTTCTGATTGTGGAGCTCAGTGGGTGGGGATTGCTGTGACGGAAACTCCAGGGGCAGAGCTGGCCTGGGGGACAGCAGTTCAGTGCACCCATGAGGAGGTGACAGTGACAAAGGGGTGGCCAGGGAGAGATTCTTCCTAGTACTTTTTTAAGTTTCCTGGATCCGAGGGCTGAAGGCAGACATTTCAGTGGTAAACTTTCCCTTTCATAAAAAATTCATTCACAGGAATGGGCGAAACACATCGGTGAGAACAGGCAGAGCCGCAGTTCTGTCTGGACCAGCCCTGGAGTTAATGGTGGGCTCCTACCCAGCCTTCTGGACTGGGAGGGTGAGGGCTTCACAGGAAAGGCAGACGACGGCTGCCCGGCTCTCTCATTTTCTTGCATCACTTTACGCAACCGCCATCCAGAGAGCACACTTCCAATATTTTAAACTCGAGTCATCTGTTCTCTTTTCCCTGGGTGTTTGGTTGATTCCTGTGACAACTCGGAGTCCCAGTGACTTAGATGTGTGGTTTTGGAGTCTCAAACCAGAGGTTCCACGTGGGAAGCAGCGGCTGATGGGAGGCAGGGTCGCACATAGGGGCAGAGGTGAAGGCGGAATCGGCAAAGACAGCTGGGTCATCCTCCCATGTCCCACACAAAGTCACGGGCAGTGGGATGAGAGTGGGGCCGGGATCAGGAACCCGACTTCCCGGTTTCTGGGGCCTTGTCCCTGTTGTGTGGCTCCAGGCTAGCCAGGGACTTCCGCCATCTCTACCTCTGCCCCTTTCGTTGGAAAGCTTCCCACCATTTGCCAGTGCTCGAATTCTCTTTTCAATTCCACATTTTCAGATTTCAACTTTGTGCCTCACTTGCCCCTTCCCAGAATATTCTTACATCCACTTAACGTCTGGTAACACATCTCTTGAATTTTCCAGTTTATAGATTTGTGTATACTAGTCTGCCTATCAGCAGTGCCTTCTCTCAACTTCCTGAGTCCACCCACTAAGCAGGGCTCAATGATCACTTCTGTCATGAGTGCCTTATGCTCATGTTCAAATCCACCATGCTGAATTTTGATTCTCTAAGAAATTAGGACTCAACACATATTAGACTTATGGAGGGTCCTCAGAAACCCCTAATTTTACATGTGGAGTAGCTAAGCACCATGTAGACTTGATATAGTGCAGGGGTGGCGAACCTATGGCACGCGTGCCCAAAGTGGCACACGGAGCAATTATTTTGGCACGCGGAGCTGTGAATACCATTTTAAAAATTATTGTTTATGCTCTTATAGACATAAAAATAATCGATACCTCTATCTCACTTGATGGGTTGGCACACGAGTCAAGCGAGTATACTCTTATTTCATAAACTTTGGCACTCAATCGCCAAAAGGTTCGCCACCCCTGATATAGGGACTCCAAAATTTTTTTAACTCTACTGAATATCTCTAGACCTTAAGAGAAACCATCTATTTAGAGTTTCCCTCCAAGAGATAACGTTTTCCTCTTTTCTAGCCCTGCCTCTTTACCATCAGAGCTCATGGTAGCTCTGAAAACTCCAAATATTAGTAAAGCCCTTAGCCTCACCTCCATATAGACCAGAGTAGTGCGGTGTATAACCTGTACTGGGATTAAAATCCCAGGTTCTGTCCCTGCCATTCATTCTCTGTGTGGCCTTGGGGAAAATCCACTTTCTTCCAAGAACAAGGCTTGGTTTCCTTCTCCCTACTTGCCTATTCAGCTTCTAAGTGAGAAACCATTTAATACAATTTAGGAAAACTCTGTGTCAATTGTAAGGAGCTGAACAAACACAAGGTGCGTGGATATTCAGCGAGGCTGAATCTTTGGTGTGTGGTGTGGCAGTTGTGTGTATGTGGCAGGAGGTGCTGTATCTTTTTATAACAGCTTTTTCGAGATACGAGGACTATCCAGAAAGTACCCAGCCATGCAATACAGAAAATGCAAACATTTATGGCTGGATTTTTTCCGAACAGCGTTCATATAATTCACATTCCATAGAGCTCCTCTACTTAGACTGTATCTTTGATGACTGGTGGGAGCTTCTGGAGAATTCACAAGCCTCCAAGACTCCTCCCAATTGATTTTACCGGGTATTTGTGTAGTTGGTTTCACCTAAGCTTTGAGAAGCAAACGTCCTGCCAGGTGACCCTGATTTGCAAGTCCCTGGGCTCCCTTGCCTTTCGGTATAAGTCGTCCTGACCTTCTCATGCTCATTACCAGGGACAGGCAGGAAGGGGAAGGGTGGAGGGGGCTCCCACCCTTTCCTGCAGAGCAGCCGAGACCTCAAACTTGCACCAGCAGCTGCCCAGCACACAAAGGAGGAGGGGTGTCATGCAAGTTAGGTGGCCACTTTTTCGTCTTCAGAAGTTGTCCTTCTCTCTATTTTTAAATGTGATTTTAATCAGTTAAAAGGGTCTGATCACTTGCAAAGGTACATCAGGAATACAAACATGTTACAAGAGGAGAATCCAGCATCAGTACATAGGGGGCCTCCTACTCAGCTTTAGACAATGGTTATTAAAATGACCCATTTTCACTAATTTAACATAGTGTCCCTGACGTGAAATATCTTGTCTCCCTACTGAGACCAAAAGAAAAAAAAAATGTATCCAATTGGTCTTGACAGTCCATGAGACTTTGTGGGGTGGGGATTACATTGTTTTAAAAATAACCTTGCTTATCACATTTAAAGTGGCTTCAGGCAAAAAATAAGGGAGATGCCAATCGGTGAATCATTGGCAAGGTTGGCTGCAAGGCAGCTAAGAACGACTGCCAGTGTGGGCCAGAGGCACGGATGGGGCAGAGGAAATGGCAGAGAGAAGAGAAGGGCCTGGGGGGCTTAGGAGCTCGGAGCCCAAACTTCTAGTCTTTTTCTTCCTTTAATTCTCTGTAGCTATGGAGTTGCTTCTCCAGGCCTCAGTTTCCTTAACTGAACATCAGAAAAGAGTTAGGGTTCCTTAAGCCCCCTAGAGCCAGGGGAACATGCATTTCTACAATTCTCAGATCCCCCTTACAAAGAAAAAGCGGGGAAGCTGGGATGGCTCAGCGGGTTGAGCTCTCGCTCTGCAGCCCTGTGGACTGAAGATCGAATCCCAGCCCCCACCTGTGCGGACCCATATGCTGAACTGGGGTGTGCTTCCCATGTGGGAGGCCCCCGTTCGTTTCTCTCCCCACCCCAGGTTTGAACCCTGGCTCAAGGGGGCGTGATTCCCATGTGGGAGGCCCCCCAATCCAGTTCCCGCCCTGCGTGGCCCCCGCCCACCTGTGTGGAAGGAAACCATGTAGAAAACTGATGATGTACAACTGTGGAGACTGCTCTGGACCCTCCCCCTTCTCTCTGTCTCTCTCTCTCTCTCTCTGTCTCTGTCAAAAACAATAAACTAAATCTTAAAAGCGAAGAAAAAGCGTGACCCCCACCAGATGTCCATAGACGAGTTCCCTGTTGGCACGAGGCGTCGGCTGGGGCAGGCTGCGCCCCTTCCTGCTTTCTCACCTAGTGCTGGAAATCCAAGGAAGAGGCTCCTGCTCTAGACGCGTCCAGAGTTCAGAGCGTGGAGACAGCTGCAGCCGTGTCCTTCCCACCTCACACTCCCCCCCAGTGTAACCGTGGGGTCTCCCTCTCAGCACACAGCTGAGTTAACAGGAAGAGCTACAGCACAGCCTGGTTTCGGAGTGAAAGGGAGGACATCATAGCTTTGCCTGGACCCGGGGCCATGTCAGAGAGGGCGTCTGAGCAGTTCACGTTCAAGGGCACCTTGAAGGATGAGTTTGTGAGAGAGACAGTCTGGGGAAAGGCCTGCCCGGCCAGTGCTGGGGCGCCACCTCTTCAGTAGGATTTCAGAGCATGCAGAACCAAAGCGTGAGTGGATACAGTTACTCTGAAGGTGGGTTATGTGTTCTTCAGAGGTTTTTCTCTTTTTCTTCTCTGCCTCAGCGTCTCTCCAGGACAGGCTGAGGCACTTCAAGAAAAAAAAGAAAGAGTGTCTTAAAAAGGAAAAGGTGTTGGCTGAGGAGCTAGGGAACCTGGTCCTCACTGCATGACGTTCTGTGAATTACTTCCTCACAAGCCTCCGCTTCCTGATTTGGGAAAATAGGACTAAAACTCGCTGGGGTTCAGTGTTGGTGGTGTTCACAGAATGTGCATGCTTAGGAGGGGTTGGGGGCAGGACCTAAGGGGACAGAAAGTGCAAAGGCAGCGTGACGCTCAGGGACCACGGAGCATAGAGCAGCAACCATGACCTCTGCCTTCCTGGGCCAAGGGCAACCGGGGGAGGGGCGAGTGATGCCCCATGAGGCGGGAGTGGCGGTCAGCACAGTGGTGCCCAGGGAGGAGAGCGGGGCCGAGGGAGCTGGTGGCCCTGACACGCTCAAGGGGACCCGTGGGGCTGGCACTGTCGGACCTGCTGATCCCCTCCGAGGAAATCGGTCTTGTGTGAGGCTGAATGCTTATACATTTCAAACCACAGGAGTGACAGGGTCAGCTCTGGGCCCGCGGGCTTGCCTCCGGGCTGCCGGGAGTGTGCGGGTGGATCTGTTCAGCGGGGGAGAGGGAGAGGCAGGCCGGCCCCCCCCCCCCCCCCCCCCCCCCCGCTCCATGGTAATGAGAGGAAATGGCAAATGTAATTAGCGTGTCTGCCACCAGTAACGAGAGCTGAATCTATTACCCTCTTCCTCCCATTTCTGTTATGAATGACTATGTTTCAATTAGGATTTTGAAAGTATTTCCTTGAGGAAATATGTCAGGGATCCGCAACGGGAAAGAAGGAAATGGAGCCATGAACATTTAATTTAGTGCAGTGACTGCATTTTAGAAAAAGGAGGAAGAAAGAGAAGAGAAAGGCAGGGAAATCGTGCTGAGTTGTCGGCCCTGAGAGAAAGAAGCCCACGGTGTCTGAATATTTACAGTCATCTTTGGGCCTGTGATGAAGGAGGACACGTAGCACTGTCCCCTTATCCCCGAGAAGGCCAAGGGCACATTTCATCCGCTGGGCTCCCATCAGTCTGCTCCGCCGCTCCCTGAAGCGCCTCTAAAGAAAGGAATACAGGGGAGGCCGGGATGGCTCAGTGGGCTAAGTGCTCGCTTTGCAGCCCCAGGGACCCAGGATCGAATCCCAGCCCCGGCCCGTGCGGACCCATGTGTTGAACTGGGGAGTTCCCCCAGTTCTGTTCTCTCTCTCTCTCTCTCTCTCTCTCTCTCTCTCTCTCTCTCTCTCTCTCTGTCAAAACCAATAAAAAATATATATAAAAAATAATAATAAAAAAATTTTTAAAAAAAGGAATATGCCGGGTCTGTGACAGAATGTTGGTCCCCCCTAGCGCCGTGAAGGACTCCGGGCTGGGGGTGCTCGAGTGGCTAAGACCCGGCTTCCCCTCTTGAAACTTCAAAGTCCAGCAGCAAAGGAGCAGGAGGTTCACAGGACGGGAAAGGACACGTGGACAGAACTGTGTCTACATCAGGCTGAGGGACCAAGGCCACGCTAACCTAGAGGTGGGGAACCGGGCCAGGGAAATGAAGGGGTCCCCAGCTCTGCCTCGCGTGTCACTCAGCATCCTCCCAGGGTCTTTAGAAAGCATGGATGCGTTCCGGGTTCCTCCCTTCCTTCATGCACTCCATGTGTTCCTGGGAATTCAACGCAAAAATACGCCCAGGCCTTAGTCCTGAGGACTGCAGGGCTCCGGAGGGACACAGACGTACCCGCAGTTACAAAGCGAGAACGGAAGGAAGACAGTGAGATGCGTAAGGTGCTGCAGGACCTCCGACTCAGAGGGGTTCCGAAGGTTTCCAAGAGGAAGAAAGCTCTGAAGTGGAGGATGGATAACAAAGGGGATGGGGAGCAGGCAGAGAGGGTATCCCAAAAGCCACAGCCCAAGGCAAGGGAGCAGGAAGTAGAATGGCCATTTCAGGGACCCCAGGATTGATGTGGGTGTGACAGGAGAGGAAGGTGGGGGGTCACACTTCACCGAAGCCAGGTGCAGCACAGGACGGGCTGTGACAAGGCGCTTGGCTTCATCCCGAGGACATTGGGGAGCTCATGGATGATTTTAAGCATGCGGATGACATACAGGTACTAGGAAGACCACTTGGGGAGCTCAGTGGCTGATGGGCGGGAGGAAACCCACAAGTCAGATGAGAGAGACAGTGGGGGCTGAGCTGGCGTGGGAAGGGGGCAGCCCAACGAGAGGACATTCTGGGGGACCTAACAAGAGCACTAGGACATAAGGTGACAGATGCTGAACACGAATCAGTGGGAACCTCTTTCTGGAGACTTATTCGACCACAGTCAACACTTTGGGGCCAAAGCCCAGGAACAGAGGACTTGGTGGAGGTACGTGGGGCCACTTATTATTTCGTATTTGGAAGCTGTTTTATAAATACCTCAATCCCATCTGTTTTCGTTTGCAGATATTGATCCTTTTAGACCCCCCCGCCCCCCAAACAATCCTGAAAGAAAAGCAGTGTGCTTCTCATGTAGAGATGGGGACACAAAGCTTCGGAGAAGTTCAAGGGTCTGATGGAGGTTTTGCATGAAGTGGAGAGGGAACTAGAATGCATGTCTTTCTCCCTGCAGTCGGGACAGATTTCCTTCCCTTCCTTCCTCCTTCTCTGCCTCTGTCCCCCTCTCAGACTGAAGCTAGCCTCTGGACACAGGGAGTTCCATAAGGCTGGCATCAACGCGTGGCTGCTGTGGAAGATGATGTGACAGGGGCACGTTCTTGTGTCAACCTCCAGAAGAAGGAACATCCACCCCTGCCGGGGGATTCAGGGGAGGTGTGGGGAAGGGGGTGATGTTTGCTGGGAGCGTGAATGGGAATGCACCACTTGCAGAAGGCTTGCCCAAGGGTAGAGCTTCACCACACAAGCTAATTAGCAGAAGAATCCTGCTTGTACCCAGGATGAGTCAGACGGCCATTCCCTCTGATTTGCAGCTAGTTTCTTAGCTTTCCAGCTAAATCTTTCCCTGGTAACCTCCCCTGCATAGTTTGCAGATGTACTTTCTTCTGTCGCGTCTCAGAATCCACGCAGGTCCCTGCACAAGGCCACTGGGACTAGGTGAGTGTGCAGAGCAACGTGACCTGGGATCCTTTGCTTCTCTGCACCTGTCCCTCAGGGGCTGGAGGTAAGTGGCCCATAATAAGAGCTCTCACGCCACCCAAGTAAATTCTGGTTCTCTTCTGAGCAGCAGCGAGAGGGGGCGACTCCCCGTCCACGGGGGACACGGGCCAGCATCGTGAAAGGATGCAGATGCATAATTAAGTCGCTGTTTACAAGAGACGCTGATCTTAGGGCAGTTCAAGGTAAAGACAGACACCAGCCAGGAACCGCCAAGAACAACACTGTCAGAACACACGGAGCCACAGGCCTCTGGCCAGACGCTATTTCTCCTCTAAACAATGTTGCCAGAAAACTCAGTCGGAAAATCTCCCTGTTTCCTGAGGAGCCCCAGCATATTAGTAATAATGGTAGTAAAAATAATTAACTGTGCTATCAGATGACCTACAATGTGCTATAGGTTTGTTTACATTATTTTATTTTAAACCTCCCCCCCACCAAAAAGAAAAGAAAAAAAAAATCTAAGTAGGTGTTATTATAGAAAAGGAAACAGAGAGGCTGAATAATTCGTTGAAGTCACACAGTTAATAAGTAACAGAGTCAACTTAGGTCTAGGATGTTAACTTAAGCCTATCCACTTTTCAGATTTTCACGGTTTCGCCAAACTGGTTCTAAAGACTATGTTTTCATTTATTTTTGAATCTCTGCATCTAGCTCAAGGCATCTCAAGTGTTTGAGGGCAAGGGAGATCTTTTTTAAAAACCTAAATAAGCCTGATTCCCCGCACCAAAAACAAACAAACAACAACAACAACAAAACTACAGCTGTGCATATGAAACATTTTGCATAAATTTTCAGGATAATTATAGAGTGGGGGCGCAGGGCGTCATCTGTGAACATCAGATTAAGACAACTGGATAAAACTCTTGTGTGTGTGAATTGATTTGGGATTATATTTGCAAACCTGAGGTCGCCATTCCTGGCCGGGCTCTATGATCTGCCTTGCTCCTCTCTCACACGGGTCCCCTTCCTGTCCCATCTGCTCCACACGTCCAGAAGGAAGACCTTCTGGTCAACCCTGCTGTGTGCAGAGAGATTCAGAGAAGGGACCTGATAATTCTTCGGGGTCACTGGAGCTTCAAGACTCACTGATAGTTGTCATAGTTGGGACATCTTGCCTCCCACATTATGTATTATATTGACAATATAATAATGATCACTCTTCTCATTTTAAAGGTGAGCAAACTGCATGTCGACAGGGGGATCATCTGGAATGTGTTTGGCTGGGAATAATAGGAACCTCAATCCCAGCTGCCTGAAACCACAGTGGGAACTACAAAGGCGGAGGTAGGCAGGGCTTCCAGAGAAGGCTGACCCAGTGGCTCTACGGGGGCACTGCGGAGCCCACTCTACCTGTCCATTCATATTGTCTCTATCTCATCAGCTTCACCCTAACGGTGGCCCCTTCCTGCTTTTAGGGACACAGCTGGTACCTGCCCACGTCCTGTGCTAATTAGTCATGAGTGCACATGTACGGAGGTGGAGCCTACCACCTGTGTCCCCACAGGGCCACGAGAGTCACTCTGATGGACCCCTGAGGTCAACACCAGGCTCTGAGCTAATTGCCGCTCTATCCCCACTTCTGCACTGTGTTCTACAGAACACACCAGCCATTCTTCTCGCAGGTATTTACTGAGAGCCTTGTCTGCCAGCAGCTTCTCTACGTGGTGGGAACACACCCCTGAACCGAGCCTAGCGATCGCTGTCTGCACTGGATTTACATACCCTGCCCTTCCGCCACAGTAAGGCCCACAGGTCAGGGAGATAGGCAGCTAGATAATCACACACAGAAACAGAGCAACGGCTACGGTTTATGGAGAAACATGCCCACACCCAGGCGGTACACCAGGTGATTTTAACCGGCATCTTAATTCGATCCTCAAAATACTCTCATCAGTATGACTGTCCACCTTTTAGCATTGAGGGAAACGGGACACAGCCGAGGCGAGTGAGTTACTAAGCTCATGTAGCCAGCAAGTGGCAGGACAAATAAGTAGCATTGCCTCCCGTACAAGGAAATGCCTGTTCCTCTTCGGATGAACTACGATTCACATGCCAAACGATGTGCCAACACAGAATAAAGCAACCTTTTATTAATTTCATTACGGGGATTTAGCTAACTCCCTTCATACAGATTGGCTTGAAACTCCACGTATAAATCAACTTTCCAGAGGTGACAGTTGTCCACGTCAGTAGATGCCTTATATGTCCGCCTCCTACACCATTACCTGGATGGCTTTTAACTCTACCCATACAATGTTGTCGTTTTTCCTCGCCCTTTTGGCTTGTTTGAAAATGGATGCATTTTCATTAGGAAAGATGTGGAAAGAACCTGAAACTATGGAAATGTAAGGAAAAACATCATCCATAGTTCCACAACCCATCAGCAGCAACTGTGGGCTTATTTTATCCTACTTTTCCCCCTTCATGTTGTATTTTTATAAAAATGAGATTATAGTCTCTATGCCATCTTGGACTAGGGCTTTTTCTATTTATTTTTATACCTCTCAGCTTCTTCCTGGGAAAACATAATGTACTTTTATTTATCTGCTCAATTGATCCGTGAATTTTTGCAATGGTAAATTACACTGAGACATGCTTAGATTTTTTTTACCATTTACTGTCCAAATGTGAACTCATCAGCTCCTTCAGGGGGAAAAAAAAAATCATTGTTTCTCCTACATCTCTTCTCCTGCAAGGTTCACGGCTCCGTTTTCCAGGTGGGCTTGGCTCAGATATGTCCTGTTAGTCTCTCTCAGCTCCTTGAGAATTCCTATCTAATCAGCCTATGAGGTCACTCAAGCCTTCCTTCAGAGTAGAGTGACATTGCATTAGCCACCACCCCCACCCCCACTTTCAGAGTAAATATCAAAAGTCAGGGTCCTTTATCTCATGTTTTCTTTATGTGAAAGTCAAGGGCATGACACCTAAATTAGAAGGCTCAATTCGTATACAGTAAGTTCATAAATGCTGGGTACGTGAATGCTGAATCAATAAGTAAATCATCACATTTTCCTTTTATTGATTTTAAGCATGAATACTACCCTGTTTCTCCACTGAGGCCTTGCTGAATACAAGAATCATGAATTTAACAAAACTTTTAGCAACCAATGAATAAGGCTCCTATATGCCAGCCTCTCTCTTAAATGTTGTCCCCTCTTTCTTTCATGCTTCACTGCGCCAAACATCAAGATCAGCCTTTAAAGTCATAGATGAGGACATAGAAAGATCAGTGGCTCACCCGGGGTTCCACAGCCCATCCCTGGGGCAGGATGTCTAAACCAGGTTATTCGCCTAGCTATGGCTTCTGTAGCGACACCTGATTACCATACAGTTCTGTTAGATGACACCATGAACGATGGGACCTACAAGGAGAACCCAACCGTAGCATGGTCACCTGCTTTTGTTCCCATTTGGGAACAAGGAAGGTTTACTAACAGTGAAGTCTGGGAAGCCAGGAGGTTCAAGAAAGAGAGAAGGGGAAGCCGGGATGGCTCAGTGGGTTAAGCACTCACTTTGCAGCCCCGGGGACCGAGGATCGAATCCCGGCCCCGGCCCGTGCGGACCCATGTGCTGAACTGGGAGCTCCCCCAGTTCGGTTCTCTCTCTGTCTGTGTGTGTGTGTATATATATATATATATATCCCTCTGTCAAAAAACAAAAACAAAAAACAAAAGAGAGGAATATGTTTTCTAAATTTTCCCAGGAAACATCTGTCGCTAGGGCATCACATGGTCTTATCCTCTGGCGTTATCCTGAAGGTCCCGCTTCTGGTCGGGCTGTTTGCTGGGGTCGCAGTAGAGGGTACGCCTGCCCATCTCTGGGAAGAAAGCCCTGTCGTTGGGAGTTACAGGCACTGATTGCACAGAAAGAAAACATGAGAGAAAGGACCCTGGCTTTTGATATTTACTCTGAAAGTGGGGGTGAGGGTGGGGCTAATGCAATGTCACTCTACTCTGAAGGAAGGCTTGAGTTCCATCGATGCTGCTTACTGCCTTTGTGTCATTGACAAATGGTGTAACCTCTCTAAGTTTTAGCTTCCTCGTATTTAAAACAAGAGCACGGATACCTACCGGATGGATGTTTTGTTTTGAGAAGGATTAAAGAAAATAACAGCAGGTCAGGCCTAGCACGTGTTCCATATTAGTATTGTTACTGTGATGACCCTAGTGACGTCCTGCTCAGACATCGCTTATCCCTGACAGTGCC
The DNA here is from genome assembly GCA_004027555.1 of Craseonycteris thonglongyai. Classification (NCBI taxonomy): domain Eukaryota; kingdom Metazoa; phylum Chordata; class Mammalia; order Chiroptera; family Craseonycteridae; genus Craseonycteris; species Craseonycteris thonglongyai. Next base: position 62,647 of record PVKE010000006.1, on the reverse strand, counting down.
GGCTGTCAGCCACCTGAGAGTCCCCACTAGATAATCACAGCATAATTAAGGAGATAACAGCAAAGGGTGGAATCATAAACAGAGGGACTAGGGGGGAAGCTACATAGTTTCTACGTAGTTGCATTCCACACAGGTAAGCAGGGGCCGGGCAGGCTGGGATCTGGGCTGGGGGCCTCCCACATGGGAGACACACACCCCCGAGCTGAGAGCCAAACCAGGGGCCTCCTCCCTGGAAGCTCACCGTGGCAGAAACCAAACTGGGGGCCCTCCACATGGGAAGCACACCAACTTCAGCATGTGGGCCCTCACAGTCCGGGGCCGGGACTCGATCCTTGGATCTCAGGGCTGCAAAGCAAGCACTCAACCCGCTGAGCCATCCCCGCATCTCCTAAAAATACATTTTCAAAGACATTAATCACCTTCAGTTGGTTCTAATTAGTCCAGCAAAGAAAGAATGGAGATTCGTGATGGGGTATTATGACATCTGCTTCATATTGAGCCATAGGACAATCTACATCTCTAGAGAACTCCTCTTGGTTTGAAATACATAAAATTCAGGATAAAATGGAATGAAAATCATTTTCTCACAGAGATGGCTGAGCTATCAAGAAAAAAGAGAATTTCCCAGAGTTCCGAGCTTAGGAGAAATTCAAAACCAGGAAGATTAGCCACCGTTCAAGCTGCTGTTTATCCTGCTGTGGCTGCTGGTCCCCAGTGGGCCACGGCCCGCGGTCCAATGGCCACACACGCACTTGAGGACAGAGTATAATGCCTGCTCTGAAGGGGTGAACTAGCAAGAGAACCCCCCACACAGAGAAGCTTAAGGATAATCATCTGGCACCTTCTCAGCTCAGTGGAAAGAAAACATCCCTGTGCCTTTCTTAAACCACAGGCTAAGACTCCCAAAGCTTGGGACCAGTTGATCGGCACAAAATTCACAGCAGCTGTGTGGGCTGCAAAGACCTGAAATGCCTTCCAGTGGCTTCCAAGCCAAGGTCCTGTGTCACAAGAAGAGATGGATGAGTGAGGGACACAAGCCTTTCACTGTCTCACCCCTGAGGTGACCGACCAGCAACTCTGGTCTCTCGTCTATTGGCCCAAAGTTGTCACCAGCCACCAAATACCTACAAGGGAGGCTTGGAAATATAGAGATGAGTGTTGGAATGTTTGGGGAATATTTCTGTCACTTGATCTAAAATCCTTGTTAGGGAAATAGAGGCTACTGATTACATTCAGACATCCTTAAATTAAATTTCGAAGGTCAAATGTGTCGGCTAGCCACAAAAAGACAAAAAATAGTATGGGAACGTGATAGGATGAAGGGAAATTTTTAAAACCTCAATCCACTCAAAAGAAGGTGAGAAAAGAGAAAGAGAAAAAAAAGATACTGGGTTAACATGAGACAAGAAGAAATCCCAAAATAAGATGTCAGAAACAAAATCAAACATATCTGATAAATATAAACGGGTTATAGTTTCTAGTTAAAAAGGTACAGACACTGGTAAGTTTGAGCAACGTTCAAGAAACAGCCAATCCCAAGTGCTTCTGGAGAAATGAACATCAGAGAACTCCCCAATTCCCTTAGTGATCCTAGGGTCCTTGTTACTTGTATTCATTTTATATTACTACATAGTGAATTGCCACGGACTCATGGCCTATGAAAAAAATCCATTTATTAGCTCCTAACTCTGCAGTGGCTTCAGACACAGATTTGGTGTCTCACAGTTCTGGAAGGCAGAAGTCCACAACGAGCCTCATGAAGGCTAAGTCAATGCATTCTCAGGGCCGCGCCTTTCACAGGCTGCAGGGTGAACTCATTTTCTGGCCTCTTCCCATTCCAAGTGGCCTCCTGCATCCCTTGGCCTTTGGCCCCTTGGTTCATCTCCAAAGCACTTTGGTCCAAACTCTGCTCCTGCTGTCACCACACCTTTTGTCTGACTTTGACCCTCTTTCCTCTCTCTTTAAGGACTCACAAGATGACACAGGGCCCACCTCGATAATTCAGGACCCTCTCCATGTTCAGACCCTCTGTATCACACTCCTGCAAAGTTCTTGTCATGTAACGTAACCCAGTCACTGGCTACTAGAATGGGAGGAGGAAGGACATTTTAGAGGACCACCCTTCTGTCTACCACATAGCCATACCATGGCTTATGACTCAGCAATAAAGAAAGAGCACCCTGCCGATACGGGCAGCACCTTGGAGCCACCTTGAGGCCCTCATTCTGTGTGGGAGAAGCCAGCCTCCAAAGGTCAGATCGGTGTGATCTCCTTTGTGTGACCTTCTCGAAAAGACAAATCTGTAGTGAGGAAGAACAGATGGGTGACTGCCAGGGTTCAGGGGCAGGGGAGGGTGTAGCACCAAGGGGTAGCACGGAAGAACTTGATGAGGCGATGGAAGGACCCCAGATTCTGACTGTGGTGGTGGTGATGTGAGTTGATAGCTGTGTGAAATCTCTTAGAACTCTATGCCAAAGAAATCTTTCAAAGTTAATTTTACTCTATAGTTTTAAAAAGGCATATAGTTGGTAAGAGACGAACCTTTGTTCCTCTCTGAATTTCAACTTGTCCCGTTTTTATTTTGTTTGTTTGTTTGTTTGTTTGTTTTTTAAGCTCTCTCTACAGGAGAATGATGCACTACAGGAGTCCGGAGACACCCACACTCACCTGCTGGCTTCCCCACTGTTCACACCCCAAGCTCACATCAGTGAGGGCACAGAGCACCCCTCCCGCAGGTGCCCGGGGCGTGGGGAAGCCTGGAGGGCGAACATCCACGGGCCTTAGAGCAAGTCCTCTGCCTGGCACCAGCGACTGAGAAATTCCCCCCACAGTAATGCTTTCAAACACGTTTTTATTTAGTGCTTTTAAAATGTATTTATGTCTTTGGCCTTGTTGAACATTTTTCACTGAGTTCCCTTTTCCTTTCAGGATGCAGAGGCCAAGAAAAACAGAACATGAGTTACGGGGGCCTCAGCGAGAAATCTCCTGAGACGGCACCGTCTCCTGGAAAATTCTCCTCAAGAGTTTACGAGGCAAATATAAATACATGCTGGATGGAGTGTGCAGTGACCTTCAAACTGTTTGCATTTCAGGAAGATTCCAAGAAGAGTTTCTGTCCCTGGCAGGTTCTTGGGTTTCTGGGCTTCAATTTTAAAAATCGAAACCAGATCACAGTTCAGGCAAAAAGTCACTAAACCAGCATCCCCAGGAGATCTGGGCATCAAAGAACCTACTGGGCTTCAGAAAACGTGTTCGGTGCTTTCTGGATGTGGTGCAATGGATGCAAACAGCTTTAGGGGTTATGGAGTGGCATCCTCCACCCACAGAGAGGGAAATGGAATCTCGGGTCCACAGTGCAAGGCTACCTAGCCTGTAAGAGTCTCAGATGCCTTGTGGCTGAAATGGGTTTGTATTAGCCACGTGTTACAGATGCAGCATTGGAGTAAAGAATGTAGTAAGTGCTCAGTAACTGGCACGTGTTATTACGTGTGGGTGAAGCAGCCTTTTGGATCTCCGCTGGGACTCAAAACGGCAGGTGCTTCCCATTCACTGAACGGGCTCCTCCTCCAGGCAGGCCTCCTTGCTGTCCTGGGTTCCAAGTCCGCAAGTACCACCAGAGACTGCTTCCCCAGCCCTCATGGGAGCACTTGTCACCCTCTGTACCCCCAGCTGGGAGGCGAGAACACCCTCTCATTGGTGCCTCTCTTCCTTTCTGTCTGCAAAGACAAGGGGTTCTTCTTGTCAGGACTTTGTTGTCATTCACGCTGGTGTCAAGGGAGAGGTGACAAAAGTAGCTGCATGAGGAGTCAGCCCAGAGCACAGTGCCCTCCCAAACCCCATGGCCTGTGATGGGAACCACCAGTCTTCCATTCCTCGCACCTCCGGAACGGAAGGTGACTTCAGTGAGGACGGTCTCCCGGCGTTCATTCTGCGAGCCCACAGCGGAGGGCTCATCAGCACCGGCAGGGCCCTTGGACGGGAAGGGAGGGGTCCACTCCTCCACACCGGGTTCTCCTGCCATAGAGAAGGTCACGTTCAGGGGGTTCTCCCCGTGTCCATCTTCTCCAGGAGCATCTGGACTTCTGAAGCTCTAGATGAGGCCTCTTCCTCACGGCGCCGAACCCCTCGTGTGTGGGTGCTTCCCTCATACTCGGTATGTGTAGATGTTGCTAGGAAAGTGAAGAAAGAAAGAGTGGGCAAAGCATGCGCTGTGTCAGAACTAGGAGGGAATTGTGCTCAGAGCGACAACACGATGAGATATATTCGGTCAGATCAAAGGGGAGAGCTCAGAGCAGTTCTACATGTCCCCCCCTGTTTTAAACACTGGGTGGTTGTTTTGAAAATATATTTTTTAAAATAGTGATGTAAAAGTAGCAGGGAAATAATGACCTATGATCCCTCACTCAGAGGTAAGCTAAGGGCTGTTAGAATTTCGTATCTCTCTTTGCATAGTTGGCGTCACAGCGTGTGTGTGTGTGTGTGTGTGTGTGTGTGCGTGTGCGTGTGTGCATGTGCACATGTGTGTGCTCCAGTCAGTGCCCTGCTTTCCTCACCTAGCACAAACCTTTAACATTTTCCTTTCTCATAAAAGACAAGGCAGAGCAAAGGAACGTTTACTAATTAGAAGAGACTCAAAAAGCAGTATTAATAATAACAGCTTTACGCAAGATGGGATTCTGGAGTAGAAAGGATCATTCATAAAAGAAAAAGAGAGAGAGAGAGAACAAAATTAAAATCAGTGAAACTGCAGTCTAGCACTGTTCACTTCCTGGTTTTGCTCATTGTTCGTTGTACAGTCATTCTACAAGATGTTAGCATGAAGGGATACTGGCTGACAGGTATGTGGGAACTCTGTACTGTCTTTATCATTTTTCTGTGAGGCTAAACTTTTTTCAAAATAAGAAGTTGAATAAGTGACTAATTACATGACAATATATGTATCATAGGTTTCATTTGTATCTATTTTCTCCTGTGCTGTAAAATGAAAGGGCTACACAACAAAAGTACTACAACCTTGTATGCTGAGCATCATTCTCATTATTGAGAATTTTCTTCAGATAAAAGCCCAGAATAACATTATTGGGCCAGTCTTTGGATATATTTAAGTTTTGAAGCGTCAGATCAAAAGTCTTTCAAAAAATGACTTACCAATGAACCTGCTGCTCATCAATTTTATAATTAAAAAGACATTTTTTTTTACTAGTAGATGAGAATGGATGAGATTTATTTCAGAGTGCACTCCTTTATACAAAAATTCAAGGCTGTGCCTTTTGATCCTTGATATTAAGGGTTTTCTTGTGATTTGAATGAAGCATCTATAAACAAAACATGCCAATTCTGCATCTACATTATGTTACAAATTTTGGTTGTCTTGGAAATGTTAAAGAAAACATTTTAATTACATCCAAGTACATACCTTAATAAAAACAGTCTTTCAAATATTTCTGAAATAGTATTAGTACTAAGGTCTGCACAAATGAATTAATAGGACTTAGACATTATTAAAAAGTGTAAAACAGTTTATGCTCTTTAGTAGGCTACAAAGCCCATCTGAAAAGGCTGTATACTATGTAATTCAATTCATATGACCTCAGGCAAAGGCAAAATTGCTGAGACTGAAAAAAGACCCGTGGTTTCAGGGGTTTGGGTAGAGAGGAGGGTTGGCTAAATGAAGCAAGGCGATATTTTCAGTCAGTGAAACTATTCTGTGTGACACTGGACTGGTGGCTATAGGACACTATGCACTGACAAAAGCAATGGACATTGACAGCACACAGATTAAACCTTGATTTACGCACAGTTTAAAATAATCCTATAGAAGTTCGCTTCAGGAAACCCAGTTCCAACACAAAATGCAGACTATCACAGATACTCTAATTGTGTGTCTAGTGTATGAAAGAATCTCACTGAAGGACACAGGGAAGAGAGCTCCCCTAACGAACTTGGGAAATGAGCGGAGACAGTAAACATAAAGGCAAAAGAAATGTTAGTTGGCAAAGCCGTGTCCCGTGAGGGTCCGGGTGAACATTTCTGCTACTGTGATACGAGGCTGGACACCTGGGGAAATGGGTGGCAGATGCTGGGGGGTGGGTTCCGCGTGGTTGGAGTGGGAGGCTGCAGGTAAGCAGAGGGGAGGAGCACCCACGCGGCGATGGTCAGAGGTGGGGACATCCGCGTGAACTCACATGTAGCTGGACAGAGATACAGAGAGCGAAGTAATACTTATAGATATGTTTATGTCGGTGGGTTAACACACACACACACACACACACACACACACACGCATTTATTTGCTCTGTCCACTGAGAGGGCCCAAAAGCAATGACAGCCCTATTGAACAGGCACACCTAGGCATAGATTTTGGTTTTTAATACTATCCTTCAATAAAAATAATCAGAGCTCCTTGAGAATTGGCTGATTCCAGGGCTGGAACAGGGAATACACGAAATGAGTCTGGAGCATTAGTAGTAATGCCAGAAAGTAAAGAAGTACTCAACGCACACACACACTTATTCAAAGGGACATAAGGAGCCAAGTGAAAGAGCTCCCAATGACAAAGCTGGCACCATGTTGACACCAAAATGAATAACGTGCAACAGGATTAAAAGCAAAGTATAAAATAAATATCCAGGAGTTCACACTGAGATCAGAACATACTGAGTAGGTAACTTGATAAGGGGGAACAGACACATTTCACTCCAGTATTGATGAAAGACTAAGTTACGTATCGTATCAGTGAACAGTATTGCTCAATGGTTTTGCATGAAGCAATGAACAATTATCCTGAAAGGAAAACTCTCTTACACGTATCAGAATTACCCTTCCTATAACAACTGCACCTGAACTACTCCGTTTCAGTTTGTCAAGTCCGAAGACAGCCTTCTTCGATTGTGCCTGGAAACACAACTGAATTAACTTTTTGAGTTGAAGGTGCCACGAGATCCTCAAAGTGCTAGCATTTCGGAAAGGACGCCCAGAGTTCTGAGTTTCTAGGTGAAGTCAGGTTGATTTTAGTGGAGACTTCATCTCAGGTCTGTTGGTTTTATATCAAGAACAACAGCAACAACACATGTAGGCTTTCCTCCGGACTCAGTTGAGGACTAAGAGAGTCCACTCTGGAGTTTGGTTGTGCCCTGAACCGCCAGGACCCTCCCTGTCACAATAAACCCCACATCTTGTGGGGAAATGTGTCATTTGCCTGGCATTTGCCCTGTGAGAACATGTGTGCTTCTTGTGCCAAAGACAGTTGAGCGGGTAATGGAGGGTGTGCTGGGTGGGGTCCCAGCTTGCGGCTGAGCCACGTCCTTCTATTCTCGTGGAAAGTCCCCAAGGGGGCAGGGAGGGGGGGTGTCTCAGTTTCTCCCTGGACCTCAGTAACAAAGGGGCCATTTTTATTCAAAGTGTTAAACGTTGAACTCGCACAAAACACTGCGTCCTTTGTGTAATGGAAAAACCCTCCTCTCTCGCACTACGTGTGCAATGACTCACCACAACGTTCTCTCGCGTGCCCGCAAGATTCTAAAGCCTTCCCTCCACACACACGATCCAGAAGTGTGGAATGTTTGCCCTGCGTTAGGGATGGAGGAAATGGAAGCCGACAGGATGAAGGACACCCCAAGGTTAGGGAAACGCCACGCAGAGGGGCGGCTGTCCAAACCGATCGCACACGGACGCTTGATTTTTAGGGACCCGGTGCACGTCCCCCAGCACAGTGTCACATTCACTGTGCATCACTAGCAGTGAGCCCAGCTCCGGCTCGAACATGTCTGGGCTTTCTCATCGCGGAAGAAGCTCTCCTTCTTCTTCTCCCTCAGCATCTCCCACTGTCCCCTCCCTCTCAGGCACTGTCACCTGCCCCTGTGGGGATCACGCAGGCCGTGTCTTTGGTCCTGTGAATGGTGGGCGACTCCCCCCGGGCTGGGACTACATCCAGTAGTGAGTGTGGCGTGCGTGGGACTGGGTCGGGTGGAACACTTCAGGACGGGAAGGTCAACAGTTAAAGGCTGTCCCAAAATTCACGCAAGAAGTCCTTTTGATAGAAAACAGGTTTATCATTAAAAATTGTAAATTTTCATTGCTCAACAATGAAAACACGTTGTTCTTTCCTGTAGCTCTCCATTTTTAATAACCCTGAACTGTCAGCTGTCACACTGTCTTTTTTTTTTTTCGTTGGCAACACTTTACTGCACAAATGATCCAAAATTCAAATCTTGCGTGAATTTTGGGACACCCTTTTAGAAGGGAATCTCGGTGTCACTGCCCATTTCCTGTCAGGCTGGGGCCTGGGCCCTTCCCAGCTCTTCTCCATTCCTTTCTGCCTGAGGGATTATCACTCCCATCTTGAAGATGAAGGAAATCACACTCAAAGAGATGCCCAAGGTCAGTTGACCAAGAAGGGACAGCTGCAGAATCTGAACCCAGACCCAGATTTTTCGCAGTCGGTGCTCTGTGGCAGAGAGATGAGGAATTTGGTTTCTCCAGGATCGAGGACTACACCCATTTATCTTCATCATATGGCTACAATAACGCCCCCAGCACCCGAGGAAGAAGCAGGATGGGACACTTTCTATGTGTATTTTATATGTTAAGGCATGTAGGGGTCTTGTCACACTGGCGTTCTACACGTATTTTTTAAAATTGGAAACAGCTGCATGTTTTCCACTGGAGTAGAAATGGATGTCTCCATCGTAAAGGTGCCCAGAGCTCGGCTTACTTAGCTTTCAGTTTAGGTATCCAACCCGCATTGCACAATCATCAAATGGAAGTGATGCAATTTCTTTTTTAAACAGCCTTTGCAAAACAAGTATTGAGTAATCCGAATCTCTCTTCACCCTTGTATGTGCCTAGCAACCTTGCAGGTCTGTTCACAGAAAAAAAAATGTGCCCTTGGCCAGCAGTTCAGCCAGATACTCAAAGGCTTGGAGCAGCAAGAGACTGGGGGGTGTCGCAACTGGTAGGCCTGGCTGAGATTGACTAAGAAGGAAGTGTTCGCGCCCCCTCGTGCCCCTCCCACCTTGTTAGGACAGCAGCACAGACAGAAGCCAAAGGCAACTGACAGTGTGGACATCGTAGGGCCTGTCAGATGAGGTTGAAAACTTTCTAATATACATATTTTCTGTTAAAAAAAATGACGTGACATAAAACATTTTGAAAAAAAGAAATCATGCATCATTTCATCACCCCAACAACAGCATTTTCATGGTGCAGATTCCCTTCCTGACGGCCCCCTGTGTTCCTATTTGACACTGGGGGACAGACTAAAGGAAGCATTCCATCCACCGCATTAGAAGCTGGACTCAATGATTTACGTTTATAATCAAATGTACCACTGACAGAAATTCTCCATCTGTTGAAAGATTTTCTCCCAGTTTACAGATAAGAATATAAAAGAAGAAGATTTCAGAACCTGACTAGAGTTCCGTGAGCAAGCCATGAATCTGGGATTCAAATCCAGTTCTGTGCGACGACAAAACCAACAGTTTCCGCTACATCGCCAATGAACCTGACATTTTTTTCATTTACCCTTATACCTAAGCATGCTATTTTATTCCATGTGCCTCGATTAACTTTTTAATATATGCAATCTAAATATCAATAAAGATCGTACTATTTACTCTAGCTAGACCATTAAGTTTTTCAGTAAGTACAAATCTTAGGCTACAAAAATTTAAGTTTACAAGAACTGTAATTTCCACTTTGCTAGGTTGTAAGAGCTTAATCTCCTCAACGAGGGACGTATATTCCAGAGTGTGGTTTCTGTTCTGGGTTCTTAATTAGTGGGTGGCACAGCACGGAAAAGCTACGTGGCCCTTAGTCTTTACCTTCTGTCCACTTTAACATCCAATTTCTAGGTTTGGGCCTTGCAGGCCACTCCTGTGCCCTTCTTTACCCAGATGCAATTTCTCTAGGTCTGGCTTGATTCCGTTGCTCCCTGACTAGATGAATTCGTTGTCAGTATCTTCATGACTCCGGGGTTCCGTGGTCGGTTTCCTACCCAGCGGGGTTCTATTTATGATGGAACCTGCTGCATTTCCAAATGGGGCTCTCAGGAAGGCCACATGCTTGGGGTCAGTAATAGGACCCCTGTGACGGCTGGGATGAATCTTGGGATCGGGGTCAGGGCAAGAGAGCATACTTGAAGGGTAGCCATCCTACCTCTGACCAGGGAGCAGATGGTGTGGTAAGTTCTCATTTGCTCCCAGAAGGGCATCATTTTGTTCTATCAGACCGTCTGCTGATTGGATATGCTCACTCACATTTTGGAGAGCAATCGGCTTTACCTAAAGTTTGCTGATCTAAATGTAAATCTTATCCAAAAGTGTCCTCACAGAAATTTCCAGAATAATGTTTGACCTGTATCTGGGCACTGTGACTCAGCAAGGGGACACAAAATTAACCATCACAACATTCTTTGCATGAGCATGTGCTATAAATACAGACAGCAAAAATGAGGCTATCTCTCCAGGGCTTTTTGCTGATTATTTTAAACCAAGTTCTCAACTTTTTATGGTTACTCTGAGAGAGGGCATTTTCTGAGTAACAACAGCAAAAATAAAAACAACCTATACTTGCAACATCTGAATTATCAATAATTCATTTAGAAATACTAATTAGATGGACCAGGCAGGGCGTTAACACTGTAGGTGCACTGGTGAATACAAATATGCTTTTTGTCCCACAAAATTGACTTTCATAGAGAGATGACATCTGAACCAGAGGTTGTAGAACCCTGCAATAATTGCAATCCTCCAGGGTGCTAAGAGACCCCTTATTGGGGTCTTTCATCAGTTTTCCTTCGCAGGCTCTCACATTGGTGTCACATCACTAGCTGCACAGGGGGGTTCTAGAAGATACAGACACAAGAAATGGGTCACTGTGTTGATGGAGTGGGGGTAATATGGAGGAGATACCTACAGCCTCAATGGTGCCCACTTATGAAGAGCCAGAATGAGAGGTGTCTTGATTTCTGGAAACAAAAAGGCTGTGCTTCCCCTTAGCAACTGGTTAGCTTCTGCTCAAGGACTCGGTTAATTCTACCCACGATGATGTGTGGGGTTTCTCTTGTCTTTGGCTAGGAAGGAGGAAAAAGACCAACTGGAGGATCATCTCCAGCAGCCCCTCAGGACCATGTGGCACCCGTTTAGTATACTGACTATCTTCCAGCATTCTCTCTCTCTCTTTCCCTTTTATTTTTCTTCACTAGATTAAAAAACATCGTATTGTATTTAATGTTTTGGTGTCAGCCAACTCAGTTCCATTTTGGAAAGACCTAAGAAATTAGGTAGGTGAGTGGGTGGATGGATAGATGAGTGGATGGGTGGATAGATGGATGGATGGATGGATGGATAGATGGATGGATGGTGAGACAGTTTTATTTTTTTTTTTTAAGATTTATTTTCTTTTTTGACAGAGTCAGAGAGAGAGACAGACAGAGACAGACAGAAAGAAAGGGGAGGGCCCAGAGCAGTCTCCATAGTTGTGCGTCATCAGACAGTTTTCTTCCGAGGGAATTATGGGAAGTATCACTGAAGCAATGACAAAGCCAAGCTGGATATAAGAGGATGAGTGGCTATTTGATGGGAGGAAAGGGGAAAGTTTCTACCTGAGGGTAAGTAGAGCAGAGGGCTGGGGAGTCTGGATCGCACTAATCTTTGGTGAACAGAACTAATTAAATAAGTGACTTAGTAATCACATCATCTAGTTCATGCACTTCAAAATGGGTCCTGAATACTTTGGTCATTATGCTGATGGAAAGCTTTCTGGAAAAAAAAAATAGCCATCTCTTTATGCTCATCCTGTAATTATCCACTTCTTGCCTACCTCTTGCTGTTTTTGAGAACAGCCATTAGGATAATAATTACAGACCCAACTAATGTATTAATAACTCTGCAGACATATACTTCCCTATGACGCTGTAAAAGACTAAAATATGTTAACCTTTTAAATGTCCTCAGTCACAGGTTCTGTCAGATTTTTATTAACGGCCTGGTTCAGCTGCCCTAACTCCAGCTAGCTGCAAATGTGCTCGATGTGTAGAAACAAAGCCTTCTCATTTTGCTCATGGGTTTTCCTTTTTAGGAACTTGAAATGAAATACTGTGTTTATCCCGTATATCCTAAGAATGTACGTCAGCTGCAAAGCCTGAAATAGACATGGTTTGCTGCCCTAAATATTTGATTCTTGAGTCAAGTTATTATAATTGCTAGACATCCTTCTTTAAATATAGGAGGAGAGTAGAGCTGCACATTTGAAATAAGCTCCATGTTCAGATGGAGCAGAGTTTCTGCTAGATTTTTTCAATAATATCCTCAGCTTGGAGAGTGCAGTGAATGAGGAGATCGTTGACTCGTCCTTCTCAAGTCGGCAGCTTTTGGAAGATGTGATTAAGAAGTCCCTGGACAGGAGAAGGTGTTTCTAGTATTAATGGATTTAGTTATGACAGGCCATAAACTTCAACAGGCCCTTTGGTAAAACTCTTGTTAAACAGCCATTGCCCCAAGTCTATGGCTGCCCTGTCACTGATAAGTAGTTTTAGATTAAACAGTGGAAGCAAACATATTTACCACAGACAAAAGCACATATTAGGAGGTCTAACTGCTTTTGAGTTGCGTGATAACTTATCTTCTCCAGCCAGGGCATGAAGCTATAGTTTCAAGGCTGCCATGACATCTGCAGAAATAGCCCTGGGGATAAAACTATTTTCAAGTAGCCCAGCTCAGCACAGAGTAAAGTTACAGATAACAAAGAAGGGACTCCCAGTGCGAGTGGATGTGCATCTGCATGTGAAAAGCCCACCTCCCTTCTAATCTTTGGGTGATACCAAGTTTGAGCTGCCTTTAGACACCGGCATTTAGATTTCAAAGTTAATTTGGAAAGGAACTTGATATAGTTTGATTCCTTGAAATGAAATTTAAGGAAGAGATATAAATATGATTTGTTTATTTGAAGAAATCATGAAAGAAGCTATAATGAAAGAACTATGGTTGTTTTGAAGATAATGGTAAAAAATTTTTAAATATATAAAATCTATCATGTATTATCTATCTATCATCTATATATCATATCTGTCTATCATCTATTATCTATCAATCTATATCTATCTACCTATCATCTATCATATATCTATCATCTATCATCATCTATTTACCTACCTACTATATATCTGTTGAGAGACAAGCAGAGTAACCCAGCTTGACAAAGATTGATGAGTTATATCAACTTATCCAAAACAGTTAGTTGTGGTTTTTTTTCCCATCAGTAATGAATGTAGTCAACAAATATATACTGAACATTTATCTACACATCTAGTGCTGGGCAGATTGTTGGAAAAATAAAGTAGATTAAGACAGTCATTGTCTGCCAAAGTTTGTACAAACATGTACAGAGAAAATTGGAATTTTGTGAGATAAATTCCATGATGAAAGCAAATGGGGGGATCTCTATGCTCAGACGGTAGGCACCCCCCTCTGGGTTGACTGGGGGAGAAAGGAAAATAGACAGGAGGGTTCCTAGAGAGGCCTCCTTTGTTTCTTTCTTTGGGTTTTGGCTATCCCTTGTTTGGGGGATTGCAAAGGCAGGAGTGGGAATTCACCATACTTCTCAGTTACTGGCTTACAATCCACATGTTTATACAGAAGGTCCCTTTCTTAGTTTCATTTGTTTATATATTTGTCTATTCCTTTTTTTCCCTTTTTCTCCCTTCCACACTCCCATTTCTCCTACTCCCACGATCACCAACAATACTATTCTGGGTCATATTTATTTTTGTATGTCTTCATACATGGTGTATATTGTTGTTTTATGTGAATGCATTTTAATTTCTGCAAGTGGCATTGTTTCTTATACCCTGTTCTGTTTCTAACTTTCTATCACTTTGCACGATGTTGTTCAGATCCAACCATTGTGTCGTGTGTCTGTTATTCCTAACGGCTGCCTGACAATCCTCTGCTACCTAGTCACCATCCTAATGATGGGCTGGCAGGTGGTCAACGCCCTTCCACCACACATGTTCTTGTGAGGTGGGTTGCTAATGTCCTGAAATGTATGCATATGTCACTAAAAACAAGTTAGCCAGCATTTTCTAACACATGCTTGTGATAACACACATATACAAAACACACAATTTTTTTCCTCCATAAATTGATTGTGTAGTTGAAGTGGGGAGGAGAATGTGTGATCAAAGTACTCTAATAAAATAAATACTCTGATACGTACAAACACTTGCTTAATCAAAGATTCCAAGATGTAAAAAAAGGTAGTTGAGTCTTGTCAAAAAGGAAACCAAAAATTTCAATTGGTATAAGTGCAAATAAATAAGAAAAATTGCTCATGTAAGTTCATAAGTCCTTTATCTAGAGATCCCCCACTATAAACCTTAAGCTATAAAGGTAGATAAGTGTAATAAAATATAAAAAAATATGAAGGAACATGGTAGGGCTCGAGAGGAAAGGAGAGTTTGGCCTGATTAAAACTATGTTTGCAAACAAATAAAAATGAAACCAGGTTATGAATTTTCATATGAAGATTAAATAGTTATGACTTTACCTTCTTTGCATGAAAAGCTTCAAAAGGATTTTGAGCAGGGGAACAGCAATACCATATATGGATTCTGAAAATTAAACCTGATCATCAAAGTAGGGGATATTTTACACAATGATTTGGCATTTTTTAAGAGAAATCTTTATTTGAGGATGTATAACACAAAAGAGAATTTATTTCTTTCCAAATGTTCTTAAATCCATTCTTTTTGTGTGTGTGGTAAAAATGTTACCAAGATAAGATGGCATTCTAACATGGCCCATTTTGACACTTCCGTAACCAAAAATTCTAGCAATTCTTGGGGAAAGTTCAATAGTTTTAAAATACTTGAGAAATGCTTTCACCTTTCTAAGTATTCCAAGAGCTTCCTTGAACCTCCATCGGCCTTCCCTTCACCCCTCTTCTCCCCTCTCCCCCATCAGAAATAAAGTGTATACATGCTGAGGGCCTCCTGATTGAAAGGCACACACCAGACATCCCAAGTTCATGGAAAGAGCAACCTCTCCACTTATTTGTTAGGCTTTGAAGGCCCACATACCCTATACCTAGACATTTAAGCATTATAAACCAAGCTAGGAATTTGTTCAATAGAATAACATTTATTTGACATTGAGTTTCCTACCCTGATTAAAGCTCATAATGACCAGGAAGGCTATGGAGAACCATCAGTCCCATAGCTACCATCTTTCTACCCATGGATTGATTAACCTGCATGCCCTGTCTACACTCTCCTCCAATAGCCAACTCTTGACCATCCCTTGTGACTAAATGACTAAAGATAAGGACATCAGTGGCATCAGCAGCCTGATGCTACACAGACCCAGGGGAGAGACCTTATGCTAGTTCTGGAAGGGAGCTCTGGGCAACTTATGCGAGAAACTTTGTGGTCCTTGGTCCTTAGAGAATGAGTAGAAGGTAGAGTCAAGACTACTCATTTCCTTGGGAAAGATGGTAGCTAGAGGATAAGGGGAGCTATGAAGTGTGGAGTCCTGCACAAGCACCCCCTCTTGTCCAGGATGAAGCTCAGTACTGCTGGTGTGAAGGTACAAGCTATTCATTTGGGTTCATGTTACTACAAGATAGGAAAGTTGATATCAATATACCGTATTTTTCGCTTCATAAGACGCAAGTTTTCTGCCTGGACCCACTCTCCTTCCATGCAGTCCCTGCTTTCTGATCTGGCTGCAGGCTTCCCTATGGTATCATTAAGGTCCCCAACGTGCACCCTTGTTTGCAGTATTCGCTCCATAAGACGCACACACTTTTCCTTCCACTTTTTTTGGGGAGGGGAAGTGCGTCTTATGGAGCGAAAAATACGGTAGTTACTAAATTGATGTAGTAAGTGCTTTACATTTCTAATCACTAATTAACTCTTTCCTTAAATGCACTGATCATCTATTATTACATATTTGATATAATACATGACCCAACAGTCCTGGAGAAGTGAAATGACTTACCCAAAAACATACTAAATTCTAAATCCAACATTCAACCACAATGTGTTTAAAAGTCAATGTTCTTACTCCTTATCCCAAGCTACTGAGACCCAAGCGGGATACAATATTCTAAACTCAATAATTCATTTACTGCCAGAGCCTAGATATGCTGTTTTGAGTGTTCTGAAAAAAAAAAAATAAATCTTTATAAGTTTCAAATAATTTGTGGATTTGACTTCTGGAAGCAGTAAAAGTCATTTGATTACTAGTAAGCTTTATTAATATGGCAGGTCAAAGTCAGTCATGCCATCTATTAACTGCTTGTTATGTGGCTGGCACCTGATTTTGTTAATATTAGACTAATATTACTTTTTTTCCCCATCTCACAACAGGGAAACCAAGTCTTAGGCAATTTCCCAATGAAACAATCAGAAAAAGGTAGAGACCCAAGTACGTATTTCAAACGGCAAGTCCTTTCCAATACACTGCTGTCTGTCCTAAACTAAAACATGAAGCCAGAAAAAAAATGGGAAATTATTATTCTATTGGACATAATTCTTGTCCACTGATTCCCATGTCTAGGAGAAATTTTAATTGGAAAAGGAGTGTGAAATCAGAAAACACCGATGAATATTGTTTGTTTAATGAATCATTTACATTGCATCAAGTGTTACATGTCAGATCGCTTCTCTTGCATAATTTCTTCACATCCCCAAAGAAATTCATTTAGTTAGAGATATTTTCATTTGTTAAAAATACAGGTCATGCATATTATGTCACAAATCAGTGCTGTGCGTGTATATGGGCATGCATGTACGCATCTGTGTGTGTGTGTATGTGCGTGTGTGTGTGTGTTCTGCATTGAGCACTAACTCATCTTTCAATGCATACAGAATTTATTATCTCCTCCCAAATTTTCCTGGTCTATCACATTAACATTGATGTCACCCTCTTTGTACCACCGTTGTTTCCTTTTGAAATGTCAATGACATCAATACCAACCAATGTTTGCTTTGGCTTAAGGATTGTTTCTCTCATTCAGAGACGCTTGATGATGGTCGCTGTGTCTTTTTCCATTCTGGGTCCTCACCATCTAGCATAGCAACAAGGCCAGGGAAAACAGATGAGTATTGTTTTTAATATAACTGTCAATCTAGTTATCATTTATTTTAAAACAGCCTCATTTTGATGGCCTCATTATTACACTGAATTAAAATCAGATCCAAACCATAAAGCAATAGTTACTGAGTGTGTTGTGTAGCAGGCGCACCACATTCTCAGTCTCTGCTGGTTTTACTATGGCAATTTTAGATCATTTCTTCTTCCCCTAGTCAATGTCAGTCTTCTGATTTGCGATCAGTATGCACGGGGTGTGTGTGTGTGTGTGGTGTATACATGTATATGCATGTGTGCACATGTGGTATATGCACACACATGTATGTGCGCGTGTGTGTGCATGCATTTGTGATATGGGACTGAAGAGGTCTGTGGACTGGGGGAACTCTATGCTCACCAAGTTGGTCCTAATCACTCTCCCCTACCCCTCTTCGCCATAACGCAAGTGAGTGGAAAGCAGGTCAAGTCAGCCCTGCCGAGTGTTACATTGTCTTGCTTATGAGTTCGATCTACAGCCACAGCATTGAGTTGTCCCCCTTTCTACTTATGGATGTTTCCTCATCTTACTGTGACAATGTTGGGCACAGCCTGCCTTTCTCTGTCCATGTAGAACTGGGCCCTTAAGCCCAACAAGTGTCTGAATGGACTGGATCCACCAGGGCAAAGTTTTCAGGGACTGAAATGTCTATGGCATGAAGATGAATGTTATGTTTTGTTTTTTTAATTTGAGACATAAAAATGCAAAATTGCTGAGATACCAAATGCTTTCTAATCAGCTATAATACTGCCACTATGCACAAAATATCTGATGATAAACATGCCACATATAAACATTATGCAGGGATGCAGGGATAGCTCAACAGGGTGAGTGCTTGCCTTGCAACTGCAAGGTCCAGAGATCGAATCTTGGCCCTGGCTCCTGCAAGCCCACGTGCTGAATCGTGGTAACCACTGAGATGGTGGCAAAGGTTCTCGTCTCCCATGCTAGAGGCCCCCAATTTGGTTCCCACCCTGTGTGGCCCCATATCCACCTGTGTGGAATGAACTATGTTACAACCAATGATGTACAACTATGGAGACTGCTCTGGGTCCTCTCCCTTCTCTCTCTCTCTCTCTCTCTCATGCCCCACCCCCCACCCCCCAACAATAAAATAAATCTAAAAAAATAATAATAAATAAAATAAAAATACAGTATCTATTACCTATGTGCAGTATATGTGCAAAATATATGGCATTCCTATGGCAGATGGAGAGGAGGAATATTAGCACCATACAATGACTTAAAGCTGCTGCTCAGACACAAAGCATACATCGCTGCCTTTCACAACTCATTAGCCAAATTGTATCACCTGACCAAGCCTGACATTAATGAGGAAAGGCGTTCTCTCTCAACAGCAACCTTGTGGCAAAGCAGGAAGATTTACAATCATCTGAAAGGAAAGGCAGGAAGTGCTGGCAACACTAATGCTGGGAGCACTCAGAGTCTGGTTGATCTTAGACAAAAGAAGATGATTTGCCCTTGAAGAATGGCCCTGTGAGCAAAGGTCAGAGCAAAACCAAGGGCCATCTCAGCAGTTCCTGAGGTTCTGCTTGGGCAGTGATAGCAAAATGATGCAGCCCGAGAGGCTTGAACAACAGAAGTGCATTTTTCACAGTTCCGGAGGTTGGATTAAGGTTCTAGCTGATTGAACTTCGAGTATGGAACCTCTTCCTAGCTTCCAGACAGCCACCTTCTTGCCCTGTCCTTCTGTGGCCTTAGCTGGGTGTGTGCACATGGAGGGAGGGTGAGAGGCAGCTCTCTTAAAAGGACACTAATCCTATCAGATCAGGGTCCCACCCTTATGACATCATTCAGCCATTATCACTTCCTTAGAGGCGCCATCTCCACAAACAGCCTTGCTGAGGGGTTAGGACTCCAACCTAGACATGAGAGCGGGGTACGTATACATTCAGTCCCCAACAGAGCCCCTCTTTGGAAACCATACCAGTAGCTCCTGCCTTGGATGGATGTCAGAACTGGGGGGAAGTGAAGATGTACGGCCCCCTCGCGGCCCCTTCGTCACATCAAGAATGTGAGGACAGGCTCTGGTCTTGGCTGCAGGTGGCCTTCATCACGTCAGCCTTCACACCTTCACGAATGGGAGCCCTTCCTCTTCCTCACAGGCAATATTTGTGCAGACACCTAGCATTTGTGCACGTCATTTTAATTTTCTGAAACACCCTTTCAAATTTTTTAATTCATTTCTACTTATGTCTCTCCTTAAATGTCAAACAAGGTCATCTCTGTATCTCAAACTCTAGCGCAGAATCTAGCTAGGTTAATTTTTAGAAGACTAGATGAATAAATGAGTGAATGGCATATTGAAAGTGTCTCCCACCCTACTCCAGGGACGCCTGCATGCTTCATTTGACCCCTCCTTCGTCCTCTGAGAAATCCAAAGCTGTGTCATTAGTAGGACTTGAGGCACGACTTGGAGGGAGAAGAGGAAAAGGGTGAAAAGGAGGCGAAACCTCTCCAAATGCCTGAGATCCCGTCACACGGCTCACTCATCCCTGTCAACCCCATCCCACCGCTGACCCCTGGGCTCCACCCTGACGCTTTCTCGGGTCATCGAAGGGCTCCTTACAGCTGGCAACCTAATGAGCCAGAGCTCAGGGCCACGCAGGGCCAAGGCAGGCTCAGTGCGGGTCGTTAAAAGCTCCCGTCTGCTGCCTGGGAAATTGCTCTCCTGTTTTACCAGAGCCGTTTGCCTTTTGCGGCTCCCAGGGGAGAAAGGGCCACGCTGGCTGAATTCCTGGCTGAGCCATTTGACCTGGAGCCTCCATAAAACCTGGGCCCCAGCCTCCCTGACTTGGGCTTCCCTCATTAAACCCTGAGACAGGGGCCTGCTGTTAGGCCTGCAGGGGCCTGGGGAAGGCTGACTGGTCTCCTCTGCCTGCAGGCCCGAGACAGACGTGAGGTGGTAGCTGCTGAGAAATGGGCCAGAAGTCGCCCTGAAAATAGAGGCAGGCAGATCAGAACTCTGATTGCCAAATATGACACGTGCCCCCCTACTTTGAGTTGCTAGTCGCCTGCTTAGAAAAGCTCACCACAGGCAGCCCCCTCCCACTAGAACGGAAGGGAAGCCGGCCTTGCATTTGACTTATCAGTTTGTGGGTGGTCTATGCAATACTTGAAGGGTCTTCTTGATGTTTGACAAGAACTGCCAGGCACTGGGCACTACTGTCTGCTTGCAGAGATATGGATGGATAAGGTCCCTCGGTTCCGATGTGGTGACAGCCTTGCTACGGGCGCGTCTCTGGCCACTCCAGCCCACCATGAACGTGCTGCAGCGGATGGAGCCTCTCAGCGATGTGAGAACCCTCCAGTGACTCTGTGCTTTTGGGGTAAAGCTTGGATGCCTTTGCTTAGAGTCCGAGGACCCCTCAGAGTCAGTCCCTGCCTCCCCCTTCGCCCTGAGCTCAGTGCTTGCTGTGAGGAAAGTGGGGTGTCCCTGAATCTTTACCTTTAGGGGATTTCATGATGCTGAAGGATAGTGTATCTGTAGAGAACAGGAAAATTGTAGGTTCAGGTGGAGGCTGGGTGCCAGGGGCTGAGGACACGGGGCGGAAAGCTAACTCACTCTAATAAAGGAGGGGGCGGGAAACGGCCTGTCAACTCTGACACACACTCAAATAGCATCTGATATACATGCTCTTCTAAGGACAAACCTCTAGAAGGAAAAAAACAATGACAGGTCTATTTTTGACCTGAGACGATGGGCTATGGAAGGAAGGGCAATACGAGACAGTAAGAAAGCCATTAACTTTATTTAAGACAAATGAGATCAGAGCAAGAAGGGGCTGGGACCGGAAGAACGCCAGCCCCGCCGCCAGGCTCCGGGTAACCCCGTGGCTTCCATTGCACGTGGTGGGGGTAGGGCCTGCTTTCTATGAAAGGCCAGAGAGGCTCAACTAAGGGGCTGGCCCAAGGCACACAGGGCTCCGGAGGTGGTTCCAGCACAACAGCCTCTCCTGAGCTGTCACTTGTCCTTCCTGAGGAGCCGCAGGCTCCCAAGCCATGTCACGGTCCCACTGTGTGGGCACAGACACAGCACAGCCACCCCGTGCACAGAGAACTTCTTGGGGCCCAGCCAGAGTGTATGGGTTCTGACCCAGATACGCCTGGTTTCCAACACCAAGTCCCCCCTTGTGAACGATGTCACCTCAGGCAGCAGGTTACTTCAGGTCTCCGAAATGTAAACCTGGGGCCACGGTAGCCGTCTTGATGGGTGGCTGAAGGATCAGATTTTGACATCGAAGTGTATAGCACGTACCTGGCTCACAGTAGACACTAAGTCCTGGGGGCCCTATGTTACATTTGAGGACGCATACATCAATGAAGAACGTAGGAAGTAGGCTGTCCCCGAGGTCTCCTACGTCCTGATCCTGTACATTCAGTAATGTGATGTCGCTCTTGGAGCACACACACACAGGATCTCAAAAATGTGCCAGGTGCTCCATGGAACCCAGAGTCTAGCAGCTGAGCAAAATGGGGTTCAGTATGCTTTTTCGCTCTGCGGTGTTGAGACGCTGTGACTGATCACCGGTTCCCACACGCAAGGACTGTGTTCGCTGCTGGGATCCAGGAGGACATCACACTGCCTTTACGATGCACAGAATGACAGGTCCTCCCAAGGCCTGACGGGTCGCTTTCTGAAAGCGGCTCTAACAAAGCAGAGCCTCCAGAGGCCCTGCTGCGCCCCAAGGTCACCATTCTCCCTGTCTTCCGCTTAGTGTGTTTGGAACAGAACAATTTCACGGCCTCTGCCTCTCGTATGCTGCATTTAAAAGATAAAAAGATGAACAAGTGGTGTTGTGCCCAGCTCTCTAGAGAACAAGAGCTACCACTTACTGAGCACCCCGATCGTTCTCACCCTTTGTTTAATATCCTGCCTGTAGTAGCCCGACTTCTCCTACTCGTCTGGTTGAGTACGTGTAACAGCCCAGGGGTTAGATCATTTCCTCCTGTTATTCCCAGTAAAGGGAGGGCCTTTACGAGCCAAAATTCAAACCCAGTTTATTCTGGCTTCAAAGCCCACGTGTTTTTTTACTAATCTGCCTGATCCCGGAAATATACCACAGTAACAAACGCGAATTGAATATATGTGAAAAATATGGTGATCTGGCGTCCTAACCCCAAACCTGACCGTGACTTGGGAGGTGAATGGAGTCCGGCATATGACGTGGCTAGTGGGTCCCACAGGAGGCTGCGTTGTCACTATTATTCATGTCTTTTACGTACACTGAGTAGCTCTCCTGGGAAGCCCCAGTCTGAGTACATCAAGTTTGGGGGAGCTTTCCTTCACCCACATTTATGATTCTCTCACTCTAGATATAGATCTAGTGCACTCTGGGGAACTTAGAGCAAAAACAAAAAATAAAATGGCTCATTAGTATCCCTCTAAGATATACGAGGTCTGACGATTAAGTTCATGAACTCATTCTGGAAAAAGTGCTATGTATCTAATTGCTGAAGATCACCATGGTCACCTTCCACGTACCTCCTTTGGGAAGTTATGCACCGATGCCAGTGCCTGGTCCACCCTTCAAAGCAGTTTTGGAACTCTTTCCCTGGAATGGCCATCAGAGCTGTTGTCACATTACCCTTGATGTCCTGAATGTCATCAAAATGTCTTTCTTTCAATATTTCCTTTCTCTTTGAGTAAAAAAAAAAAAAATTATTGGGGACCAGATTAGGTGAGTAGGGAGGGTGTTCAGATATAGGTATCTGTTTACTGGCTAAAAACTCCCTCACAGACAGTGCCGTGTGAGCTGGTGCACTGTCGTGATGCAAGAGCCATGAGTTGTTGGCCAAAAGTTCAGGTTGTTTTTGTCTCACTTTTTCAGGCAGCCTTTTCAAATGCCTCCATCATTTTTGCCCTTGCGCACACAGATGCTTCCATTTTTTTTATTGTTAAATTTATTGGGGTGACATTGGTTGGTGATAATTACATAGTTTCCAGGTGTACAATTCTACATGACATGGTCTATGTATTGCATTATGTGCTCACCACCCAGACTCAGCTCTCCCTCCATCACCACATTCCAAACAGTCAACTTGGTTGTCCAGTTGGTACAAATTCATAATGAACAATCCCTCTGATACCAAAAAAAGGTTAGCAACATTGTTTTGAGTCTTGATTTGGACTGACGGAACTGTTTTGGTCGTGGAGAACTGGCTGACTTGCATTGTGCACTTTGATGCTTCGTTTCAGGTCCTACTGGTACTTATCTGCTGGTTTAACTTAGCTATAAACTAAACTTCTATAGTAGAAATTACTGAATCAAAACTAGATGTGTTTGTATTTTTTTCTGAGATGCTTTAATACTTTATTAACGTTTTGATGAGGTGATACAGAAGCATACACACAATTCAAAAATAAACAAAAAGGAACAAAAAATAAACAGTGAAAATGAATCTTCTTCATACGTGTTTCTTTAGAAACTAGTTTTTCCTTTTAAAAAAATAATTAATTATTTGCGTCCTGGAGTTTGTTTCTAGTTACATTCACTGCATACAAGTATGTACCAAACAAAGCATGTTTAGCATTATTCA
Source organism: Craseonycteris thonglongyai (assembly GCA_004027555.1). Taxonomy (NCBI): domain Eukaryota; kingdom Metazoa; phylum Chordata; class Mammalia; order Chiroptera; family Craseonycteridae; genus Craseonycteris; species Craseonycteris thonglongyai. Next base: position 38,959 of record PVKE010000006.1, on the reverse strand, counting down.
CCCCAGCATTGCTTATAGAGAGCATTGCTTATCAGAGATTCAAAACAGCTTAACTGTAGCTCAGTACTAAATGAATACAATGAAGACTGTGCACACTGGAATGCTCTGCATCAATCACAAAAAATGAACAAGGATACAGTAATTGGATATATGTAGATATAACTGGATCTATGTAGTCACATGGTATCTCCCCTCCATCATTTTTGCCCTTGCACACACAGATGCTTCCATTTTTTTTATTGTTAAATTTATTGGGGTGACATTGGTTGGTGATAATTACATAGTTTCCAGGTGTACAATTCTACATGACATGGTCTATGTATTGCATTATGTGCTCACCACCCAGACTCAGCTCTCCCTCCATCACCACATATCTGGTGCCCACTCCCACCTTCCCCCCCCCTTTTTTTTTTGACTTGCACATCAAAATGGAAACGTGTTTAGACGGTCACTTTAAACAGAGTGTTATTGAATTATTAACAGAAAAAAAATTCCTCCAATTTTTTTGAAATTTTTGAAAAAGGCGAGGACTTCTTAAACTTATTGCAGGTGATAAAACTTGGGTCCATCATTATGACCCAAGAACAAAAGGCAGCCCATGGAATGCCATCATAAGGGGTCACCTTTCTAGCCGAGGCCTGAGTTTTGAATGTTTTGGGCTGAGGGGATCCCTGATGGCCTACTCCATGGACTGCCTTTTGTTCTCAAGGTCATAACGATGGATCCAAGGTTCATCCCCTGTACAGATCTCATAGTCCACAGTATCTGTTGACATTCCCTTCCATCATCTACAAATGTGACATTTTCCATTGCATGTCTGTGAAGACGAATGGCCCCTCCATTCTTATTTGGGGGTGGGGGGTCATAAATATCTCATGTTTGAGAGCAGAATAGCTGCAGATGGCTTTGGAGAGACTGGCACCCCCACAAATGGTGTGTGATTGAGCGGCACTAAATTTGAATTTGAATCTACCGTGATCTAAGAACAGTCCTGTGAATTGGTGTGTCATTTCCTAAAGGACATGGTTCCCCCTGTTATGTAAATGATTAACACGCAATGCTTAAAAAATGGCTGTACACATTGTATCTTAACTTCTCAAAGCAGTAAACAGATGACTACATCAAGCAAAAGGAGCCAAAGCTGAGTGAGGTCGTGAGAGGCAGGGAACCTCTCCTAGGCCTGAGTTTTTGAGCACAGATCTCATATATTTATGCAGACTATTCATAGGCCCTTTCCACTTCCTTCAGATTCTTGGCAATATTCCAGAGTTAAATTGATCTTCAGTTATGAGGTTTTTCACACATTTGTACAGCTTCAGGTCTTAGATACCAAATTCAAACACGCTCATGCTTACACTTTTAACAGAGGCAGTAGCTTAAATTCAGTACAGCAAACATTAGACTTGTTTTGCCCTCTCTGTCTTATGCCTTCCCTTCTGTGTTCATGTAGTCAGGCTGCCATAACGAGACACCACAGACACGGCAGCTCAAACAACAGGCATTTTGTTCTCACACTTCTGGAGAACAGGAAGCCCAAGATCAAGGTGCTGGAAGATTCAGTGCCTGGTGAGAACCCTCTTCCTGCTTGTGCATATCTGCCTTCTCTGTGACCTCACATGGGGGTGGAGGGTGGAGAGGAGAGAGAGAGAGGGAGAGGGAAAGAGAGAGAGAGCATCCTCTAGTCTCCTTTCTTCTTTTTACTAAGTCATTATTGGGACATCGCCCTCTGATCTCATCTTAACCTAATTACACCCAAAGGCTCCACCTCCAAATGCCGTCACAATGGAGGTTAGGTGCTCAACATACACATATTGTGACAATGTAAACATTCAGTCCATAACGCTCTCCTTTCATTTATTCTTCTTCTTCCCTCAATAAATAGTTACTGCTTTCCATGTCGTCAGGGATTTTACTCTAGGCCCTGGCACTAGAAGAATTATTTTAAGGCACGCACAGGACCTACCCTCAAAGAGTCCACAGACTCAGTGGGGTGGACTGACTTTGATGCCATGAAACAGTCACTCCGCTGGAAGTAAGTACAGGGTTCTCTGGAAGACAGTAGAGAGAGAGCCATGTCGTCTATGGGGCCAGAAAGAAGGAAAGCGATTCGACATTTACAAGGAAAGGCAGGGATTCCAGACAGACATGTGGCAGAAAGGCTTTCGAGGCAGAAAGCATAGCATTAAGAAAAAGTCAAGGCCTGAGTGTGCCTGACAGATACACCTGGGAGGAGTATTTTGACAGGAGACAGAAGCAGGGAGAAGGAGAAGCAGGAGGTAACATTGGAGTGACAGGCTGGGACTACTTTGTCAAGACTTGTCTAGTTTACAGAAGAAAATTGGCCAATGCCTTGTCCTTTTTAGATGAAGGTCATTGGCAGTGCATGGAGAAAATTCCTGTTTGGGATTCTAAGATCCAAGATGAAGAGTTTAGACCATTCAATGACTAAAGATAGCTCTTAGCTTCTTTCCCATTTATCCTTTCCCCCAACACTTGCCCCCACGATGCCCGCCAGCCCTCACCACCCTCTGGTAACCTCTTCTCTTTGGCACCAGGATGGTTGTTGCTCTTGAAACTTATCACTCAAGCGTCTATCAGCTCTCAGGGCCCCTGCCAGCCTCTCCTCTCCCCTCAGCTACAGAGAAATGCTTCTCATCCTTAGTGTTCAGAGTGGAGGAAATTCTGTTCTAAGAGAAGTCCTGCAACGCAAGGGATAGAAATTCTGGGGACAGTAATTCTCTTGACATCTGTCTTAGAAACTGTGTTAATGCTTTTCTTTTGTGTTTGCTCTTTAAGTTCCCATGACATGATATTAGGTAATGATTAGTACTTTTAAACATTGAGAATACTGATACACATCCGAAAGGACACGAGCCAGAATATAGTTAGGTACAAACTAAAACTCTCTCCCTTCCTCCATGTAGAAATTACCAAAAATAAAAAATTAAAATAAATCATGTTTAGGTTTGTTCTGCATTGTTTCTAATCTATATGCCAAGTATTAGAAAATTGTGTATTTACCTTTTTTTTTTTTTCTTTTTATACAATGTCTCTCCTTATATAAATTTGCCCTAAGAACGTCATTGGAGTACAAGCCAACCTATGACTGCTTTATTCAATCAACATTACCCAAAGTAAGGAAAACTAGAAAGCACCCTAAACTCCCATCAATTGAGGAGTAGTTGAATTGATGATCATACGAATATAACCACAAAGACTTGTAGTTCGTGGAAATAATCACATAATTTTAAATGAAGAAGTAAGAACCATGGTATGTAGAAGGCTTATACATGAGCATAGACAAAATCTGGAGGGAAAGACCCCAGAATGTTAGGCAGCAGTTACAGTCCAACAGGATGGTCTGTGGACTTGTGTTTTCTGTTTTTGCAGAGAGGTGAGGCATGAGGTCAGCGGCGGGAAGGCTCAGGGCCAGGTGCTGTTCATGCAGGAGGTGATAAGGATGGAGTTCAAATTAAAACTATCGCCAGTAAAGAACACATGCCTGACAAGGCCGGCTTGATGGCCTATGGAAGAGAGTGAAGGTGTGGGCTCATGGAGAACAGGGGATCCCTAAATAGACATCTTCCTATAGCCTTAGAACGGGACAGCATTAATCAAGCAAGCGAGCAATGCTAAGAGATGAGCGCTCGGAGATGCCAGCTCTAAAATGCATTTGACTCATTGCTCCATTGCCCCTGTCGAGAAAGACTCCCTCCCTGCAGCTGTCTCCTATTAGGCTCTTTGGACCAGTGATATTCCTTCATGAGGTAAGTGTGCGGACTTCACAGGGACTACTATAGGAGACAGGACTGGAAAAATCACCTTGACAATGATACATTTTTCATTCTCCTTTGGATACTTAGCATTGTTTTAAAACTAAACGATAAAATTAAAATACTGGAAATTTTGGGCTTTGCTATTATTATGGGCTGAGAATTGGGTCTCGCAGAAACAAAAATTAAGAGGGACAATGCTGATGTGAATCTTATGTTTATTGTTTTAAAAACTCTGCGCTAATACCAAAAGAATGTATTTCTGGTGGGAAGCAATTTATTTCCATGGCTTCGGGGAACTTGACTTCTGTCCTAAAAATATATTTCCTTAGATATTATAAACAAAACACCTTAAACAAACAAAAGAAATTGCAAAAAATCTACAGCAAACAGCAATGTTTTCTAGCCTTATGATTAAAGACTTTAAATCTATAAGAAAAATATGAACATCTGCTTCCCAATCCCTCCCCCAAAAACGTATGCAGAGAATACAAAAGGGAATTTATAAGAGATTTGCATATGACAAATAAATATAAAATTAAAATGTTAGGGGAAGCCGGGATGACTCAGTGGGTTACGCACTTGCTTTGCAGCCCAAGGGTCCGAGGATGGAATCCCGGCCCTGGCATGTGTGGACCCACATGCTGTGCTTCCCACACACATGGTGTGCTTCCCATGTGTGGGGGTGAGGGGCAGTTCGGTTCCTGTTGGGGTGAGCTTTCATGTAGGCAACCCCAATTTGGCCCCTGGCTCTCAGGGACATGCCTCTTCTGTGGGAGGGCCCCAGCCTGGTTTCCACCCTGAGCGGCCCCTGCCCACCTGTGGAATGAAACTATGTTGAAAAACTAATGATGTACAGCTATGGAGACTGCTGTGGGCCCTCGCCCTTCCCTCTGTCTCTCTCTGTCAAAGCAATAACCAAATAATCAATTAAAATGTTAACCCTGCTAGTAATAGAAAATGAATATCAACACATCAGTAAAATAAACTTTGCTCCCTATGGGTTGGGCAAATGACCTGTGACACTTGTGATTTGATGTTGGTGGTGTGAAGTTCAGTGACCATTCTCATGACCTCCTGCTGTGACACACTGCTTCAATGTTTGTGCAGGACAATAAAAATTAGTCCTAGCCCTCTAACCTACCAATCCCTCTACTCACCCTTCTACTATGTTATCTCTAAAAGCATCAATATATGCATATGTTCGGGTATGTCAAGGCTCAGAGCAGCATTTTTGTAATAGCAGAAGTAATCAAAATAATTGAAAAGACTAAAAATGAAATAATGTTTAAATTAGTAATGGTTAATCAATTTGCTGGAGTTCTACTAGTCACTTCCTAAAAATCAGGTTTTTCAAAAAGTATTTAATGACCTGGAGAATTGGTTAAAGCAATAAGTTTAAAAAAAAAAAAGCTAAAAATTATATATAATATGCTCCCCGATACATTTATAAGTGGTGTGCTTAAAAAATACTGGAAGGCAATACATCAGCATATTAATAATGGTTATCTCTGGCCGGCGGCATTCTTTCCTTCTTTCCACATTTTTCCATATTTTCCAAAGTTTCTGCCAGGAATGTGTACTGCTGTATGGTTAAATTAAAACCTGTTATTCAAAAAGAAAACGACTGAGGGTAAGAGGGGAGGAAGTGGGAGGAGGGGACATCAAATATATGGTGATGGAAAGGGAACTGACTTTGGGTGGTGAGCACATAATGCAACACACAGAAGATGTCATGTAGAATTGTACACCTGGAACCTCTGTCATTTTTACCAATGAATGTCAGCCCAATACATTTAACAATTATTTTTTAAAAAGAAAAGAATAAGAGGTTAAGTGATATTTCCAGGAGTATAGTAAGTCCTCCTTGGAGATATGTTACAACATACGACCCTGAAACCGTGGAAGGACATTTTCTGTTTATCAGTGTGTCCCCAAATTCCCCAGTGCTCACATCTCTGAGGTTTTGATTTTAAGGGAGCCCAGAGGAGTGAAGCACTTGTCCAAGGTCAAACAACCAGTGCGAAGGATCAAGGATAAACAAAACCCAACACTGGTAAAGTCACAAGGACAGTTTTTATTGTACAGCGTATGTCCAAAAAGTCCCCATCAGGTAGCCATTCTTGTTACATTGACAGCAGTTGATTTTGTCCGGACAGCCCTTGTGTATTATTACAATAGGGACAATAGTCCAGAGAGAACTGATCTCAACTTCCAACTGTACAAAGGTGTGTGAAATGAGAAGCAGGTGAGCAGGGCTCAGTGAACAAAGAAGGAAAAAAGTAGTCATTACAATTGCCTTGGTTTGCTAACTGGTCCTTCTCACAGTCAGGTTCCTTCCCGCCCACAGAGTCTGGGAGTCAGGGACCCTGTGTTCAGGTGGTGGCTGGAACAGTCAGTTCTTTTGGTATCCTTCAGTTTTCTCAGAAAGACATTTTCAGGGGAGCTGGGGTCATCCTAGGGAGGCCGCCTTGGGCTGTTAGAATGCATGTCAATGATTGCTCAAGTCTATAGGCCCGGGCTGAGGCCTAGCAGAGGCCTTGAAGGACCCTGGCTTGTGTTTGGTCAAGGAGGAAGTCTGGTCTGTAACAAGTCCCAGACTAGAGTCCAGGTCTCCTGATTCCATTCCAATGCTCCTCTCGCTACCACAGGTTTTGCTTATCAAGAACTTTCTTGACCTGAATGAGAACTTCAGCTAGAACTAGAAGGACAAGAAGGACTATTGAGATAAGGAGATTCAGGAGAAAATGCCTGCCTATGACAAGTACCTCCTCACCCCACATTAGAATGGATCAAATGCTCAAATCCAGCTCTTCGTCTTAACTGGAACATCCCCACCTGTTCTGTGGGGGTGAATGTGTGAGTCTAAATTCTGAGTGGGTTGAAGAAACAATGCCTGAGAGTCTCACCATATAAAGCAATTTCTTAATAAGTTATCAGGTTAAATGTATGCACGCTATATCTAAAACCCTGGGTAGTTCACTCTCTCACATAGCTGACCAGTGAGAAGCATTCTTGGATATGGATTTCTTCTCTTCACCCTGAGCAAACATATTTATGACTCACGAATTCTCTGTTGGTCAAGAACCTGGAAACAAGCAGCAGCTGTAGGGCTGTTTTGTGTCTTCAAACCTGATGTTTGGAGAACTTTCTGGAATCGTGGTGAAGTCTGGAAATAGGCCAGCAACGGCTTTGTAAAAACAGTATCCTTCCAGTCCAGTTACTTAATGTTTACCTGTCGCTGACAGCTTTTTCTCTTGCTTTCTTCCTCTTTCCAATTTTATCCTTTTCCCTCCTCACTCTACATTTTTCTTGCTTCCTACCTCCCTCCCTCCTCACTCCATTCCTCTTCCTTCTTTCTTTCCTTCCTTCCTCCCTTCCTTCTTCCCTCCCTCCCTCCCTTTCTTCCTTCCTTTCTTCCTTCCTTCCTCTCTCTAATTCACTTAGTGAGCATTTTGGCTCCCATTCTTCACTAAACCATGTGTTCACCCACTGAAACTCAGACCAACGTGTTGCCAAAATCATGGATTTTGAGTCAGATGGGCCAAGGATCGGTTTTTGGTTCAATATCTACTGCCTGACTATGACCAAGTTATAACATTTCTACTTATTCATTCATTTTGCAAGCACACGTTTATTGTGTGCCTGTTGTGTTTTAAATTATGCTAGGTGTGCTCACTGTGGTTTCCAATGGGGAAAGCGCTATGCATTCTTGGGCTGTTGTGATCCAACTAAACGACATGCGTAACAATGGCACCCAGTGGGTCATCCCCTTCCTGTCACACTGCAGACATCTAATAAATGTCAGCTTCTTGTTCCTTTCTTTCAGCATCCTAAATGCCAAGCATGCATATGTAAGACCTGGTTTTTTGAAAGAATCTCACAGGCTAGCCAGAAAAAGCAGATTCTTAGGAGGGGGAAAGACTACACCGTATTTCATATGTTCTAAGTCACACTTTTTTTTTTTCTTTTTTTTTTAGCGTCTTTGAAATCAGGCTGCATATTAAAGTTGCTGTGAGCCTGGTGGGGACAGTTGTGCCATAGTCACTATTGTCATCACAAGTGGCATCAGCTCTGTCCACATCATCACCACCATAGCTCGGTCGGTGTATTATTACTACTTAGCATGTTGAATTTAACTGCCTTTAAAAGATCTTCAAGGAGACTACATTATAATTCAACAGTAAAACAGAAAGTTTTACTAAGTTTACTAAGTGCACAAAAAGACACAAAAATAGAGGATTGGGGCATTAATCTGATATTAGTGAACAAATAGTCTTCATTGGAGAAATAGCCATCAGCATCAAAGCTTGTGGAATGCTGTCACAGCTTGGAAGACAATGTCACAGACAACAGTCAAGTATCCTTAGAAATGCTGCATTACCTCATACCTCGTGTCCCTGATGCAAACCACAGCCTTCTTGATAGTGGGTCAAATAGTGATTTAAAAGAAAAAATCTTTATGAATGAAACAAAAACAAACAGCAACAACAAGAAATCCTGGTTCAGGTCCCGACTCTGCCTCTGATTGACTTGAGTGAAAGATTTCATTTTGCTGGAACTCGGTTTCTTCTACTGGAACTCGGTTTCTTTTGCTGAAAGAGGGGCGTTAATAACATACCCAGCAAGGTTGTTATAACAATAAGTTCAGGAGAGGCTGTGAAATGAAATGGGTAAGATGCAGAGAGAGATTGTCTCAGAACCAATGCTAAGCAATTGGAGAAAAAATGGAGCAAGGCAGCTAAGCCAAAGAAGATTCCCCTAACACCTGTGACCGGCACCCTACACCCCACATCTGTCTCCCAAAGGCAAAACCATGAAGAGCCTGCCCCACCGGGGCCAGCCAAGGTGAGGGCAGACACAGAGGGCCCAGCCAAGGGGTGTGGTGGGTGGTAATAAGCTTCCTTCATTGTCCATCGAAAGCCCAGGATCAAAGCCGGCCAACAGGGAAGGACAAAGCAGATGAGCTGAATTGGCATTTGGCTTTGCATTCAACACAGGCAGGGCCTCTGCTGAGCCGGGCACTGACACGTGAAGCTCATCCTTTACCCTCCCGAGCTGCCATTTCCTTATAAGACAGGCAACCATCCCACATGCTCCTGGAGATCCGAAGAGACCTTGAGTGTGGAAACACTTAGTGCAGGCCGAGCACCCTGTAGTTGTCTTAATCCTGTCCTCACACCTCATCTTTATGTCTGTAAGGGAATTTTGAGTTGTTCGTCTTGCTTCCTTAATTAGAAATGTATTGATCTTAAATCAAGTTTCATTTGCTTATTGACTGACTGACTGATTGCATGCCCTGTTTTTTAGATTCAAACCCGACTCTTAAATCTGGAACCAGTGCTCATGGAAGGAACATGAGCTTCGCAATCCTTCTGGCATAATAATTTCAAATCCCAGCTCCGCCATGAAAAGCTGAGTGACCTTGAATAGTCACTTAGGCCTTCTGGCTGTGTGCCCGGGCAATTGTGCCCCGTCCAGCGGGGCACGACAACGCGGCCCGAGGGGGAACCTATGAAGGACAAGAGACAGGAGACACAAAGAAATGGAAGCAAGACAGGATTCTGATTAAGCCTCAAAATTTTATTTCTGTTACAGCGGTATATATGCAGTAGGGACAAAGGAGGGCAGGGCTGTCTGCTTAGTGAGGTATTTGTCAAAGGGTGATTGGTTGTAGGGTAAGTGGCAGCTCAGGATTAGTGGAGGATTCGCGGGCTCTAGCGGGCAGTCCAAGCAAGGGAGGGGTGGGCTATGCGTGGGAGATACTATTGAGTAACAAGTTATCTTTAACTTCAGGCCAGACCACAAGGCTATCTCTCAGGATGGAGTCGATTCTCAAAATGGAGTTATTTTTGTTTTTAGCCTGATTGGTCCAAGTTGGTCCCTGACATGGCTGCTTCTTGATCTATAAAATAGAAGGATACACACAACATTCCCTGTTTTAGGGTAAGAACAGATGACAACGACGGATTCCGAAGAACAAGAGAATTGTTATTTCTCCAAATGGATTCCTGCCAATGGCAATTGACTCTAGACCTGGATTTCTCCTGGCCCAACATCTACCAAGCACCACGTTGGTGTGTGGAAGGGACGGGCGGGCCTGCCTGGCTGAGCGGGCTCCCCATGGCGGGCTGCCCAGCCTGTCAGCACCCCCTCTGCGAATGTGGAGCTCCAGACTCGTACTGATACCGCCTGCAAGCGCTGGCTCGGCTCCTATTTGCGGGCGATAGATTGCTTCTACTGAAGCTGCCAGTGCAATATTTTGAAAATAGACATCCATTTCTAGAAGACAAGAGATCCAAATAAGAACTTTTTTTCTTTTACATTAAAAATCATGGTAATAGCAATGGTGTTCGTGTCAGCATGATTTTCGACACTGTTTAATAACTCACTTTTGTAAGGACCACGCATTGGTGTAGAAGGACGTGTGTTTGGGGAGAAACCCCATGGAGTTAGTCTGATCTGTACAAAGACTATGAACCAGGTATACTATGGGGCTGGCTCTCAATTTCCCAGTCTTTCTGTTGAGTTACGGGTGACATTCTATCCGCTCAATATGCGTAAGGTGAGATCTCCACACCGATGCCTCCGAACGCGAACTTATTTGGAAATTAGATTGTTGCAGATGTAATTAGTTAAGTTAGGATGAGGCCATTCTGGAGTAGCGGGGCCCTAATCTGGTATGACTGGTGTCTTCATAAAAAAGGGAAATTTTGACACAGACATGTACACAAGGAGAATGCCATGTGACTGGGGTGATACATCTACAAGGCAATGACCACTAATGATCATCAGCAAACCACCAGAAGCCAGGGAGGTGGCAGGGAACAGAGGCACCCTCACAGCCTCAGAAGAAACCAGCCCTGCCGACACCTTGATCTTAGACTTGCAGCTTCAAGAACTGTGTGCCAATACATTTCTGTTGTTTAAGACACCAAGTCTGTGACATTTTGTTACAGCATCCCTAGAAAAATAATGCATGCTGTAGGTACTTAATATGTCTGAGAATTAGAGATTGTTAGAGGTAGAGGCACAAGACTTTCAGTGTAATCACCTCCTGATCCATAAGGAAAGTATGATCCGCCCACCATGCTTCAAGGTAAGGGGTTGATCAGAAGCCTAGATTCCCAGGAACCAGGAGGGTTGTATGTTTGTTTTATTACACTACACTTTTTGCTAAGAGATACATGGGAAAGGTTAAAGTTGTTCAATATAAAAATGCCATCAACCTAAAACAACTCAGACTTCTCAGATCGCATCTGCTTAATCCACAGAGACACCCCACTTCCTGCCCAAGGCCTCAAGGGGTAGATGTCCTTGTCTCTGGTTCAGACACACTTGGGACCTTTGTGGGTCCTGTGCCTCCCCATTCCCTGGGCCTCAGAACACTCCACTTCTCAGAGAATGACAGGTAATGACTAGAATGCTCCTTCCCCAGAATTCCAAATGACTCTCTCACCTTCAAACATGACTGATACCAAAGACACTCCTCAGCCGGCTCTACTTTCTAAATTGTATTTCTACTGCTCCTCATTTACTATATTTATCTATACTTATTGTTTGGGTCTCTCTACTAGAATATAAGCTCCAGAAAGCCAGGGATCTTTTCCTGGTTTGGTCACCAATGTATCCCAAATGCCTAGAATAATAACACCTGCCATATAGCAGGCTTCTAATATTTTTGTTGTTGTTGTGGGAAGGCTGACTACTTTTAAAGTATCTTTTTTAATAGTTTCAATGTTACTATTGAATTTATTGCTTTGCTGTGTTAGAAGACAGCCTGACAGCAGAAGCCTCAGCAGTTGAGGGGACTTTTGAGCTGTGGCAACCTTGGGTTTTGGCCTGGTGGCCTGGGAAATGACTGTATCTGTTATAATTAAAAGAAGTGCCAAAGGAACCTGAGGGCGGCATTGGTGGAGAAAAGTAAACCTCAGCATTTAGCCGGCAACGATCTCTTTTTTGTTATTTGTCTACAGTTGTATTTTTAAACATATAACATGCAAGCTATGCTAGCAAAAAAAATAATGTACACAAGCAGGTTTAAATATCCTTCAGAGCTACATCGGTCAATAAGGTAGCAACTAGCAACATGTGACTATTAAAATGTAAGTTAATTAAAAGCAGTTAAAATGAAAAATTCAGCTCCCCAGTCATGTCAGCCTCATTGTCGTTGCTCAGGGGCCATAGGTGGTTAGTGGCTAGCAGACTTGACCAAGGAGATGTGGAATGTTCCCATCATAACAAGGCAGAAGTGCTCCAGGTATGTTTCTAAATGTCTGGATGGTTAGTGTTATGGAATGAAGGCATCACCGTGAACAGTCACGTGTGCACTCTTCCTTGGATCATGTGACACACTGGCCCAGTGACCGTAGGCCAAGTCAACTGCTAGGCTCCACGCTCACATTCCTCGGTGATGATGTAACAGGTTTGTGCACAGTCGGCAATAGGCTCGCACGTGATGGTCTCAGATTCCGCGATTTCTCCATCCATAGTTGAGAGGCTCATTGTAGGAAGGGCACAGAGGTCGGTTATGCTGTGAAGGTCAGTCAGGCACAAATAGTTCAGAACGACTGAGAGGTGGGGTCCATTTGAGAATGAGGTTGGTGCCCTGAGAGCTGTGGAAAGGAAGTGAAGCAAAGTAGACCCCTCGAGTCTGGGCGCGGCGGCTGAAACGCATTTATGTCTTCGGCACCTAACACGATATACACACGGGGCTCCTTGCCTCTGTCTGCTGCTGGTGTTGAATGATGGAACCAGATAATCTACCAACTAACACATCATCCGTCCAACAAACAACATATGTACAAAGGCCAGATGCGTTGGTCAGGGCAGCAATGTTATCCTCTACTCATAGGTAGAGCCCCATATTGAGAGGTTCTCCACTACGAAAGCTTGCTTTGCATTTCACTCTACAGGTCTCAAGTAGGACAGAGGGGAGGACCCACTGCATGGTCCTTGAGGGACCTAGGCTGACGCACAATCGCCCATGTTCTAGCCACGACATCCTGAGCAAGTGGCCTGCAAGCTAGAGAAAAAGACGTGGAAGAGTACACTGGCTCTTAGCTGTGTCAGCCCAGAAGTGACAGGCATCACTTCTACTCAAAGGTCATTGGCAAGAACTTGTCACATACCTCTATCCCCACAAGGCCACCTGGGAGACAGAAGGGAGCACATCACATAATTGATGAGCACTGTCTACCGCAGTGGATGATACAGGACCCCGGCAAGGAGCTCCAACTTCATCCACCTGTGGGTTTCAAGCTATTTGTTCAAAGCCACCGAATTCTTTCTTCAAGTAAAATACGACATATAAATAAAACCAAACAGAGCGTGTCTGGTGGGAAAGACGGCGCGGAGAGGATGATCGACAAGGCTGCCCCGTCAGCTGACCCTCATGCGCCGTCTCTTCACCTTACATGCTCCTCTGGGGGAGCCGGGACTCCCGAATGCACAGAGGGCGACCTTCCCCGGCCTTCAGGGAGCTGGGCACTGCTGTCAGCAGGAGAGCAGGTGACCACGTTTCCTGTGCAGGGAGAGGTGGGTAAACTGGAGGCTGTGTGGTGTGTGCGCCGAGATGAGGGGCAGGGATGGGTTCTGATAGAGAAGGTGAGGGGGTGAACCGTGTCCCCATGGGACCCCATAGGACTCCCCAATTTCTTCCAGCTCAGAATTCAGCATGTCAGTCTCACCTCATTTCCCCTTCACACCGGTTGAAAGCTCTGCCGGTTTCCTTCTCGTACTGACATAGGCCTAGCACAGGAGTCGGCTAGCTGCCTCTGTGAAGGGCCAGGCAGCAGGGACTCTGTTTTGGTTTTGGGACATTTGGTTTCTATCACAACTACCCACCACCGCAACCCGTACGCAGACGAAAGGGCCTGACTGCGCTCCAGCACAGTTCTGTTTATGAACACTGAAGTTTGAATCGCGTGTCATTCCTAGATGTCATGAAACATCATTCGTCTTTTGATTTGTTTTCGATCATTTAAAAATGTGACGGGAAAGCCGGGACGGCTCAGCGGGTTGAGCGCTCGCTTTGAGGCCCCGAGGACCGAGGATCGAATCCCGGCTCCGGCCCAGGCAGGACCCACATGCTGAGCTGGGGAGTGCCCACAGTTCGGTTTTCTAGCTGTCTCTGTCTCTGTATCTCTCTCTCTTTCTGTCAAAAATAAAATAAAATAAAAATAAATATGCACTGAAGATAAAAGAATTACTCTCTATAAAAAAATAAAAAAAATAAAAAAAAATAAAAATGTATAAAGCCTTCTAAACTACAGGCCATTCAAAAACAGGCTGTGGGCCAGATTTGGCTGAGGTGGAACGTTATGTTGACCCCTAGTTTTGTTGTTGTTGTTGTTGTTTTTAACACTAAGTGATTATGTCATTGTGAAAAGGACTTATATTCATAAAGGTGATCTTTTTTTTCTTTTTGAAGTAGCATTTATTCTGATGGAATAGAAATAAAGGTATGAGCCTACTCTTTTAAATGATTTCCCCCTAGTACATACAAAGACCCTGAAAAAAAAAAAACAAATACTGGCAATCGCTATTGATTTAGTCAATGTCAGTGTATTTTAATTTTGTAGCACCCCCGGGCACTGTATCAAACCCACACAATTAGAATAAACAAAGCAAAATAAAACGAGGCTGGATTCCTTCTCTCCTCTGTAATAGAAACCCACAAATAAAGCCACTCTCCCTCTGGGTACCCCCCTATGGGTCACACCAGTGAACTGTGAGAACTCCCAAAGTCACTGAACTGAGAGAAACATTGGATTTCTTGAAGCCCAGAAAATGAAAACAATTTTATTCCATATTGTCCATTATCAGATGTCACCTCCGCCAAAAAGCGCACAAATGAATAAACACATCAACTAAAATGTCAAGTGAAATTATTTGCCCTTAAAGTGATTTTTTCCCCATGTTCAAAATAACACCGATTTATTTTAGATAATTTGGGGAAACAATACTCCCGAGGGATAATGATGGGAGCAAAAGTCACCCCAAATCTCAGACCCCAGAGACAGCCATTGCAACCCAGCGGCCGCTTCTTTCACATAATGGGGATCACACTGAATCTTTGTATTTAGAGCCAAAGCTTCTCCAGCCTGCGGCCCACAGGCCACATGGGGCTCAGTACGGCTTTGAATGTGGCCCAACACAAATTCATAAACTTTCTGAAAACATGAGAAGATTTTTTGTGGTTTCTTTTTTTTTAAGCTTATCAGCTATTGCTAATGTTAGTGTATTTCATGCGTGGCCCAAGACAATTCTTCTTCTAATGTGGCCCAGGGAAGCCAAACGGTTGGACACCCCTAAGTTAGAGGAAGTGAAAATCTACCATTTCAAAACTTAATACTAGTATTTTTTTTTAATGTATTGGAGTGATTTGATTGGTTTGGGCATTGATTTTGATTTTTAAAACTATTGCACTAAAATACTATTTATCAGGATTACTAAGTTTCATGGTGCCTCCTTGTATTTTGCACCCAAGGTTAGCATCTTGTTCATCATACCTATGTCCCAACCCCACCCTGCGTCTCTCCCCTCCTTGCTGTATGCCCGGAAAGGTCAGTTTGGAAAACTTTATGATCATTTTCTGATGCATAGCTCTCCTTCTGAAGTACTGAAAGCATTCCTACTGATAGGTCCAATGATGAGTAACATGAACTACGGCCACATAGGATCATGTGCTAGAGATCCAGGGAAAAGAGGAGAATCTCTAACTTGGATGAAAAAGGCGCTATGGCCATAGACTATCATGGCCGTTGAAGTCCGAGGAAATAGGGCTTGCATCCGGCTAACCCTGCTTAGCAGCTGGGTGATGGCTCGTGGTGGACAGGGCTGGTTGCCTGTGTTCTAAAGGCCCTGAGTACACAGACACACGGCAAGGGCATAGTCCCTCCTCTGAAGGCAACCATAATCTAGGTGGAGGAAGTTATTTTTGGAAGTCATTTAAGTTCTAAGTTATATTTTGCTTGCCTTAATTTTCCCCTAATACTCCATTTTCACTCTCTTATCCATGATGTTATGATCAAAGAACTAGATCCAGTTGTCTAAGGAAACAATAAAAATTTTAACTGATGAGGTTTTTGTTTTTGTTTTTGTTTTTTTGTCTTCTAGCCAACTGTTGGAGGTTAAATATTATTATATAAAAACATCCTACAGTATTATTCACTCATCAATATACTTCTCTGCCAGATTAGGAAAATGACATATAAAACTTAAGATTCACTTAATATCACCCATACCGTGATGAGCAATGGCATTTCTATCCTGAGCCTTCAGCCTTCAAGACCAGTGAATAAACCATAAATACTCTAAGAGTATAAAGTTTGGAAGAAGACAGTGAGTGAGGCAGGCTTAGGTCCAAAGTCAAGTTCCATGATTTCAATTCATATTCTCTTAGCATTGTGTCATAACTTATTGTGTCCTTAATAATTTCTACTTCATTATTTTGTTGTCAATTTTAAACCAAATAACATACACAGAGGACTATAAGTCATTGATAATGCTATTATTTACATTTCCCTGGTTATCATAATAATAGCACATCTTTGCATACTAGGATGGTTTTCACAGGATATGTTAGAATAGCCTAAGAATATAAATAGTTACACAATAAATATGTATGTGTTACTCTATGTACAGTTTTCTCCTGGATTTTCTCACTCTTCAGGGCAGAGAATTTGAGTTCCATGCTATTAACACGGAGATTCTTCTTCAATGCAGAATTCTTTCACCTCTCAACCCTTTACTTACCTCACATTGGTATAATGCTTTACAGTACGTTGTAAACACATCTCTGTTCACTGATTTAAACTTGAACAACAATAATGCAAGGCAAGAAACTATGAGGAACAACATTTCTATTGGGCATGTGAGGAAACTGAATCCCAGAGAGCCTTGGTACTTTCCCATAGTCAGTCAGGCAGTCAACACCAGATCCAGGTCTCAAACCCAGGTCTCCTGACTTTAAGAAGTTCTGAGTTCAAAAATTGCAATAGTATCATGACAAGGGGAAGAAACTAGATCATTCTTGAGCAGCTGCTGTATGCCAGGAACTTCTCTATGGGCGTCCTAGACAATATTTTTAAATTAATCCAGACACCATGTGAGATGTGCGTTACGGGCCCTGGCTTCTGCCAGAACAGGAAGCTGAGTCCCAAGAGGTAATGGGCCAGATTATGTAACTAAACACTGGCAGATTTTGAGAATTGGACCCAAAGAACTTAACCTACAATGCATGCTGTTTCATCACCCTTTACAAAAGAGGGCAAAAACATGGCTATGAGTCAAAAGAAAGTGCTGATGGCTCAAATTTGGTTCATCCTACATCTTAAACTGCAGTTGCACCATAATAAATGGCATCGGGTGTCTTTCCACCACTGAGTTTGCCGTGACAGGATTTTACCTACAGCCGGGACGCTTTGTTTAATGTGTGCACAGGGGTGCTCAGAGCTAGGAAGAAGCCATATGTTTAGCTTGGTTTTCTAACTCTGGGGAACAGTAGTCTGCAGCAGCATGATTGGATCCTGTTTGATTGATGACCTCGCTCAGCTCTGTCTTCTTTATGCCCTGTCATCATTGGCTCCCACAGTATTAATGGGTTTAATCTTGAAGGAATCCTCTTGGAAGACTCCCCAGACATTTCTATTATTATTGACTCACTGAAGCCCTCTATGAAAATGATATGCTTCTGCTTGGGAAACCCTGGACACTGAAATTCTTCAGGTAACTTGGAGCTTGTCTCATTTAGAGGAAAATGACCATCACAGAAGGCGAGAGAGGAGAAGCGGAGCTTGCGTGCCTGTTCTTGTTAAATTACCTGAAAATAGTAGAGGGTTAAGTGAAGCTAGCGCCGTGGGTGGCTGGGACCATCAGGGCTGGGAGGGGCTTCAGGTCCATGTTCTGAGTACTGAGCCCGTCTCCCACCCCCTAGGAGCCAGCCCACCCCCCACTGCATTTCACGAGATGCCTCTCTGTTCTTGGAGAATAGAGCTGGTCAAGCTGGGACGAAAGAGGTAACATATACTCAATTAACAAGAATGTCCATCTTCTCAGGCTGCTATAACAATGTGCTCCATACCAGGTAACCTACAGCAGAGACAGCCCCCGGGTCTGGAGGCTGGAAGTCCCTGATCACAGTGCCTGCGGATGTGGTGTCTGGTGAGAGCGAGCTCTGTCACCTGGTTTGCATGTGGTGGCTTCTTCCCTGTGTCCTCATGTGGCCATTCCTCCCGTGTGCTCATGGAGGGAGCCCTGGTCTCTTCCCCTTCTTATACACCTCAATCCTATAGAACTTGGACACCATATTTATGGCCTCACTCAACCTTAATCACCTCCCTAAAGACCTCATCTCTAAATACAATCACACTGGGGATTAGGGCTTCCACATGTGGCCTGGGGGGAGGGACACAATTTAGTTCAGAATGATAAATAATAGCTTTCGATTTGAGGCACTGATTATATGACAGGTATCATACCATGAATTTTTACATTATTTTATTTAATACTCATAGAGTCTTTCTAGTTTATCTATCATCTATCTTTCTTCTATCTATCATCTGTCATCTATCATCATCTCTTTATCTATCAACATCTATCTGTATGTGTTTATAACTTCCTTTTAAGGTAAAAAAAATGAAAAGAAAGGTTGAAAACTCAACACTGATAGTAAAAGTGTGAAGATCCAGGACTTAACTCAGAGACACTACTTCATGTTCTAGTTCTAGTGTCTCTCTCTCTCTCTCTCTCTCTCTCTCTCTCTCTCTCTCTCTCTCTCTCTCTCTCTCTCTCTCTTCTGTAGGTTTTGGCAGCAATGACTACCTCCAACAGGAAGCTCATCTCATAACAGAGCTGACTAGACCTGCTAACACAGTCCCGTTTCTCAGCTGTTCTTCCGTCTAATGCAGCCCTGGCCACTTCGCTTTACCATCTCACCTGCCCGTCCTCACCCTTCTTCCTGCTTGGAACTCATGTTCCACACTGACACCAGCAGTTGGGACAAAGGAGGAGTGGGAATAAAAACTGAGGAGTGAGCTTAAATGAGGAGCACTTTTCTCCACATGCTTAAAAAGAGAGAAGGCGAATTTGTGTATAAATTAAGAAATTTAGATCGGTGTGTGTGTGTGCGTGCCTGTATGTCTGAGTGAAGTGTTGTAGAGAGGAAAGAAGGAAGGATGAGCAGAAGGGTGGGAGGGAGGGAAGAAGGAAGGGAGATGAAGCTCAACCAATACATGCTAAAGCCACTAAAAGAGGGGGAAACTACTGAATAAGGTCATTCATTATCCTCACTTTGCACTTCAAACAAACGGGAATTGTTAGTTTAGCTAACAAGTTGTGCCTTAATTACAGGCCATTAGGCACCATTAATAAAGGAAATGATGCCACAGGAATCTGAACTTCACTTCTTACATTTCCTTCTCTAGAAAGCAGACCTACTCAAAAAAAGATTGAAATCTCTGTTTCCAAATCCGGTAACAGCCCAAGGATCCCCTTTCTTCCATAGTTTAGCTCAGTGCTCCCCAAGCCATGCGCTCCTCTGGGAGTCCTTTCCCTGGCTTGTCTTCCCCGCCCTGCTTTCTGGGAAGACTGAAGAAGCCCTCCCTTACCTGGACTTCTAGATGCAGGTTCTGACCTTGACCGGGCTCCACATGGCCCATCTGCTTGTCTAGCTCTCCAGAGAGCCTCCCAGCTAGCAAGAGAATCATGCTCCTTTTTAAAAATCCTACTTTTCAGTGAAATAACCACAAGAATTACTACTTCTCTTAGTTGTTGAACCTCTTAGTTATAAATAGACATCCTTCTATTTACTTTTATCACCTAATTTAATCTTCCCAACAATCCACTAGTGCAGATATTATTGTCCCTTGTGCTTGTAGTCCCCTCCCCCATACAGTTCCAAGCTCCAACCTGCCACCCTCCAAAAAAAAAAAAAACAGGAAAGGAACTGCAGCCAGTCCCTAGCTCTGAACCCGTTTCTCCTGCCAGGGACCTTGGCACTGGAAGGCTGGTCCCTTTGAGGAAAGAAAGGTCTCACTCTGTGAAAGAACATCTGGGGCTTGGTTCCACAGTGGCTTTCTTCACTGTCAGGAATCGCCACCTGCCATACTCCCAACTCAAACTAGCCACCAGTCAAAATCTCCTGGGCTGACCTGGCCACTGAGTTAACCCAAACCAACTCTGTGACCGTGTGCTGCACCAGCCCCAGGTCATGTGCAGAAACTGATACCCAGCGCCAGAGCAAGGTGGCAAGGCCACCATCAGTCCCTTAGGCTGCTGTCGTGGTCCTTCTCACACTCACATTCACTCTGTTCCCATCTTCCTGAGTCTTCTGCCTGGCTCTGTGGTGTCACCAGGAAGACATGTAGCGTGACAGAGGTGACCGCTCAAGGCCTGGCCTTCTACCTTGGCACAGTCCCTTCAGGGCCTCAGAAGCCATCTGGGGAGTCAGCACACTTGTATCAGGCAGTTTGCTGAGCCTCTAGTGAGAGACGAGTTCTCTGCCCTAAATAAATCTCTGCTGCCCGCGCTGGCTTCTCCGGAGATGTGCTGGCTTAGCAGTGAACGTTTATGTCCTCCCATGGCGTGCAGAACAAGTAGTGTCAGAACAGTGGCAGGGCATCAAGGGCATCTACAAATACATGGAGATGTGCCACACGGGAAGAAGAGAAGAGCTAAACAGAAGAGTCTGGGAGCTGTGCACACAGCACAGCCATCTTAAGGCTGTCTCGGGCCCTTCCGCCCTGACCTCGCGTGCCCATAAATGTGCCAGCTTTGAAGACGAGCACGAGAAATGGCGTCTGATCTAACCGCTTATGTGGGAGGGAAGCCTCTCAGATACGGATGGATCCAACCTAAGTAACACAACGTAGTTTTGACAAGTTCAGGGGTATGTGATTCTTGACCTTTGTTACAATGGACAAAAGTCTTTCCTGGTTTTGCACATAGTTCTGTTGCATGATATGCTCATATCAAATGCGAATTAAATGAACTCATGTATATAATTAGACACTTTGACTAAGCATCCTTAATAATAATCATAGTCACCTTAATTTTTTAAAAATTACCTTATGTGCTGTGCCATTGAATGATCACAACACTGAGATTACCTATCACGCTCATCCTCATCACGTGATGTCCCTGTGCCCCTCCCTACATTTAGTGCTGACAAGCACCTGTGAGGGACCCCTGCTATTGCCTCTATAGACAGGTGACACACGGGTTGAGAGAGGTTAAGTCAATTCCCAAGGTCACAGAGTTGCAAATGGGTGCTTTATCCAGTGCTGTCTCATTGCCCAGGCTACACGCCTACGCATACTGGGACCAAAGAGCTGAGCCTCACAGTCATTAACTGACTTGCCCGAGGTCAAAGGCTTCCGTGGTAGAGCCCAGTGGTCTCAGGTGTCTCCAATACCTCACAGCAATACCTTGACTGGGAACCTGTAGGTGTCCACTTGAATCGCTTTCTCCTACCTGAGCCCTGACTGACATCAGCTCCAGCCAAGTCAGTTCCAGTCAACATCGATCCAAACAAAGGAAAGATCCAAATTGTCTTACTAACAATAGACTCGGCTGAATGGCTGATTGTATCACAGTTCCCTTTGATGCAATGAAAATGGGCTCTGGCTCAATTTCTCTGGTAGGACCCACATCTTTGAAGCTCCTTTATTCTGAAATTAATGAGCCTGATTGTCATCTTCCAAAAGAGAGTGCAGGTGAGGCGTCTGCAGTCGAGTGGACAGCATCACTCATCGATTCATGGTGTCACACTCAGCAAGCAGTCAGGAGAACCGAGGCAGCATGGGAAATCAATCTGACCGTCTATTTATAGCCTTTGTCATGGTGATCACACCAGCTACAAGGAAGGCAGCCTCTGCAGTAAATGAGTCCCACAAATCGAAAATCATGTCCTGACAGCAGAAAAGACAATTCAGTTTTTCTTCAAAGGTATTGTATAAATGTGGACCTCTCTTCCTCCTGCCCTTTTCATCTTTATCATCCTCCTTCTACTTCTATTTCTCTCCTTTTCTAGCCCTTTCCTATACTTCACTCTCATCCTTTTCCGCTCTTTTTCATGCAACAAAAATTCACTGAAGTTCCATTATGTTTTGGGCATTGTGCAAAATACGGTAGAGAATTCAAAGAGGATACTACGTGAACCCTATTTCAAGTCATTTCTAATATCTTTGTAGAATGAAGATCACACATAACTCAAATTTAAAACATCTATTTGCCAATTATTCCCAAAATGTTTGTATTTTCTCTATGATCTTGTAGCAGTCAGGTGTCTCTCAACTTCATTCTCATCATCTGTAAACTACAGCATGACCACCTACAGCAGAGATTTTGGGGGTGCTTTACATAAAAAGGAATACCGTATTTTCCGGCGTATAAGACGACCCCCTAATTTTACAGTTAAAACATAGGTTTAGGCCTGTATTCGCTGTATAAGATGACCCCCCACTTCCGAGGCTGCAGTCTTATACAGCGAATATAGGCCTAAACCTATGTTTTAACTGTAAAATTAGGGGGTCGTCTTATACGCCCGGTTGTCTTATACGCCAGAAAATACAGTAAGCTTATTGATGAAAACAAAAAGGCTAGTTTGGAGATCCTAAACAAATTCACCCTTCTAAATCTCAATATCTGTAAAATGAATATAATAGCATGTATGTCATAAGTTTCATGTGATGATTAAATGACATTATGTATATGAAATGCTTAATACAGCAAGACTTGGCTTACTAAGTATCTGGTTCAATAAGAACTCAATACAATTTGATTAAGAACAAAAGATATGAAGATATACTTTATAAAGAATGATCAATTGCTATAAAAGACTACCTTTCCCCTCTCTCCCACCCATCCTTGTCTCTCTCTCTCTCTCTCTCTCTCTCTCTCTCTCTCTCTCTCTCTCTCTCTCTCTCTCTCTCTTCCTCCTCCTACTCCCTCTCTCCCTTCTTTTCTCTCTTTCTTTTAATTCAGAGTTTTGCGTTTTAATCTCCTGAAAGATAAAAGGGTGGACTTCTCCTTCCACTTCGGAAAGCCACAAAGAACATAACTCTGACAATGCAGTTGGTCTGGTCACAGGAAACCACCACTTTTCTTCAGCTCATCAGAGAGCTGAAATTGCAAGGCCCCCATGTGGCCTGATTCCAAGCAGGGATGATCTTTCCTAAGAGGAAACTCAAATTTTCTCACCTGTAACAAAGCCATTGGCTGCCACATAGGGCAGTAAAAAGAAAATGACTAGAATTCCACCCAATTATTAAAGGCCACACGTGGTCTAATGTGCAAGTTCAGAACCACCACGGTTCCCAGACACGAGGGGAATTTGCACTCACCACCAACCTCCTTGCCGGGGCCTCCAGCAGGGAGGGGTTCACTAGAAGGCGGGGGACAGTGTAAACCTGAGATAGCCCCATCAGTTTATGCTGACATACAGCAGGCCGTGATTGGCAGCTAGGAGTGACCACCCCGGAAACACCACCACTTTCCCACATCCAGTGAAATGCCTCAAGTCACTAGGGGGCACCGGTGAAGTCCCTCGTGTCCAGGGCAAAAACAAAGACCAATTGTAACTTAGGAAGAATAGAAGGAAAAATCCTTTACTCCCATGAGAGACGACATATGTCATCTTAAATCCAGATTCTGATATAAATATCAATCTGAAATATCCTACCACCAAATGAAAGATGGAAATTCCAGCCAAAGTCAACCACTGACACAGGACCAAGTTTGAATACCATAGAAAGGAGGGGCGGGAATGCTAAGAAAGCTGCAACAAAACAGTCTGAACCCTTGATCTTGAACTTCTAGCCTCCAGAATTGTGAGAAAATGTACTGTTCTTGTTTAAGCTACCCAGTCTTGTGGTATTTTGTCATGATATCCCAAGAAGATTAAGACAGAACTATACGGGGAAGCTGGGATGGCTCAGTGAGTTAAGTTCTCACTTTGCAGCCCCGGGGACCGAGGATCGAATCCCGGCCCCGGCCTGTGTGGACCCATATGCTGAGCTGGGGAGTGCCCCCAATTCAGTTCTCACCGGGGTGAGACCCCGGCCCAGTTCCTGCCCTGTGCAGCCCCGCGCCCACCTGTTGAGTGAAACTATGTGGAAAAATGAATGATGTGCAACTATGGAGACTGTTCTGGGCCCTCCCCCTTCTCTCTTTTTCTGTCTCTGTATCTCGCTCTCTCTGTCAAAAACTATAAAAATAAATCTAAAAAAAAAAAAGAAAGAAGACAGAACTATACTAAAATATATACCTCAACAAGGTTGGTGGATGGACCCTGAGATAGTAGCATTGTCTTAGCCTATTCAGTTTGCTATAAAAAATATATACCATAGACTCGGTGGTTTAAACTGTATACATTTCTTTCTCACAGTTCTGAAGGATGGGAAGTCCACAGTCAGGGTGCCAGATGATTCAGTTCCTGCCATAGGCTCTCCTCCCAGCTTACCGATGGCTGCCTTCTCCCTGTGTCCTCAGACAGTGGAGAGAGAACGAACTCCAGTCTCTGTTCCTCTCCTAAGGACACTAATCCCATCATGAAGACCCCATCCTCATGAGGCCAACCATACCTTATTACCTCCCAAGTAAGTATGTGTCAGTCACTGAAAAGAGAGCTTGATCCTATGGACTACATGGTATCAGTGCTTAAAATACATACATACACACCCACAATAAGATAAATCTGATTAGTCATCAGAAGACAAGTTGACAGGTAAATAGTGTATGTCCTTGTTTTAAGGCATGGATCCACCCAGATTTTCTCAAATTTCAAAGACAGCTTTAAGGTCACTGCATCATAGCTTCTCATCAACACAATCTAAAGACATTATTTGGAGATGCCTGTATATGAAAATGGCTTGATTTCTGGATCAGAAACTTGTTCTTCCTCTTGCCCCCTGTTGAGAACTATTCTCGCCTACAGAACTAAGTTTGGGAACCAAGGGGAATGTAAAGAAGTCGGGGAAGGCGGCTTTGGGGAAAGCGCAGCATGTTATGACATGAATAATGTGAAGTGTAAAGGAGTCGTGAAGCATCCTGTCTCCTCAGCCGTGGCATGGCAGCGCTGCCATTTGTCTATAAATAATGGACAGGTCCCAAGTTTAAGGGATTATTTTTAACATTTCAAGTGATAAAAACCAGGCTCTGAAGGATTAAACAGAGAAATAACCCTGTGGGAGGTCAGAGGAAAGAACTTTCCAGTGATAAAAAGGGTGAATAATAGACTTCCTAGGGCTGCAGATGATCATCAGAGGTTTATTGTTCCCTAGGCCTTGGCTTTGAAACCCACCGTCCTTCCGTAAGTTTGGTCATTGCTCTAGCTGCTTGGTCTATGTCGTCATGGGACCATGGGTTCTCTCCCTCTCCTATCACCAGATCAGAAATGCTGTGTTAGGGGACAAGCTACAAGTACGGTCCTTGTGGAAAATCTGTTTTGTTGCTGTTGTTGTTCATGTTGTTTCATTTACTTCATTCATGGCCAAAGCCATGTTAAGGGAACGTACAAGTATTCAAACGTTTCTCTTCACTTTAAAGAGGAAGTCTCACTTCTATTTATCCCTTTCTACACACTCTTTATCTTGAGACACATCACCTTGGATGTTATCGTTCCGAATGTACTGCAGTAGGTTCATTACGTGGCCCACCTGCTCCCCAGCACTTGCCCAACTGGCCCAGGCTGCTTCCGCTCAACCACGTGAAACTTTGCACTGGTGACTTCAGTTCTCCCTGCACACCTCTGCCAGTGACAGCTGCCCACACAAAAAGTCCCTTGACTCCTAGAGCTTTCCCTGCCACGTGTGTGCCGATGACTCGAGAGTCTTAGAGTCTTTGCTAAGGGTCCAAACCCACACATCAAATTGCATATGATAAACATACCCATTTTGGTTATCCACAAGCTTTGCAAACCCAATTATTTCCAAAACTGAACTCCTCATACCCACTTCCTTCCCATGAGAAAGCTCCTTGTTTTTTCTCCATTATAATCTATGTAGTCTCTCATCCAAAAAAATAGCAAGACCCACTCTCAGCCTCTTTCACTCACACAATATCTTTGAGTATCTTTCAGATCTGTCCCTTCCTCACAGTCGCAAATGCTTGTGTTCTCATGGCATATCTTTGCAAAAGCCTCCCCATTTGTCTTACCAGTTCTGGTCTCTTTCTATTAAAATATCCTGAGCTCTGTACCCTGACATTTGTAGAAAGCAAACCTGAACAAGTTGTTCTCACATCAGCTTCCAGCAATATCATTTTTAGCTAATGTGGTTCCACTTCTGATATGGTGGGGTAAGCTTCCAATGGATCAACACACATGACAAAATGTACAAAACAACTTCTGAAAGACTCCAAGCAGAAATTAGAAGCAGGAAGATTTGGGGAGGGAATTAAAATTTTGAATAAGGGAATCATATCATTGAAGTCCCACATTTTTACAGACTTTGTCAGAGGGTAATCATGTGACACCATAGCATGGAATGGCTAATGCTCTAGTAGAAAACCTGTCGTCTTTCTACTGTTAGAAATGAAAGAGTAGAACCCAGGCTAACTACAACCACCAGAAGGTAAGGGAAATCCTAGAAAAGATAGACTTAAAGAAGGAAGACCCCAGGTTCAATGGGCAAACTCTGCAAGATTCTAGCTGACTCTTGAGAAAACTCAAAGCTGTCTCCTTAAAAGCTAAAAGGAGCAACTATGATTTGTATGGCCTCTCAACCCAGTGAGACAGGATTTCAGTCTGAATATAGCCACGTGAATTGTCAGCTAAAACAAAGGCATCACATTCTTTAATGAAAGATAATGAATCCACAGTCTCATCAACAGAACATTCACAATGCTCAGGATGCAATCTCATTTCACCTGACATAAGAACCAAGGAAATGAGACCATTCTCAAGGGAAGAAATAGTCAACAAAGACAAAAAATTGAGATTACACAAATGTTGCAATTAAAAGGCAAGAACTTTAAAGCAACGAGCTCTAAGAAAATGAGTTCATTTTAAATGAAAATATGAGTTATCTCAGCAGAGGAATAGATGATGTGAAGTAGAACCAAGAGGAAATCTTAAAATTGAAAGGTACAATATATAGGAAAGAAAAAATTTTAAAGGAAAACAAAAAACAAGAGATGGGTTTAATAAAATCGTGATTTGTGATTAAGGATGTTAGCCAATCAATTTGAAGATATATCAATAAAAGTTATCCAACTTATAGAGAAAATAAACATAAGGAAGGATGGAAGGAAGGAAGGAAGGAAGGAAAAAAGAAAGGAAGGAAGGAAGGAAGGAAGGAAGGAAGGAAGGTAGGTTGGTTAGAGTTTCATTCACTTTAACTTTGGCTCAGAAACGACAAACATTATGTTTTTATTTTATTCTATTGACCAGAATAGTCTCATGGCCCCACCTTCCTCCAGTGGAGCTAGAAAAAGTAGCAAGGAGAGCACAAGAATACTCAGTACATGTTTCTACCTCATACTTCATAATAGTCAGGGAACAGTTATACTTTCCTTAAGTTTTCTGGACTTTGTTTCCTCCTCTAGATGAATTGAGATATTGACATCTACTTTATGTGGTTGTGGTAAGGATTAGATTATAAGATAACACATAAAAGAATATTATATAGTAAATCCTCCAGAATGGTGTTAGCTACTTTTGTTAGTCCTATAAATGAGAGGTTCTTTTTTTTTCTTAAGATTTATTTTTATTGTTTTTGACAGAGACAGAGAGAAAGAGAGAGAAGGGGGAGGACCCAGAGCAGTCGCCACAGTCGTACATCATTAGTTTTCTACATAGTTTCATGCCACACAGATGGGTGTGGGCCTGCACAGGGCAGGAACTGGTCGGGAGCCTCCCACATGAGAGGGACACCCCTGCGAGCTGGGGGCCTCTCACATAGGAAGTTTGCCCACACCTGGGGGAGGAGCAGATAGGGGGATCTTCCACATAGAAGACTAACCCCGGTGAGAACCGAACTGGGGGCACACCCCAGCTCAGCATATGGGTCCGCACAGGGCCTGGGCTGAGACTTGATCCTTGGACCCTGGGGCCACAAGACGAGCGTTCAACCCGCTCAGCCATCCCAGCATCCCCAAATTAGACGTTCTTAACCAGTATGGCGCATAGCTTTTAGATTATGAACACCTGAAGTTACAAGCAAAAGATTACGGAAGTATGAATAAGTGAATTTTTATGAAATGCATATCACTTTTTTTTTTTTTAAGATTTATTTTTATTGTTTTTGACAGAGACAGAGATACAGAGACAGAGAAGGGGGAGGGCCCCGAACAGTCTCCATAGTTGCACATCATTGGTTTTTCCACATAATTTCATTCCACAGGTGGGCGGGGGGCTACACAGGGCAGGAACTGGGCCAGGGTCACCCCGGTGAGAACTGAACTGGATATCACTTTCAATGAGAGTTTCAGAGAGTTGTCAAGCCCAAAATGTTAAGAAACAAGTGATGTTCTCATTTGGAACAGAAACAAAAACAAAGCAAGTCATGGACTCCAGATAGTGACCTCTCTGGTTGTCTATTTCCCAGAAGGAGTCAGGGCTCAAAACTATGGCCCTGCATACAGCTCACAGCGAGGGCCCATCCCTCCTGTGTCTGCTCCGGCAGCCATCTTACCCGGAAGTCTCCCACCTTTAGTGGCTGCTCTCTCAGGATTAGCTTCTCACCACCAAACTTTGTGTTCTGAGCCCCTCCAATTTCTCCTTCTGCTTCCACAGGGTCCGTTCCACACGCAGAGGCACTTTTCTGGCTCCTGAGTAACAGTTCTACTGATAGGGAAAACCATTGCTTTCAATGGTAGTAATTCCCACACATTATTTCCTCCAATTTGATTTGATATTTCTGAGGGTCAGCACTCCATAGGGTAAAATTGCTAAGTTCTGTCAGAAGATCATAAAGTTGGCTGAATTTTAAAAACCTATAGTTTTCCCTCAGGCAAATCTCCTACATCAATTCTAGCTACAATTTGTCAATTCTGAGGCCTTGAGTACCTTTCTTCAAAGCAATTGCAATTAAGAGAACTCACTTCTTATTAAACCTAGAAGGGTCTGTTCTTAGTTAAAGCCCATTATTCCCCATTCAAACTCCTTCTGGGAGTACTAAGCAGTTATGTGGAGCAGGTTTTTTCGCCATTAACCTTGAAATCGTGTGGATTATATAATTTTTAATGAAAGCATGTCATCGGCATAGCCTTTTGATCTTTAAGTGAATTAATCTGATCTGTTTTCCACTTCCCCTGCTCATTCTGAATAAACCTGGCAGAGAAGCAATCTACAAAACAGGTTCAGCTCCAGAAGAAATGAGAATTATTATCTGGTTTTCCAAATTCTGATGCTTATTCTCTGACTACTTCTATGGAGGCAAGACCAGTACATTTGCAGTGAATTAAACTGTCTTATTCATAAAGGTACAACCAATGCCCTCTCCAGGAAAGATAACCTCATTATGGTGTCTTCAGAAGCCTAGACATTCTTTTAAGCTACAGAAGCAATGTCCTAGTAAGATGACCTCAGTCTGACCCACATGCAGTCTCATTTTCTAATTTACTGGCTGTGGGACCATGGTATTCTAAAGTGAGTTTGATGCTGGTGATGTCAGATAATTATATGAAAGTACCTAGCACATAGTAATCATTTTCTTAATGTTCTGAGGATGGGCCAGGCATATACTAAACCTCACATGGCATCTATGGTCGCCACCTTCATTCAGAGCCTCTGCCTCTATTTATCCCATTTGCCCAATGCAAGCTTACATTTGTCTTTATCCTTGTTTTTTGGGTTGTTTGTTTGTTTGTTTGTTTTCTATATTTAGGATTTTTACTAAAAAAGTGCAAACTCTGAATAGATATAGTATACAGATTAAGGGCCTAGTTTAATGTTCTGCATTAAAAGGCCTAGTTCAGCCATGTTGAGCTATCTGTTCTTTACAAGTTACGTCATATAAACCTTTGGTTTCCTCCTCTGCAAAATGGAGAAAATAAAAATGTTATTTCTTTTTTTTTTGGTCTGGACTAAACAAGTATATATGTATCTGTATCACTTAGAATCATGCCTGTCATGTGGTAATTGCTCTTTACATTTAAGCTATTAGGAATATTAGGTGAAGAATACATGAGTTATAGTAAGTGCTCCACAGATGTTAATTATTATTAATTACTCTTCTAACTGAAAAGGGTAGATGAAGGAGGTAAAAGAGAACAAAGAACAAGCTATAGAAGATGATTAGTGGGGACAACCGTCTACTTTTAAAGAAGCAAACATCTCTAGGCTCAAAATCATTATGCAGCTTTGGAAAGTCCAGTTTAAAAAAAAATAGAAATAATAAAAATCAAACATTTTGATTTTTATAATCAGACAGAGAAGCTTAAAAAATGGATAAATTTGAACGCCGTACTCTGGAGTCAGACTTTCCTAAGAAATGGCTGATTCCAGATCTGAGACAGGGAAAAGGCATGATAAATCAGCACCATTGCGTACTATAAGGCCAAACGGCTCAAAGCTTAGGGGGCATAACTAAAGGGCACAGGAGCGAGGCGCGTGCACTCCAAAACAGTCCTGCTTGGTATCACTGGTTATGTCACCCTACATGGAACTCAGCTACTCTGATAAGCATATGGCCGCCTTGCCTATGAAGATACAAACGTGAGAGCATTTGAAAAGAACGATGTCACCCAAAACGTTACAACCCAAATGATGTAACTCAGTGATGTCACTTTGAACCAATGGACTGAGAGGCATATGGTAACTTCCAGGTCTGGTGCGAGCCAGTGTAAAACTGGGCGTTGCGACACTCCCCCCACCCCTGCAGCTGTTCCCTGAAAAGCCCTGTGTTCTGCTTTTTGTGGCTTTCCAGGAAGCATTAGAACATCAGCGGGCAGAGGACATTTCCTGGTGAGCAAGACAGAGGGAAAGCCATTGAAAAATTAGGGGATTCGAGTCATAAATCCCTTTCCCATATTTTAATATGCTTAGCCACTTAGCTTTTTAAAGAAATAAGGCTTGAATTTGTAAATGCTTATTAAAGTGGTTTGTATGGTTTCTTGCATCTGCTTCTATATTCTACAGCTCAAAAAACTAAATTTGGCTGTGACTTGAACAAACTTGAAATTGAAACTAACATTGGAGGCCCAAGTAGAACACAGGAGCCATCTTTTAAAAGGCTCTTATTGTCTAAATGTGTGGATTACAACATATTAAATTTAAACTTTTTTTTTTTTAACTGAACTGGGGGCCTCACCGCATTCGGGAAGCACACCCCAGTTCAGCATGTGGGTCCACCTGGGCTGGAGCCAGGATTCGATCCTCGGTCCTCGGGGCTTCAAAGCGAGAATTTTAAAATGTATGTTTCCATAGTGTTATATGGAAAAGATAGGGGTAAAAGGAGTGGGGGGGAATCAAAAGAAGGTCAGCTCATAAATGTGGGAGAAATAATTATTAGAAACATTACTATTTTCCAACCACCAATATAAAAATTGATTCAGACAAGTATCATTGATGAATACTGAGATCTTCTGTGAGAAGTTGTTGGGGATAGGGTAGTTATAAGGCCACAAAGTGTCATCTCATGGATGGACAGAAGGAGAATGTACCTCTAAAATAAAGATACCAGACTGTCACCACTCTAGCCAAGTGACCGAACTTGGTATCACCAGGAATGGGACAAACTGACAGGATGTGCTTCCTGTTGTGTTGCAATAGAATGTGTATATCATGACCTGTGTAGTTTTCCCAAACACTATGTCCTCAGGCAGGTCAAAGTCCAAGAACAACATTCTGTCACCAAGCAGGATTTATTGTCAAATGTCCTCTCCATCTGTGGTTACACAGATTCTGGTACCAATTTCAATGTGTGTGGGCGGGGACGTGACATTCCCATACCACCAAGAAATTCTCAGATGCAGGCAGGGAGCCATAAATTCAACTCCATTCTGACACTATCTACCTGGAGATCATATCTGGTCCCACAGGTTAAGGGCTCAGTCTTACAAGACTGCCCCCCACCCCGCCACTTCACACACTAGTCGCAAGTCCAGATTGTCACTTGTGCTTTGAACTAATCAGCCATAGATTGGAGGTTCCCCTGACCCATTCCTTGGGTTCAGGTAATTTGCTAGGGCAGCTCACAAGACTCAGAGAAACATGTTGCTTACTAGATGACCAGTTTCTATCTAATAAAAGGATATAGCTCAGCAAGAGCCAGGTAGAAGAGATATAAAGGGAAAGGAATTGTGGGAAGAGTGTGGAGTGCCCTGCTTAAGTGCGCTGCACTCCCCACATCTCTATGTGCTCACCGGCCCAGCAGCTCACTGAACCCCATCCTTCTGGGTTTCTCCGGAGGCTTCACACAGTCACCATGGCTGATTAAATCACTGGCCTTTGGTGACTGAACGCAATCTCTTATGGCTATTCTCTTTTCTAGCCTTTGAAGTGAGAGGATAAGTCCACTTAGCAAGAAAAAAAGAAAAAGAAAGAAGAGCAAATAGTAGTCAGAGTACAAATGCTGGCTGTTTTCAAACATGGCCCCAAGAGATGTTGACATTCCTTGTTCTGAGTGGTGGGGTTCGCGTGCCCCTTCCTTGGGCAGCATGGTGGTTGTGAAGCTGGACAATCCGTACCAGCCAGAACTTTCATCTTGGTCACCAGATACCTCCTTCTAGGAGCTCTATTCAGATACCTCAAGTCTACCACCCTGAGGGGTCTTATCTCCATGGGGAGACAAGGACAGCAGCCCCCCACATGACTGAATGTTAACTCCAGTCCTCCAGCCTTCCAGGCACCCTCAGACGATTCTATCAACTTCTTTTCACCCTCACTGCTGCAATGTTGACTCTAGTCATCATTATTTCTTACCAGAAAGAATTCTGCCACAAACCACGTTTCTCTCTGTCGTCAGGTCAAGCTTCTCTAGTTTGCTCATTATTCTGCAACTAGAATGAAACTTCTAGAGTAGAAATACCACCGTTATTATCTCAGCATAAGTGGATCTTCCTGGCAACTAGTTTTCGCAGTACAATAGGGCTCACAAGCACCTTCCTGATACTGCCTCCTTTATATTTTCAAGGTTCAGCCTGCAATCCATATATTACATTTCTAGATTCCTAGCTGTAAAGACCGCCTTTCACTTTCTTAAACACATTTTCCTCATTCTCTCACTTCCGGACCTTGTCACAGGTTGTTGTCTTTGTTGGACATGCTGTGGCACCCATCCCATATTTGCCTAGCTGACTCTTACTTACTCATTTACCCCTCAGATGTCACTTTGTTTAAAAAGTACTGATGTGGGGAAGCCCAGATGGCTCAGTGGGTTAAGTGCTCGCTTTGCAGCCCCGGGGACTGCAGATGGAATCCTGGCCCCGGCCCCTACGGACCCATACGCTGAGCTGGGGAGTGCCCCCAGTTTGGTTCTCACCGGGGTGAGACCCTGGCCCAGTTCCTGCCCTGTGCAGCCCCGTGCCCACCTGTGGAATGAAACTATGTGGAAAAACCGATGATGTGCAACTATGGAGACTGTTCTGGGCCCTCCCCCTTCTCTCTGTCTCTGTATCTCTCTCTCTCTCCCTCTGTCAAAAACAATAAAAATAAATTTTTTTTAGAAAGTACTGATGTATTTTTTTTTTCATCATAGTCTTTTGTCTTATTTCTATCCTAGGACATAGCTGAATTCTAATCATCTATAAACTGTCTGATTTTTCACTATACTTTAAGCTCCATTAAAGTTGAGACTTTATCTAGTTTACCACCCGTTTCAAATGGATGTGGAAATGAAACAGGTCAATAGCACATAGCCCCTGCACACAAGGCGACAACTGAACTCCAATGGGACATGGGACAAGAAGAAACTTAAAAGTGGCTAAGATTTCAATGAAGAAGAAATCATTTTTGTCTAGGGAATTAAGGGCAGCCTGTTACATGTGGACAAATTTAAATGGGGCCTTGATGATTAATACTGTTTGAAAAAAAAATCAAACCAAAAGAGAATATTCTATATAAGCCCAAAAGTCAGATGATTGTGCCTGGAAGTCTATAAGAAATCATTTCTGTCTAGTTCTAGTTTGTGCGTTATACCTTCCTTGGCTTTCAAAGATGAAAATACTCTTCAACATTTTGAAAACTACAAAAGAAGGTAATTGGTAAGCGCTTACAACTGAATATTTATCTTTAGACCTAAGGCGTGTTTTAAAGAATTGTTTGATAATATTAACATGTGGTAGAGTGGTACTTGATCAGAGTCATTAGCTTGGTCTGCTCATATTCTGCAGGTGCAATTATTTTACGAAAATCTTGAAGGTCATTCTCCTCAGGGCAACAGAAATCCCAAGCAGTCATCATCATAGACTTTGAAGAGCCCTCAAAAAAATGAGTTGCAGGTACAATTTTGCATTTGAGCTCATTAGAGCCGGGTGACTATACCTGAAAGGGTTAGGAGCCTTTCAGAGCAGAGTCGTCTTGACTAAAGACTAGCTGCCTGTAGGCAGACATCACGTATTTCACTGTGACTTAATTTTCCCAGGGTCTCCTTTCACTCACTCATCTGAATATTTTCCGAAGAGCCTCTGTTACTACAGAACGTCTTGTGGGAGAGTCTCTTGGAGACAGTTCTGAGTGAGGCATCTGTTTTAGAATCCAAAGTGTCCACCCTGGATACTCTTGTCATTTGTTTTAGCTTAAGCAGTGACCATAGGCATGTATTATATCCCTGGGCTTAAAAATCAAAAGTTCAATGACAGAGAATTAGGCAAGCCCACATTTTTCTTATTTATTTTTCAATTACAGTTGACATATGATTTTATATTAGTTTCAGGTGTACAACATAGTGACTAAACCTTATGAAGTGATCACTCTAGTAAGTCTAGTAACCATCTGACACCATATATAGTTATAAAAGATTATTGACTATAATCTCTATGCTGTGCTTTAACACCCCCGGGACTAATTTGATAACTTAATTCTTTTAACTTTTTCACTTACCGTCCTAACACCCCTCTCATCTGACGACTATCAGTTTGTTCTCTATTTATGTTTGTTTCTGTTTTTATTGTTTATTTTGTTTTTTAAACCCCACATATAAGTGTGATCAGATGGTATTTGTCTTTTTCTGTCTGACTTATTTCACTTAGCATAATATCTTCTAAGTCCAGCCATGTTGTCACAAATGGTAAGATTTTATCCTTTTTATGGCTGAGCAATATTCCATTGTATATAGGTACCACACCTTCTTTATCTATTCATCTACTGATGGACACATAGGTTGCTTCCATATCTTGGTTATCATAAATAATGCTGCAATGAACATAGGTGTGTATCTTTTAAAAGTAGTGCAAAATCAAGGCATCAGCAAGGTTGTTACTTAGTTAGGAGACTCAAAAGGAGTATCTATTCCAGTCCTCTGCCCTGGATTTTGTGAACAGCTATCATTCTTGGTATCCCTTGGTTTGTGGCTGCATCACTCCGATCTCTGCCTCCATCATTACGTATCATTTTAAGGATGCCAGTCATTAGATGAGGGCCGTCTGAATCCAACCTGACCTCCTCTCCATAAAGACCCCATTTCTGCAAAGACTCTATTTCCAAATAAGGTCACATTCTGAGATTCCTGATGGATATGGATAGGGGGTGGGGGTGGGAGGGTGACGCTATTCAACATAATACATTATCTGCAGCCTCTAAAGTCTATTGTTCAGAGAACTACAAAGAAACGGACTCCTGATCCAGGATGTCTTAGTAAAATATATGATGGGCTGATGATAGGATTTCTGCTTCGTGCCCGGTAGTCTAGCACATTAACTCTGCTGATACATTGCCTCCCATAAAGCAGATACACAAAGGCTTCAGTCGTGGGACGCTGTGTGCCCTGAGGGAAATGGAGGTCTCTGAACTTGCACACCAGGCAAGTGGGAAGGGGCTCAAGTCTGGGCCTGGCTGTCACCCTGTTGATTATGTGAAGTTCCCCGCCTGCCTGCACTAGCCCAGAACTGGGGAGAATGTGGACTCCTACTGTTGGTTTTCACATAATTCAGTGTGATCGTGTTGACTATGTTGTTTTTATCTAAATGCTCTGGAGAACTTAGATTGTGAACGTGTTCACATGTCAGCCAAGGCCAAGCAGCAGACCGCTGAGGACACATCAGGGGCAGCAGTGGCAGCCACCCATAGGTCCCCAGGGCAAAGGGACTCTTCTGAGCAAGAGCTGTAGTGTGAAGGTCCAGCTACTTTGGCTTCTAAGCAATTTCCCTGTCCACTAAAAACCTTGAAATCTATGACTCTGATTTATTAATGAAGGCTATAATTTTCACATAAAACCAACATTCTGCAAGTCAATGTTTGCTTGATTGAATTGAGATAAAATTGGTCCTATGAGCAACATATGTCACTGACAAAGCCACTCACACTCCCTGTATTTCAGCCTCTCAAAATGCAAATCTTATGATTTACCCTTTTCAGGAGGAATGAATTTGACAAAGGCTTTAAAATAAAGTCTAGGTTTTCCAACAGGAAGGTAAGGGCCAGGCCTCTTCATTACTTGTCAGTGGGGTTGGGCATTATCTCTGGAAAAGTCTGCAAACTGGCAGGAGATATCCCTTTCTTTCTCATCTATAAAGCGAAGTGCAAATGATACTCTGTTCATCACAGGGGTTCTCTGGGGACCTGGAGAATAATTTCTAATAAACGTTAATGAGAAGATTTGAAACCAGAGCTGTTGACATTCCAATTTGGAGATGCTGAAGCCTCTCCATTAATTTTCTGCTGAGTCAACTGACACTTTTTCCTGAGTGACCAGCCTGGCAGGACTCACAATTTTAGGAGGACCTCACTCAAGGTCATTATTGGTTAAAACTCAGCAAAGAGGTGACCCCCCAGAGACCCTTTAAGGGCTTCTTATAGAAAATGTGACTGTCCTTTCATGTATATTTAAACTAAATTAGAATAAATATGTTTATTATATTTTTGAGACTTTTACTTAAAGCATCTTCATCAGAAAAATTAAGGTGTAAAGATATCTTAAAAGTACCGGTATGTATTTTAGCATCATTCAGGAAAATATATGCACTATGTACAAAAGTCATTCTATTCTACAGAGCAAGGATACAGAGACTTAGTCAGTTGCATATTATAATATAAACAACAATCGGGCTGACCGATAAAACCCTGAGACCAGGATTACAATGCCTACTTCTTCACTCACTCAGTGGGTTTATTGCTACCATTGGCTTGAGAAAGCTGGGATGGCTCAGTGGGTAAAGCGCTCGCTTTGAAGCCCTGAGGTCCGAGGATCAAGTCCCAGCCCCAGCTCCTGCAAACCCAAATGCTGAACTGCGGTGTGCTTCCCATGTGGGAGGGCCCCAGTTTGGTTCTCACCCCGGGCTTAGCCCCTGGCTCAAGGGGGCGTGCCTCCCATGTGGGAGGCCCCCAGCCTGGGTCCTGCCCTATGCTGCCCCCGCCCACCTGTGTGGAATGAAACCAAGTCGAAAACAAGTGAAGTAAACTATGGGGACTGCTCTAGGCTCTCCCCTTCTCTCTGTCTCTCTCTGTCAAAAACAATAAAATAAAATCTTAACAATAATAAAATGATGAAGGGCTTGAACTAAAGGTTCAAGTAAGTCCATTTCAGATTCAAAATTATCCTATACACTTCCATCTTATTAAGTTTAATTATTAGTCCATGAATTGTGATAGACACACTTAACTTTTCACATTCTAATTAGAGTAACTATTTTACTACTTTGAATGTGAATCTTACCATTTGTGACAACATGGAGAAATCTGGAAGGTATCCCCCGAAGTGAAATAAGCCCAACAGAGAAAGACAAATACCATGTGATCTCACTGATAAGAGGAATCTAAAGAACAAAATAAATGAACAAATTAACCAGAAACAAACTCATACATACAGAGAACAAACTGATGGTAGCCAGAGTGGAAGGAGGAAGAGGGCTGGGTAGGAAAGAGGAAGGACTTAAGTATAATACAAATTGATAGTTAGAAATAGTCACGGGGATGTAAAGTACAGCATAGAGAACACAGTCAATGATATTGTAAGAAATATGTGTAGTCCAGGTGGGTACTAGACTAATGGAAGAATCCCTTTGTAAGTAATATAAATGTCTAACCACTATGCTGTACACC
Source organism: Craseonycteris thonglongyai (assembly GCA_004027555.1). Taxonomy (NCBI): domain Eukaryota; kingdom Metazoa; phylum Chordata; class Mammalia; order Chiroptera; family Craseonycteridae; genus Craseonycteris; species Craseonycteris thonglongyai. Next base: position 1,045 of record PVKE010000006.1, on the reverse strand, counting down.
TGAAACTAATATAAAATAATATTGAATGTCAACTATGGAAAATGTTTAAGAATGTAAAGGCGCATCCCTCCATGACTATAAGTCTGGGGTTTGCCTAGAGGTAGGACTGAGAGGAAACATAAAACGAGATTTCTCCTACTCTCTCTGTCAGTTATAGGGCCCCGTCCCACTCCTCCAAACTAGAAAGAGGGTTTTTTGTTCCCTGGAACTCCTTCTGTCTACACTAGTACACAGGCAGGGTTTATGATCCCCTTGAATCTCAACTGAGAGTGTTCACTCCCCGCTGACCAGAGCTAGCACCCTGACCAGGTCATTTGGCTCATTCATTACACCATGCTCTTTTTTTATTATTTTTATTAATTGTTACATTGATTGGGATGGCATTAGTTGGTAAAAATTACATAGGTTTCAGGTGTACGATTCTATATTACACCGTCTATGTATTGCATTGTATGCTCACCTCCTTTTAGAAACAGTCACTTCCCAATAACTTGACTGAGCTTCATGCCAGTGCTTCTGTTAAGAGTTCCTAAGTGTAATGCAGGCGGTGTGGACAAGATAACATGAAGCCACTTCCAGAGACCGCCCTCTGTCTCTTACTGCTCTGACTTGCCAACACCCCACTACAAGAATAAAAGGGAGTCTAGGATGCCAACGCAGCTAGTCACAAGAGGCGAGGGCCCTTTTAACTTGTTTTCAGCTTGCTCCGTAACGTCTATTCTTTTTCAGTGATAATACCCTGATGCACTCTTTCTGTTTGGCAACGGGCTATCAATATCGTATACACCAGGGGTGGCCAACTTTTCTGTATATAAGATCTACTTTGTATCTTAAAAGTGTGTCGCAATCGACTTGTTGTCATAGGCGTAGTCTAAGGGGGAAGAAGGGGTGTGAAATGCATACTATGTTTATACACTGTGTTTCAGTATAAGGTGCATTCCAGCGAGGTATGGGTAGATAAGTAAAATATATGTTCAAAACTATTTTTTATTTTTTAAATCACTTATTAAGTTTTCAAGATATAGGCTCATGAAGAAAATAAATT